>JANZLQ010000017.1:26837222-26849946 GCA_026212715.1 Elanus axillaris | reverse complement strand
GGGGGACGAGGGGGCCACTTACATGGTAATGTTTCTGCACGGTTCTTTTGGATCATTATGCAGAGCTGTAGCACCAGTTGAGGGGCGCTCTCGAGGAAAGTTTCCAGGAGGCGCAACATATTTACGTCTGCATATTCGTACATCATAGCCCAGTAGAAACGCCGCTGGTGTTCCTTCCGCCTCTGGCTCTGGATCCCCAGGTACATAGTTCGGATATACCTGCAGGAAACAGAAGGAAAAGCTGAGCGTGAGGCTTTGGCATGCATCAAAAAGTGAGGAGGAATGGGGCTGTGGGCCAGTTGTTTGGGGAGAGGGAGTTTGTCTGGGGGAAAGGGAATCTGGGGTAGATACAGGTGTCTATGCAGTTCTATCACTATCTCCCGCAAGATCTGCGGACCACCTTCGTACTGCAAGAGTGGGAAACCTTTGACTTGCATTACCCAAACGTGAAGCATAGGGGTAGGAAATGCTCACGAAACACTTGCACAAGAAAACAACTCCCCCAGTTTGTTTTTGTGATGAGAAGAGGAAAAGCTACTTGACAAATACTGGTCATGACACTTGGCGGTGGCTTGGCAGAGGGTTTAAGCCCCTTCAGCACTCTAGTAAGGAGCTTCCCTCACAGAACCCAGAGATTTACCCCTGTTTCATCACAGGTGGAGGAATGAGACACCACCTTCACCTTCAGCACATGTGAGACCCACAAATGCAAAAGGCCACAGCTTGCCACTGGTCAGCTATTGAGACTTTGGGCAATGTTGGAGTAGAAGGAAGCAACTCATGCACGGACAGGTACCGCTCTATCGCCTCTGGTTCCATATCAGTGTGCAAGGAGACGGGCAAACCTCACCCTGGGGACACAACTGCCCTTCAGGGAACCTGTGGCCAATCTTTGTAAATGGATGCGATCTAGTTGGGGAGCACAAGGTGCCCAGACGACACAGGACGCGTGCCATTTAAGAAAGGAAACACCTTCTAACAGGGTCCTTTCTACTGCTGGCTGGTACTAATGATCTAATAATAATGGGTCTTTTTCCTTCTTGTCCTGCGTGGTGGCTGTAACTTTGTGCTCTGAAATTTGGGATGGGAATCGTTCCACCTAATGCCGACCCTAAAGTGGGTTATCTGAGCTAGTCAATGGAGAGAAACGTCCCCTCCCAGGACTGTTCGTCTGTCCCACCTCAGATGCCAGCATGACGGTTGGCTGAAGAGCCTTCTGGAGGCTCTGGGAGGGGCTCACAGCACAAACTGGGGTTTCGCCAAAACGATTAGATCATTCCTTGCCACTCGGGGCGAGATTGCACAGCAAGGAAGAGCAGCAGGAAAGGACATAAGTCTCGACAGCTTCTGTACCTCTAAATTACACCCAGGGACAGGGAGGTGGGAGAGAGGCAGAGGTACCTCTGCAAGCCCTGCCTTTTCTCAAGCACCTTGTCCTTCCTTCCCCTTCCCAGTTTGCAAGCACAGAAGACGAAAAATCCCGAAAGAAGACACAAGGACACCAAATAAATAAATAAATAAATAAAAATGATGCAAGAAAGCCACCAGATGGGGCTCGACACTCGAGAAAATGCTATGCCAGTCATATACGACACCGGTGACACTGATGTGACATCCCCAGCAGAACCCGAGTGGGGTGGAAATGCCCGTGGAGCCACCTTCTCTCCCACGGACACCAGTCCTCCTCCCACTCCCCCGCCATGCCCACCGCCACCGCCTGTACTCGGCTTTTCCCTGAAAGCCCCCCAGCCCCAGAAGCTGCAGGATGACACAGGAATCCTGCCTTCTCTTCATGCATGCAAGGAATTAAATAAATATACTTGAGCTGGAAAGGCAAAGTTGGGGAGAGTAATGTAATGGCTCAAAGAGAAGGCAGAGAAAAGGAGCATGCAACTGGTTTTTAGAATATCAGCAATACAGGGACACTGAAAACCAAGGTGGTGGTGCCCATAAGGTGCCGGCCATGGGCAAGGACAGCATCACCTCTGCCGAACTCTTTCGACAGAGATCTTCACTGAATCTGCCCTGTAGTCTTGCTCAGCCTCCCCTTCCCAGGAGCTCCCATTCCTGCTACTACATGAAAACTAAACTCCTCTTCTGAAGTTTATGCCACTAATTTCTCATCATTCCAGCCACGGACAAGGAGAAGAATTTATTCATTTTCACCCTGCAGCAGTCTTTTACCTGTGTGCACCTAGTTACCATGTAAACCCTCAGTCGTCTTTTCTCCAGACTGAAAAAAAACAATTTCTTTCAGTCCTTTCTCACAGCTCACATTTGCTAGACCTCTGCTCTTCCACATTGCTGTCCCCACCAGCTGTCTCCAGTTTTTGGTTATTTTTAAGACTGTTTTTACTTTTCCAAGCGCTCCAGGTTGGCAGAACCAAACTATAACAACGGCATTCAGTCAGACAAAAAGATTAAGAAGAAAGTTAACAGGACACCGTGTCCTGCAGTGATTTCTCCTCAGTCTCTAGGGATTCACCACCATCCACACAGCTCAAGCATGAATGTTTCTAACTGGCTACAGTGAGAGGACATGCCACTCTTCATGGAAGCACCATGCATAAAAGGACATAAAAATGCACTGGATAAGTGTCATGCCCTGGTCCTGTCTCCATCAATGGCCAGAACAACGGCAACGACAGTAACACCAAATTCTCTTGGCTGTTGAGCCCACAGCCTTTTGCAAAAGTCAACTGTATTGTGCCCCTTCCACAGATGGGGAAACTGAGTCACGGAGCACCAAAGCGGCTCTCTGAAAGTCTTCTGGCAGCAGAACCCAGATCTTTCAGTGCTGTTCCCAGCCTCTAAACACCACAACACAAACCCACGAGTGGAGTACCGCTCTGCCTGCTGATGGTCCTCCACCCAGGGTAGACATGCTTCCTTGACACCATAAAGCTCAGTGCCGCCCAGTCTGATCTGTGCTGGACGACCCACCGGGACAAATCTGTCCCTATCCAACTGTCACATGGGACTGTGACCTCAGGAATCCCTTGGCATAATTTTGGCCAGCAAAAGGTCACAACCTCCCAAATGAACAGCATGTGAGCAAAACAGCTCCAAGAACCATTTGCAGCGGAAGGGAAATGAACTTCCCTTTGTACTTTCTTTTTGGTCCACGCAAAAATATGGTACTCTCTCTTTTAGCACCTTTCAGACCCAAATCTGACAAAGAGAGGAAAGGGAGGAGTAAAAACCCATTCCTCCTTGATGCCAGTCGATTGGGAGTTTTCAGCAGAGAAAGTGTGCGAGTAACTGGGAAAAGCAGTGTTTCCACCTGGTAGGCTTTCAACAACTAATAAATACCCGTCTAATTAATCAATATAAAATTTCACCCAGCTGTACCATTGGTAATGCTCAATCCTATATCAGAACACAAATGTACCGCACCGCTGTAAGCAGTTTTATTCCAGTATATCTGGAATTATCTATAAAATATCTATATTTCTTCTTTGGGGTATTTTATTTACTTGTTTGAGGGCTTTTTTCCTACCTTTACTAACACTGGTTAAGTGTAGACAAACTCTGAAGAAAAAAAAATCAATGTCATTTCACCTGAAATTTGTTGTTCTCGGTCAAGCTGGTAGCAAACAGGATTCTATAATTAGACTTTCAAATCCATATTCAGGCCTGATCTTCAATCTTTAGCAACATGATGCTTCCTCTTATGTCAGTGAAAGCCATTCACCACTCTGTGCTTTTGAAAATCAGGCTAATTTATTTATTTAAGAGCTTAATTTTGGACACAGGAGCCTAACTTTGGGCTTTTTATTTTTTGAATGCTGGCTATTTTTATATACGAGTGTGTTTATTTGTGTGTATGCATGTATTTTTAGTTCTAAGTCCCATCATGGCTTCAAGAGATAGAAGTAATTTGGCGTTGGGAGGGGGATTTGGGGTGATTTTCTTTAAATGCACAAAGGATTGGCTGTCCCCTCCATTCTGGCAGGGTTCCCAGAATTCCTGTTGGTATAATTATCCTCACGCTTATTTACTACGTATGTCGCAGTAGCACACAAACTGCGCGGGGCAAAGTCACTGCTGTCCCTGTGCCAAAGCACATTTTTAAGGAGCCAAAGCCATCGGCTCCAGAAATGTGGTCAAATAAGCTTTGGAGAAAGCCCCAGGATGCCATCAGGAGGGAGAAGAGGAGATGTCCCTACTGTAAAAAAACAACCCCACCCTAAGTGCTATGGCAAAAGATGCTTCATGTGGATGACAGAGGCTGCTTAGCTGTCTCAGCAAGGACTGGAGCCGAAATGTCCAGAGACAGGATTACGGAGTCAGAGGCTCTGTCTATACCATTAAGCAAAGCAGACCGAAGACCAGCCTTTGTCCTTGGCCAGCTGGCGTGACTTGACTCCACGTGGCCATGTCCATGCTAGTTGGCCTTGGCCAAAATTGCCAGAGACTGTGCTGACAATTTAACAGGGTGAACTATTACAGGACTGTGCCTGTGCCTTGGCACTGTTCAATTTACAGAGGTGGCTCTGAATATCACCAGCAGAAAGTGTGGGAGGATGCCTCAGACAGCAGGCTGCCTTGAAACGAAGAGGATGCTGATGTGTAAGAAAGAAGGTTGCAGGAGCATGGAAAAGCACGCCGGCACAGGCCCTGGGCTATGTTTTGAGGAAAAAAGAGTGCTGATGGCCTGTCCCACACAACCACAAGCTAACCAAGGTCAGGAATCTCAGACCGTATCTACAATAGTCAACAAAGTACAGGGGACAGATCACTTTTTGTGAGACCAATGGGCCAAGATTGACCACAGAAATGAACTCCCTCATCCTCCAAAACCAGGTAGCTGCTTTCATACTCAGCATTGTGACCGATCCCTGGCTCCTATGGAGTCCTGAACCCTGCCTAGGTTATGATTACTTGGGAGAGTGCTAGTAAGTCTTGACCAAGCTAGTGATTATACTAACAATTTAGCAGCATGATGAAGTTACAGTGCCCATGAGCGGGCCTTGAAATCACCTAGTTTACTAGTATAGGTATGTGGAAAACCAGAAAGGAATAGGATTTGAGGTACCCAGTCCAATCCCAACAACTCCAGGTTGGGAAACCCTTCTTGACCAAGAACAGCTTTCAGAGAAGCAAACCCTGGCTTGAAAAATGGCAGAGCATGCCTGAGAAGTCAGAAACAGACCTCTAGGGAAAGGAGGAGCCCAGAAAATTAACTTTGCTGAGTAGGCTGCAACTTACAACTGCAAAACCTTACATGACCCTTTGGATGAATAGGATTTATCAAGACCAGGAAGGCAACAGGTACAACACCCTTATCAGCGTCTCACGAACCTCCCCTTCTCTCTGGACAACCCTACTTTGCCATGGAAATATGGTTATATCCTAGGTGTCGTGGTAGCAATGCGCACCATATGGATGGACACCATCTCCCTCACCATCCCCTGACACCAATCTTCTCCCTGGTGCTCTCTCCTGGAAGGAGAGGGGTGGGATGGGGCACATTACTCAGCTGACTGCTCACTCTCCTGCCGTCTTCTCCGCAGGCACTCCTGCTAACTCTTGCAAGGGACCATTATCCTTATGCACTAGAGGGTGTTTATGGTTTAAAAGCCCACTCCTTGGAAGGGAGGAAATGAGGACATGTGTAACTGCTCGGCTGGAAGGCTTGCAGTGGAGGCTGCCTGAGTGTACCCTTAAAATGAGGTTATGTAAGGCCAGATCTCAGCTGGAGCGAGCTGGCATCCACAGGGCTCTAGCAATTTACACCAGCTGCGGCTTTGGCCCGCTTTTTTAATTTTAATGAATTATTTTCATTCTAACAGATATAAAAGGAATGTAAGATGCAGCGCTCAAGCAACAGGGGAGCATGAAAGTAAAATGCTGTCTATTAAAAAATCAAAATCAAACTTACTGTTGCCATCACAATTAACATGCTCAATATCAACATTTGTTAGCAATTTTTTTCTTTGTTATAATGTTGCAAGTTAGTGATAAGGATTCACAGATGGATAATTATTGTTCCTAGTTCGAGTATCACAGTAGTAACTATGGGGCCCCATCCAGGTGCCGATATACCACAGCTTTGTCTGGCTGCTTCCACGGCATCAAACTCCTCCAGAACAAGGGCCTGCATCCAAACTGCCTCTAGGAAACAGCTCCTGGCCTGGGCTAATCCTCAAAGCGTGTGCAGGACTTATTTACACCAATGCTAGTTGTGTTGGGCCAAAGCCATGCTGGGGACATTGCTAAACTGGGAAAGATCACTTGCCATCTCAAAAGCAAGAAGGGGCACCTTAATTCTTCTCACAGGATTAAGCAAGCAATGTGCAAACCCTTCATTTGATCCAGCATCCTCACAGGTCATCCCAACCACATATGACTAAGTCTCTCATCATTCTGATGGCCTTGATCAGGGCACGGATTTTCAGAATCAGGATTCTCAGAGCTTTCTGAAATCTTGCCACTTTTGGCATTTCTTCATATGGTTTATACCTAAGAATGAATAAAATGCAGCAAGAAGAGTGTTCATCAAGTGTTTCAGTCCTTCTGCCTTGCAGTTTCTACCCTCTTCTGACCGGTAAACATGCTTCAGTGTACAACTACCCCTTATCTAGTTAATTGCTTCTATCAGCTCCTAATACACAATTCATAAACTCCATTCCAATTCTTGTCTTGCTTATTGGAGGAGAATGTCACTAAACACAAACCAAGCGTATTCTGTGCCTTAGAGACACTTAAAAAGCTTAAATGTGTGGCACAACATCATCCATGAGTTGTGTAGACTAGTAGGTCACAGAGGACACTGTCTTTCTTTGGACAGAGTTTATCGTCATCTTGGTGCCGAACCTGGAACTCCAATACGAGACCTTATCCACCTCCTCACTTATCACACACAACATCACTGTGATCCAGCACCAGGCTTAGGAGTCACTCACAACAAGATTACACAACAGTGATTTCATCAAGGTAAGAAAATTGGATTACTTGGCCTATATTATCATTTTTGAGTTCAGCTGTACCGCAGTTCACCGTATCAATCTCTTTTCATGTTTTCTGGCATCCAGAAGTTCCTGTTGGCTCATTATTTCCTTATCCCTGCTTGAAAACTTCTCTGTGAGCGAGATTCTCAAAAGCATTAGCCAAGATCTGTTCCCTTTAAAGCCAAAGGGTCAAGCCAAGTCAAACTTTCTGAATACCCCGAATTCATAGGCATGATAGCCTCCACTTCAGTGAAAACACTGGTCTTTGTGAGAATTCAAACCCCTATTCTTTAAATGCACGTATTTGAGAGGGGATGATACTTGAACGTCCATTATATTAGAAAGTCCTGCTTTTTGCAAAACACTATTTGCAACTGAAATATCTACTAGAAAGAATCATAATGCCAGTCTTCTGCTGTGCAGGAGAAACTGTAATAATTTCATATTCTAAGCCAGTTTAAAGGTTTTTTAAAGCACAGATGGCTTTACTATATACAGCAACTACGAAAGAGGGATCTGATTTATAAAATGTACATTGGGGATGATCATATCATAGAGCGATACAATAATTTAGGTTGGAAGGGACCTCCAGAGACCTTGGGACCAGGCCTCCCCTCCAAGTGGGCATAATTTTGAAGTTAGAGAAGGTTGGTCATGGCCTTGTGCAGTTGGGTTTTGAAAATCTCCAAGGATGGAGACCCCACAACCTCTCTGGGCAACCTGCTCCAGCACTTAACCACAATCATTGCAGAAATAATTTTCAGCCTGAGATAATTTTCACTATTTAAGAAGGTCTACAAATCAAGTCCTCCTTGAAAAGGGTAAATTCCATCAAATAGTTGGAGAGAGACAATAAAATCATGATGCTGTAGGACTTTTAGGATCTGATTCCCACAGCTTTGTTGTCTGCAGGATGATTTAACTTGTGGCTGATAATTTGGGGGCTCCGATACACAAAACAGAGAGCTGTGATTGACTGATAGTTTCAGAGTAGTGCTCCCAGCTCCTCTGAAATTATTCCTCTGGTTGCAATGCCAGCCAAGTGGGACATATACCTATATCACCTCCTCTGGGACACTGTCCGTGGTCTTTGTTCAATTCCCTTTTACTGATGGTTTAAGCAGATATTTGGGACTGTGAGACCACATGGCAGACCTGCAGGTGTGCATTTCATCCTACTGACAGATACCAGGGTCATAACCTCCAGCAGATGCCTGGGGAAGAAAACTGGGGCAAGGGCATCACTGCAGGTAAAGCTCCAGAGGCCAAAAATGTGCGAGCTGCCCGTACCCGTGTTGCTCAATCTGGGAGATGTTTCTGGGATTCATCTTTGTGACTATTCTCCCTTCCTAGTCGCAGAGTAGTTTCCTCTGACTCACAGACTGAAAGATCAGCACCAGAAGAAGAGAAACAAATCATAAGAAAGTGCTAGCCCCAAAGAGCCCCAATTCCTGGCACTAATTTGTCAAACTTTCCCAAATCTGGCTGTTACTGAACTATCCATGCTTAGCCAGAGCCTGGCCAGTATTTCTTTGTTTGCAAAAATAGTCATGAATGCATTATTGGCATACTCATTACGACCCCAGTTTTGGAAGCAGGTCTGTCCAGGCTGCCTGTGTCCCCATGGGCTGTGGGGGTCCCCTGAATATTCAGGTTATAGAATCCCTATTTCCAGATCTTTGCTTGGTAAATCAATACAGAGTCAGAGAATAGCATTCTAGCAGAAGCTACTATAGTTTTGACCCAGGTTCATAGAAATCATGTTTATGTTTTTACTTGTCAATTATTTTGTGAGGTGTAGAGTCATAAAACAGAAAAAAACCCCAAAGACCTCTTCAGCACAGGGCATGAATGCCCTTTTTTGATTTTAATGTGGGAAGCAACTCTGTGCTGCATAAAGGAGCAGGCAGGGTAGCAGGGGCTGCTGGAGAGGGTATCGAAGTGATGGGTGCTGCAGAGACATGTCACAGCATCTATCACACGTGGGATGGTCTCACGGCCTAGCACGGAGCCAAATGCTGTCTTTTATCACAGATTCCCCCCCAAATTAGTTATGAATACTTAAGCCCCAGTCCCCTTCCTATTTTGCACATACTTATTTACTAAAAGTATACTCTGATGCCTAGTGCTATCACCTCTGGCAAAGCCTTCTGTTTTAAATCAAAGCTGTTAAATAGCTTCACACAGAAAGAAGGAAGTTGAACTCAGACTGAATTTTTGCTTCAAGTGTGTTTGAGCTAATAAGGTTTAATGTCAGGGCTCTCCTTTTGGAAATAAAATTGGTCCCAGTCCAGTAAGTCCTACAGGAACGGATGCAGCCGAAGGCCTTGAAAGTAAGTGGAGGTCTTTTGATTGACTTGTCTTGGGTCCAAGGAAGGGAATTTTCAGAGCAAATCCAGAGAAATGTCTGAGGCCTCCCAGTATGGGAGTATTCAAGGGCATGATGCTACAGGGACACATGGGAATAGTCACCTTGCCCTTTCTATAGGATGCTACGCTGCTTAACTCAGATGGTCTTGAGAGGTGATTTGGCATCATGTGGACTCCAGAGCCACCGGATAACTCAGGAAAGGAGAAGTCTGCATTGCTCTGGGAGGCCAGTCAAAGACAGGGACCACTCGTCTCCTTACGGCTGTCTGCAAGCCTCCAAGATCCTTTGGTGGAAGGTGCAGAGGAACAGAGGGGAAAGCAATGGCTTTAACTAGCTGTGAGTCCCCTGGAGATAGAGACATAATGTGTTTTTTTTCTTTCAAGGGTTTTCCACTTCCCCGAGTGATTTAACAAACCAGTTTGGGGTAGCAGGTCCCAAGATCTGAACAGGGACAGCAGGTTGCCTGCAGTCTAAACCCTCAGAAAGTGATGTGGACCCCAGAGGCAAGGAGGGATGCGACTGGGAGCTGGTCCCCTCGCTCTTCTGGGGGAAACATTTTGTATTCCCAGGCTCCGGCTGCTGGGGAAGACAAGGGGGTCACATCTCCCACTGGGAGATCAGGGAACAGATACAGGAACTGATATGGATTCTAGGATAGTATTCACTGAATTTACGATATTTACTCTCTCCCTGGCCATCCATGCTGAAGCAGGACATGAAATTATTGGACAAGACTCAGTCCAATACAGCCATGTCTCTCCTAACCCCCATAGATGGTGGCTTTGTAGAGCTAAGGAGGTGGATGTTCCAGGATTTTTTAACAGCATGCCAGAAAAACACCAGCCAGGAACAGTTTAAGGGGAGAGGACTTTGCTTAGGAAAAGGGAAGCTGATTCTTGAGGACTTGGTGAAGCTGAGAAAAAGCCCCTGCCTACTGCGGAGCTGCCAGGGTCAGAGCTGTAGGCTTGCTGCCGGCTGCAGCGTGCTCTCCCCACCGCTTGCATCCTCTTCCCAGCGCACACCGCTGCAGAGCAAAGCTTCAGGGCTCCCCGGGGCCAGCAAATCCTCCGGGTGCCGCTCAGCAGTGATCAGGAACGCTGGAGTCCACCCCAGCCTTGCGAGGAACCTTACGGACCTGGGTCTGGACATTCAGCAGCATGTCCCAGGCTCATCTGTGCCGCAGGGGTCAAAGGCATCCGTGGAGCAAGGCTCCCGACGCGGCGGCTTTGCACGAGGGTTGAGACTGTCGCCTTCATTTTGCCATCCGTTTGAGAAGAAGGAGCTAAAAATTGGGTGAGCGCCTGTGAAATCCTGGAAGAACAGCCTCAGATCCCAGCTATTTTTAGTTTCACAGAAGCTGCGCATACATTAGCAAGGGCCTGCCTTCCTCTCCGGGTGCGCACGGCTCTGAGAAATCACACGGTGTCCTCCCAGACTGCCAGGAAAGAGTTTAACCCTTGTTGTCTCACCACAGCCAGCTCCATCCAACTGCAGCTTGCTATGGACCCTGATGGAGACCAGAAAAAGGGGGTTAGAAAGGTCTTAATGGCCATTTTGGCTCTAGCCAGCTGGAGGAAGAATTGGGGTGGTCTTTGCCCCATGGCCCTTATATCATTATAACTGGCGGGAGGAGCAGGGATGTTTGGTACCAGCTGGGGACTGGAAGGAAATTCCAGCACAGAAATGGCATCTGACTCCCATCACCATCGCCTCTTGCTGGGAAACAGCAACACTACAGGCTGAGAAGGGCAGGGAGGAGTTCAGAGCATTTGCAGGACCCAAGAGTTGATGCCTCAACCCCATTGACCTTTTGTGATGGCCAAGATGGATGCTGTTCATGAACGACCACATGTCACCCTCAGTGCACCCACCATGAGATGCTTAATTGGAATCTACAGTCTTTCAGCCATGCAGTCTAGTGGGAAACAAGGCCTCATCACCACACAGGCTCCTCAGATGCTTGGTGTCACATCTCCTTCCTCCCACTGGCTGTGTCTCCACTGGTCCAGACACGTCTCGCCAGGAAAACCATTGCTTGGGCCCATAAAGAGCTCGCTCCTAAAGGGGATGAGGCCAAGGATGGGGCATGAGATCACACGCTCGCTGAAATGCACGATGCCTTTCAACACGCTATTAACAGAAAATAATTGCAACATTTATTTCTACGTTTCTTCCTTCGCAAAAGGATGAAAAGCAATGCCTGCGCGAGGTGCACACAAACGATCTCTGCGCTTCACACCCACAGTGCATGTCAGCTCCGCTGCCCGTGCACTTTAACATTTTCCAGCTCTTTAATATTTATTACCTCTGCCGCTTTGTATTACTCATCAGCTATTCCTGGACAGAGGAAATGTACTAGCGGGTTCTGAAGTGTGTACATACTCTGTTCTTTAAAGGGGCTGTAAGTGCAACAGCAGCCTTGCAAACACGCACGCACTGCGCTGCATTTGGGCATTGCAGTCTCCAGGGGCTTTTGAGGCATGGGGTACAAGAGAATCAAACAAGCCTAACCATCCCCTTGCAGTGGCTTTTCAAAGGCCACAAGGATGTAGTAAGCCGTCAGGAGAGGAGACACAGCACTTTTGGAAGGTGTAGGAGCCCTTACCTCAGCGTATTTGTGCTGATCCCTACAGAAACGCCCCTTTCCCCCTCAGCATGCTTAGGAAGTTCACATGAGCACCCTTCCCTGCTTTACTTGCAGTTATTTTACAAGTCTCCTCCCAGCCCTGTGATTAACCACGAGCCTGCCAGCAGCTTTGCCTACTTGCAATATTTCTTCCAGCGGCTGGGGGCTCGGGCGCTCCCCGTAAGGACATCAGACAGGGAAGCAAGTCAAGCTACGCAGAAGCCTATGGGTGGCTGCAACTGCAGCTGTTTCATTTAATAGGTAACTCCTAATTAAGACTGTCTCTAAATAACATGACAAAGAGGACTACTACTTTCT
Organism: Elanus axillaris; assembly: GCA_026212715.1. Classification (NCBI taxonomy): domain Eukaryota; kingdom Metazoa; phylum Chordata; class Aves; order Accipitriformes; family Accipitridae; genus Elanus; species Elanus axillaris. Next base: position 26,837,678 of record JANZLQ010000017.1, on the reverse strand, counting down.
AGTAGTCGTGTTCAGGAGACAAAACAGCCCAGGTACAGTATTACCCGGTATTACAGTATTTTTTCTTCTTCTCCTACTAATTTAAAAGGAGCTTTTATGCTTGAAGCTTAATAGAAGTGAAGCCACCTGACCACATCCTCGCTCCACCACCCTCCGGGTACAGCTGAGTCTTCTCGTGCTGGCGGACAGTTTATCCAAGTGACACAAATGCGACCACAGGAGCTTTCTACCAGTGAACAGCATCTGGGCTGCGAGGTACAGGATCCTGCAGCCCAGCCCAAGGGACTGATGTTCATGCACAGTTAGGTGCAGAAATGGAGGCAGAGAGGTTAAGTGACTGCCCCTGAGCTAGTGGGGGAAATCAGTGTGGGGGTTGGTGTTTTTTAGAATAGAATAGAATAGAATAGAATAGAATAGAATAGAATAGAATAGAATAGAATAGAATAGAATAGAATA
>JANZLQ010000017.1:26792243-26828150 GCA_026212715.1 Elanus axillaris | reverse complement strand
CATCCCTGGGTTATCAGCACTGTTTTCAGCACAAATCCCAAACACAGCCCCATACTAGCTACTGTGAAGAAAATTAACTCTATCCCAGCCAAAACTAGCACAAGGGGATGGAAGCATAGCTTTGGGTTGAAACTCAACTTCTTTTTCAGTCTTCCTGATGGTTGTATGATAAGGTGATCAGAGACTGTGGTGACAGACGATGTTGTGCTTACCTAGATAGATCTAAAAACTCCATTAAAATCACAATGGTATTTTTTCTACTAAATAGAGATCTAGTGAAACAATGCACAAAACTTTTTTTTTGCTTCACTGGTGGAAACAAAGAAGACACTAAGAGAGGTGATGCTGGAGGCAGCCAGTGAGAGCAGATCCTTATGGGGTAGCCCATGCTGGGTAAGGGCTGAAGTTCATAGAATCATTGAATCATAGAACGGTTTGGGTTGGAAGAGACCTTAAAGTTCATCTAGTTCCAAGCCCCCTGCCATGGGAGTTCAGATCCCTGCTCAAAAATCAGACTGATGTGGCAGGGGTGGCCACAGGCCTGGGGGGAGCACGGGCAGATCTGAGCTTGTCCCCAACAGAGGTTGTGCCCAGTCTTCATATGTGGGTCAGGTAATGGGGCTGTGGGAGGACAGGTGCCACCTGCCCATAGGTACCATTTGGAGAAGCCAGAATGGGTAAAGCATCACCCTGCTGTGCGCATGAGGGTTGTCAGCCCCATAACCAGTGCTGTGGAGGGGGTGTTAACGGGCAGAGGTGATAAATAAAGCTCACTTCAGCCTGTTGCCCTGCAAATAATGTTGGATGTGACCTGAATCCAGGTCTTCTGCTGGCTGTCAGTTGGCAGCACCACTTGATTATAAGGTACAGTGGAGGACCCTATTCATCCTCCTGCCTTTGGGGAATGATGCTCAAACCCTCTGTTGACACTGGCATGAAAGCCAGAGCGGTATCTTCCATGGGAAAGGAACTGCTCCAGCACTTCTGGGCTTATGAGGCTGGTTTTCTGCCTGTCTTCCCACTGGTGAGCAGAAATTGCAGAATACACCAGTTACCTCCAGCCCTTTCCATGACCATCACTTCAATAAAAACATGCTAAAAAGAAGAAGAAAAAAATTCACCTGTCTCTGAGTTCCCCATTTAAATTGCTACAGCCATTCAAAAGTGAGGTGTTTCATGCTGTCTAAACCTCCAGATTACCCAGCCCAGCTCTTTAAACGCACAGGACAAAAAAAAAAAAAATAATAAAGGCATTAGGCTGGGCCTTCATCTCCTCTCCTGATGATGCCTGCTTTCAGCCCTTGCTGTCAGCAGTCCCCTCCTACCATCAGAGGAATCAAAGGTGAAACCAGCTCCGACATGACAAATAACAAAAGTGCTGGCTCCTCGCTCGCGAGCCGCGAGTCATTAGGAAGTTCCTGCCTCTCTCCCAGTTGCGCGTTAATGAGCGGAGGGAGAGCTGGGGATGGTTTTGCTCTGTGTTTCAGAGCTCGCTCAGGAGATGAAACCTGCCGTTCAGCGGCTTTCACAGGAAAAACGCTCCCCTCCCAGGCTCCAAAAAAATCCCCTCATCAAAACCAGCATGCGCAGGTGGGCACAGCCTGATCCAAAGGATGGAAAAGGAGGAGGGATGGGAATGGATGGCTCCTGCAGAGCCCAGCTGCAGAAATCCCCTCTGATCAGCCCATGTGTCGCCCCTCGTTTACTCCGAGGCGTTCTGTAGGTGGGTGTGTGAATTTTAAGTGCAAGGTGACCTTGGGACTAATGCCAAGGGTGCACAGCACCATCAGGGAATGGGCAAGACAGGCTGGACATTTAGCGTGGATTTAACAAGAACATCCTCAATGGTATGGAGATCCTGGATGGGACGAGATCTGGTTTGCCTTCTTCAGCTTGGCGGCATTTGTAAAACAGGGGCAAGAAGGTAAAATTGTGACAAATGGGACAGAAAGGCTATGTCTACACCTGCAAACCTGCCTTCTACCTCTTGGTCTCCTTCTTCCCTGTACATGCCATGGTATGGAAGATGCACCCCATCCCCATATGGACATGCTTAGCTACTTCAGAAGATGGGATCCGGAGCCAGAAGACCATCTTGGACCCAAAATAAAACACTTCCCATGAAAACTTTCCCAACACCGGTGTTTTCTCCTAAAACACCTAAAACATTTGCTTTTGACAAATGGGCATCTTCCTTCAGGGGACAGTAAGCAGCTTCACTGTAAAATGCCTTGCTTGTGTTAATGAGCATTTTGCCCAGACGCAGACTTGCAGGGATCCCCGCTCCTGCCATGTCAGTCAGTGAAAGCACAACTATATGCTAAGAGCTGTGGGCTCTGTAAAGCCTCTTGGGAGCTGGCAGGGTGTCTCAGAGGCTGCCCCACATACAGTAAGTCCTGGGGGATTACTCATGCAATGCCACACCGCTATGAAGCTGCATGGGCAAGCACATGGAGAAGGAAGTACAGTAAAAAAATAAAACCTTCCTTGCCCCATCCTCCATCATCCCAAATCAGTAAAAGGCTGCCTGTGCCTGGGGTGCAACGTCTAAGACAATCACGGCTGACAATGCCTTCAAGGGACGCTGTCAAAGAGTTTTAGGCTCACCGTTCGGTGAGGGAAAGATTTCATGACCGACTTCATGGGAACAAACCCCTCTGTAGACATACCGAGAGCGCAACCTGCAGCCTGCGTGGATGAACCCCTGGTTCCCATAGCCCAACACCGTGGCAGGATGGTACCACCATCCTTGAAGATGAGGGCTGAGTCAAAAAAAAGAGTAGGAAAGGTTGGGTGAGGAGTCAGGCAAGGATGAGGAGGTCTACGTGGAAAGCTCTTATTAAGTGGAAGGTGGCAATGCTGTGGTGTAGCCAGCCCCAGTGGGATGGGGAAATGCCCTTCACTTCTCCTTCGAGTCCATGTTTTTCTAGCGGTTTGGGTACTGCAGGTCACCAGCTTGACACGAGACGTTGGCAGCGCCTCGGGGTTTGTGGTGAGCGGATGTGCAGTGCATGCTCAGGGCACCAGGTTATTCGTGTCTCCAACATCAGACGTCTGATGTCAACCGGGCTTCCTCTGCGGCGGAGGGAGAGCAAGGGGCAACTGCAGAGGGTGACTCATCCCACAAAACCAGCCTCCTGCACTGAGTCATCCTCCGGAGAAATGTCTCTCTCGGACGGAGAGCGGAAGGATGAGGTGGTACACAAAACTCACGGGCAGAGAAGCAGCAATGGCTGTCAGCGCTTCCGACGGCTGCAAGAGATGGGGCTCCTTCCAGGTGGCAGTCAGGGACCCACTACCCGCACGTCCATCCGTGCTGGCAACGTGCAGTGCCCTTTATATTCAACGGGAAGAAAAAATGGTGTTTTTCAAGAGTGAGAGCCATCTGATGTGTTTCAGAGGCCTGCTTTAGGCTGAGAAGAATTGTAAGTTTAATTATAAATTAATATACCTCATTTTGAAATATCTCCACTGCCAAAGTACCAAGTCAGGTGAGGTGAATCCCATCCTGGTCCAACCGTTCCCCTATTTAGAAATCATCTACATATTCACCCAAACCTGTTTTCTGACACTACACTGTTGCCTCACTTTCATCTTTCCCGGGATTTTGCCCACATGTCTCTTTATGTAGTGACTCTGGAATTAATTTTTAAACTGGTTTGATATTTGTTTTTTTTAATTTATGAGCACCACACAGGACTGTGTATCCCAAGAAAAAAACATATAATGAATAAATAAACCACATGCACATATACATACTCTTACACCTAGATAGATATAGGTTCATATATATGTACGAACCTACAGGCATATCTATCTATGGCTTATTCATTATAGATGTAAATACATATATATATATATATATACACACACACATAGAGGTATATGATATATATAAATAAATGAATAAAACCCAAATGTTAACCTATATATTTATATGAATAAATAAACAATGTGTGTATATATATCGTATATATAACCATATACATGTTTTATTTGTTCATTTATACATCTATACAAACAACCTCCTGCTGGTGAAGTAGGTTAAACCAGGAATTCCTGTCTGATGTAAATATGGACAACCAGCTTTGAGGTCAAGCAGGAATAAATAAATGAGTATTTTGAAGATTTTGTGTAGAAGACCTTTGGAATGATTTGGGAAAGCTCTTTTTAGAAGCCTAGGAAATGTCACTTCTCGGCAAAATTTTTCTTCCTGGTTGTATTTCCCTGTTAAAACTTCATATTCAGTGTACGCCATCTGTAGTGCTGGATGGGATGACCCACTATCATATAATGTATTATCATGGCAAAACACTATTTCAAAATAAAATAAAATAAGGGCAGCTGTAACAATACAGGTTGAATCATTGTCTTTGGAAAGGTAAAGGGTTTCTCACTGGTGATCCAAGGAAGCAGCTAGGCCTTCGTACGCCTTGTTGCAGCTAAAGATAAGGAGAAAAGTCACTTTATTGGGTTCCTGCTCCACATGGAGGCATCAAGAGACCATGGCCAAGCTCTCGCCCGCCTTCCCCTGTCCCCACGCTCTCCGAGGTGTTACATGAGCTGAACTTTGCTCACCATCTGGCACCTCTTTCAGCCCTTCCATTACTCCCCTACCTTTCTCTGGTTTCCCTCCTGAGCTGCAGACGGTGGGTCTGGACAGTCTCCCCGGAGCCACCGCAGCAACGCCAGCAGCAGAGATCATATCGCTGCTCTTGGCTGCTCGGGAGGGATGGAGGCGCCTGTCCTGCCATGGCCGCGCGATGAGGACGGGCGCTCAGCCGCCCCATCCCTGCCTCCCCGAGCTGCATCCCCTTTACCGCAAGTCCCATCTCCCAGTCTTTGTTCTGGGAGGCGTGACTTTATATTTGATCTACAAATGAGCATGGAAATGACTCATTTGATTATATACATACACACGCACATCCCAGCCCGATGTATATATAAAGGAATCTCTTTCATATTAATTCATGAATCAAATCTAAGCTCAGACACGGATTTGGCAAACTCAGTGGTTGCAGAGATGTGCCCCTCCTGCTGCCCCTGCCCTGGGATTTAGTTCAGCTTCTGATAATCTCAAGGGGCTAATTTATTCATGTCTTGATGTCTGGTAAGGGGGCAAAGAAGACACAGACCAAAGCCCTGGACCGAGCGCAAGCCAAGGCAAAGAGGAACAGCTCTCCACCACGGTGAAGGATGGACATGCCACCCCGGAGAGCCAGGGGATGATGCTTCGTCTATGAGAAGAGGTGAACATCTCATTGCAGGGGAAAGAGAAACAGCCGGGATACAGCCCTTTGCCTCTCCCAGAAAATCACTAAAGCAAGCAATAGTAATTGGGGATCTAGTTGTAAGCTGGGCATCTTCTCCCCTGCTAAAAGCTTTGCCTGTAGCACTGAAGGAGCGTCTTGTGATAAAAATATATATATATTAAAAATATCTGCTCTGACAAGCGTGAAGCTGGAGAGCAGAGAGGGAGGGGAGGAGGTAAGGCGGGTAGGAATCATAAATCAAAATATTTTGCTGCTTCTAATTAAAACCACCAACCTGCTTGTAACAAAACCACTCTAGGTCACTGGGAAGAGATGGGGATGAGAAGCTGCCACTGCCTGATGGCCACGGTGGCCAACTGCTCCCTCTGTCTGGCTGAGCCTCACACAGGAATACGGTGGCCTCAGTGTCTTTCAGCTTCAGAAAAACCTCCAACCATCTGTGCCAGGCAGAGAAAGCAGGAGAAAGCAGAGCAATCCAAGCTAGGTAGAGCGGAGAGGGGGGAAAAGCATTGCAGGCTGTAAGAGGAGGGCTGGAAATCTCACCGCACCGCGTCCTCTCCAGCCAGACGGCTGCAGTGTGCTTCTGCCAGCCCTGCAGCCACCGCGGCTTGTGCAACCAGCACAGCCTGGGATTGGGTCAGAAGAGGAAAATCAGGCAAAAGGAAGGAAGGAAGAAAGCAAACAAGAAATCATGCTACTGCTTCACTGTCCAGGATGCTGGGTGCTGGGTGTTTGTGGTCCTGGCTCATCTCCAAAAGGATGTAGCAGAACTAGAAGAGGTTCAGAGAAAGGCGGTGAAGGTGATCAGAGGGATGGAGCAGTTCCTATATGAAAAGCTGTCACGGAGACCGTGACTCTTCAGTCCGGAAAAGGGACAACTGTTGTGATGTAAGATAAACAGCTGTAAAATCGTGAGTGCCCTGCAATGAAAGATTTTCCTAGCAATAGCTAGGAGCACCATATGAAATGGTTAGGTGGCAGTTCAAACTTAGCAAAAGGAAGGCTCTTTTTTTTCTATACAGCACAGTTAAACTGGGCAAGTCCTTCTCATGCTGCCAACCATTTAGAAAAAACATAATAGACAAATTCAACCACTGAGGAAAATTGTATTATTAAATTGACAACACCATGTCCAGCTGAGGAAGGCCCTTCAGGAGCATCCTGGGATGCAGCATTGTGTGCTTGCCTTGTCCTTACACCATCCTGCTGTTGCTCAACCTGCACTTGGTGGACTTTAAAGCTGGCTGGCCCAGCACAACTGTTATTTTTTTCAATGCCAAACCTGGTTCATTTCAAGTTTCTCAGTAAATTCCACCCAAAAGTTGAGTTAGCACAGGGCAGCCTCTGCTAAGCCTGTTGCTCGTGACTGCAGCAAAGGTACCCAATGCTCTGAAATCTTGGACAGGGATGGCTTTGCCCTGGCTTTCCCAGGGCTCCCTCAAAAGCTGCCACAGTTGAAGCCCCAGAGCTGGTCACGGAGAAGCTGTGTGGGCTGAACTGTGACTTGTCCATATCCCATCTTCTGCTTGCAAATGGCATCACACACTCATGGCATGTTGGGGCCACATCATGGGAGGAAGGTGGTTGGGGGAATCAAAGCCATCTACTATACAGTCGCTTCAACAGGGAATGGCACAGCTGGTCCAGGATCTCCTAAAGCACCTACAACTCTTTCCACTTTCTTGATGTTTGCTCCCTGCCTTGCACACCAGCTACTGAATGGATTAGGGGATCTTTATCGGAGGCTAATGTTTTTCTAGTGATCGTATTGATTGCAAGTAGAAATCTGCTGACCTGTTGGAAAGAAAGAAGAAGGTAGAAGTGCAACCTCTGGAGAAACACACTGAGGTTACTGCTACTCTTCAGCTGCCAGGCAAAATAAATACTGTGAAATTTCCACAGGTTGGTTAAGTGCCACGTTAGTGCTAAATATTGCTGTGAAGTGGGCAAAGTGAAAGTGACAATTAAATACTTACTAAATGACTGTTTGGTTGGGGTTTTTTTTCTTCATGGATGCACAGAGTGGGAAGTGCTGTAAGAGGATAGTAATGAGCTTCTGGAGTGATTGGTCTTGGCACCTAGGGTAGGGATTTCGCTTGAGAACATCATCACATCCCTGTCACGGGTTTTGGCTTCCAGAAAGCTATCCCAATTCGATTTATCCGTGCAAATAATGGGGGGGGGCGGAATCATGGTCCCTGTTGGTGATTTGCTCCCATTACTACCTACCCACGCTGTTCAAAGATGTGAAACTTGTTTCCAGCTGGAATTTGCCTGACATCACTTTCCAAACATGGGTGCTCACTAGGTGATTTTATCTCCTACACCAGACATTGCCTTTCAGAGTGTGAGTAACTAACAGTGCCCATTCAAGAAGTGGCTGTGCTTTTAGAAATCAAAAGTTCACCCACTGGGGCTACTCTGACTCAGGAGACAGGAGCCATGGGAACCATTGTTAGCATTTCACTGTAGAGTGGGTTGGTATTTTTTAATCAACATTTGCATGCTTTAACTTCACTTCTATTTTATTTTTATCCATCTCCTTTCTCCTTGTATTTTCAGAGGAACAAAAGGAAAGAAAGAAAGAGAACTTTTTAATTAAACTTTTGAAGAAAACTATAGTACAAAGCTGTTCCTTATATTAAAAGAGCTAAATCACTGCAAACATTTCAAAGAGCCCTGCCTATTCTACCGTCTTTGGTGCGTTGGGTCAGTGCAATCACACCTCAGAAGTGACCTGGGGTCCAAGTTTGTGTCCAGGCTGAAGGGGGCCACCAGATGAACTTAGTTGTCACTACCTGCTTAGCAGGCTAAGGAACCAAGCCAAGGCAATGTGATGTTGGACACATCTTGGGTACCTCTGGCAACAGACAAGGGTGCCACAGCCATCCTATCCCGATGAGCCACGCAGGCATGCGACAGAGCCTGTGTTTGGGCCCAACATCTTCCGGACAGACAAATTACCTCTGTTAGGAAATCAAGGTCTTAAGACTGACACTTTTTCCTCTGAACTTCTTTAGGGTGGTTCTTGCTATAGTTTTGCCCATTCTTTCACAAATTTTGGCAAGCTTCAGGAATTAACATGGGCAGGGAAAGCAGTCCCAATGTGGCCATTCTGTTTTGGAGGGTAAGAGAGTTTAATAAAATGGATGTGGCCAAAGGGCTCTGTTTTATTTAGTGAGTATGTATGTAGCCAGAATTTCCTGATCTGCAGTTCCATGTGGCTGGCTTTCTTCTAGGAAATATTTTCCTATAGTGACTGGTAGAAATTTGGACTATAAGAGGAACCAGGAATGGGATACACCTCTCAGCTACTAAGGCTACTAAAAGTTTTGGGGTCTGATCCACATTTTCAAAGGAAGGTTCAACTTCTCAGAAGAGAAGGCTTAAAACCCCACAGGATTACAGAAATGTCATAATGTTTTTTTCCTAGGAGCTGTGATTCAGATATTTTCAGTCTCAGTAGGATAAGGCTTCTGGGAAGACTCGCATTTCCAGGACGTACCAGCCTTCTCTCCTGCATATGTGACATGATGGAGAAAAAATCTAGTGTCCTTTCATGAACAAGACTTGGAGATACCTAGCACGTGCTTCTGTTCCTGGGCCACCCAGACTTTGTTGTCTCTGTCTTTGTGCCACCAGAAGCAACTGCCAGGATGGTCATTTTGGAGCTGTCTAAAACCCTCGTGGGTAAAACGCTGGGCTTGACGCGGCTCTTCGTGCAAGCAGATGGAACAGAGGCCATGGTCTATCCCTAAGCACAACCCCGTGCTGTAGTCAAAGGGGGAAAGAAAAGGAAAAATGAAGGGAACCTGCAAGAAATGCCTCAGGGGGAAGGTGTGAAGGCAGAGCGCTGCTGTGGGGCTGGAGCTGGGCTACCTTCAACCGCACCACCGGCCTCTGCCAACGAGAAGGAAGGTCTGACTGGCCCAACATTGCAGAAACTTGCCCTGTCGGTGGGCTCCAAACCACACTGTTACATACCTGCAAGGAGGCATCTCCCCGAGTAGCCTGTGCTGTACCCCTTGAGATAGCTTTGAGGATAACACCTAGCCTCTTGCTGCTGGTCCAGAAGGGCATGGGGCTCCCACAGGTCCCATATCCAAACTGCCAACCCCACATGGATGTCTCTGGGTATCTCAAGCAATGCTGGGCACTTATATTTAGGCAAAATGCTGAAGCTGAAAAAGCAGTAAGTAATGAATAATGCAGCAAGCTGAACTGAACCTTAGGTGACTAAAATATAAGCGTCTACTTTTGAGTGAGTTGCCTCAGGTCCTTTCTGTAATCAACTGAGAGAAATGCATTTGTGCTACTTTAGATACATGTTTCCTTCTATTAACTGTAAAGGGTGTCGAGGTAACAGCTCAGAAATGTGTCTACATTCTGGAGTTTTCTTCTGGTTAGGTGACTCCCACTATTTATATCTTCTTCTTTTCCCCAAAGGTAGATGGCCCTCTGCTCTGTTCATGCCATTTATCCAAGAATTCCAGTTACTGTATGTTATAGCTATCACTGCCTATATATCAAAAACATGAATGCCCTGAGTTTTTTTTAAAACACACAGATAAATGAAGTCTTATCCTTGTCCATAGAGGAAGGGATGGGTTACTACACCATCAGCTGTTAATAATACCTTACTCTGTATCATACCTCTCACTACAGAGTGTCACTGTGGAGCTCCTACTGCTTCTGCTCTGCTGTCAGTGATGGGCCAACTCTATATGGGCTGGACCAACACTACTCAGAACTGGGATGGTGAGCTAGAGAGACCTCAGAGAGGGATATTTCAGGAGAAAACAAACCAACAAAGGAAAAAAAAAGCCCTCTGCTCTAGACTAACTGTAGACTAATGATAAAGGCTTCCTCAAACCCTCTTCCAGTTAGCTCATTAAACACCACTGACCGCAACGAACTGACAAAACACTTTTTCACTGGTGCGAACGAAGGTCTTGTCATGCTTCCGTGGACTTTGGAGCAGCATTTTGGTCATCAGACCCAATTCTGCTGAGCAGTTTGGCAGTGGTAGCCTAGACAGCAGTCAGTCCAGCTAATGGGCAAGACAGGGAGGGATGCTCCCCCTCCACACCCTGGCAAGGAAGATCCTTAGATCTAATGGTTCATATCCTGTCCTGCTCCCCCTTGCACAGGAGCATTTGCCTGTCAGATTAATAATGCAGTCAATGCAGCTTGTCACCATGCATAAGGTGAGCTGTGATAAGCCCAGCATCCGATAAAGCTGTCTTCAACGCTGACAGCTAGTGTAATTTCCCAGACTGTCGGCAGCGAAAGAATAAAAATAAATTTGATGGGACTCTTCCAAAGTATTTCTTGGGCTTGCTGATCCTGCCACCAGTGCAGAGGAAAGCAGGCAGGTGAAGCCCAGGATCAGTAACAGGGTACAGTGTGCAATGGCAGCCTGACATCCCCACAACAAAATCGTCCCATCTGTCTTTGCTCAGACACCAGGTTTGGTTGATAAGGGTAACTGCAAAGGACTTCTGTCAGGTACTTGGCTTTGTGTCATGCAATATTCAGGTGGAAAACCAGCCCAACAGATCTTGTGCCTGGTTGCAGAGAACTGGAGAAACACTGGGTGGAAAAGAAACCTGGAGGTCTCTGTCTAACGGTCTGCTTGAAGCAGGACTACGTCCAACACTGGTGTGGGCTCACCAGGTCATGACAACCTCCAAGGATGGAGACTCTCCCACTTTCCTGAGTACCTCTTCCAGTGCTGCACAATCTCCTGTGAAAAAGCTTTTCCTGATGCTCAGTCTGAATATCCCAATAACTTGGGGAAACAATTCTTAACTGAATAACGGCTAGAGCCAAGGGAAGTGATGTATGAATCTGGGTAACAGTTTTACATTAGAAGTAAAAAGGCATCAAAGAAAGAGCAGGAAAGTGTAAGAATTCTAATCTGGCTTTTTAAAAATCAAGTGTTGCAATCTCCCATGTCAACAGTTAGCTCAAAATAAAATGGAAAAATCACCCTGAAACAAAGGAAATTTTTTTTTTTCTTTAATATCCAAAAGCAGAGGGTGAGCTGCATTGGGAAGGGGAGGGTCTGTCTGTTGAATGGGGAGAAGGCAGGAGCATTCAAAATCAGCTAGTAAAATCAGGGGTGGATCCCCCTTCATTCAGTTTTCCTCCTGAATTTCCACCCCTGCTTGCATCCACCCAGCACCCTCAATCAGTGTGTGGGTATACTTCTAACCGTGCTGCATCCCAGCAGACCCCTCCTCTGCAAAGCATGAGTTCAGAGACCACAGCACGCATTATGTCATCCTGCGAGGAGGAGCTGGGCAATTCTGCAACTGACTTCTTGCCTAGCCCTTTTATTCAATCCTTTCTCCAACAGCAATGCTGAAGAACTGGAAAAAGGAGCCTGGCCACAGGGGAAGGGTATTACAAGAGGAAATCCCATGCCAGGATCTCCCTATCAGCATCCCAAAATTAAAAGTGCTGCGGTGCAGGGCTGAGAGCGGTTAAACTGCCTCCCTGCCTGCTGTTCACCTGCTGCATGTAAAAGCCAGCTCTCTCTTGCTTGCAAGAAAACTCATGTGCAGCAAAAGGTGATGTCATCCTTTCGCTGCTCCTGAAATCCAGCTCCTTGCTGAATGGGGCTCGGGGCTGGTGTTATTAACAGTCCCTTTGACACATCCTGTGCTCTGATGATTTCTTTCTTTCTTTTTTTTTTTCTTTTTTTTTTTTTATTTTCCACTCCTCTCTTCTCTTTTTTGCTGCACAGTGACCAGGCTCCTGAGAATCAGGTTGATTAAATTTCTATGCCTAGCAGCTTCCCTGGAGTCCACATAATTTATGTAAATACGAGAGATAAGAAACGAGGGGGAATCACAAGAAAAATAGAGCATTAAGCCGCCAAGATCCATTAAATTCTCCATCACCCTTTTCAGAATCTCAATGTTCAGCAGTACCGCCCCCATGTTTTCCCCCTGCCACAGCAGCATGGATCAAATTAACACTCATCGGGCTAAGGAAATCCACAGGATCAGTCCTACCTCCTGCCTAACATTTGGATTTAGCCTTGCCTGCAATGAATCAGCGCACAAAACGAGCCCTATTTGAAAAACAGGTGGTGCGGCTGGTTGCAGCCTTCTTGCCTAGCTGTATCGCAAGGCAATGCCGCGCAGCTGGAGCTGCCTCCAGGCGGAAACGATGCAGGGCACATCCAAATGGACACAGGGATTTGCGGGTAAAGCAAGATAAGCAGGGCTTCTCCATTTTAGGATACTTGGGAGACCCTCTGCGCTCCTTTGGGGTGTATCCATGCTGTCAGCTAACAAAAGGCTAGTCTGAGCCCGCTGTCGTGACCAGACCTAGCAACACCTGAAGTTTGCCCAAATCCAGCCCTTTAACCCAAAACCGTGGAGAGGTGTGCCAGGAAGGAGAAGGAATAAGGTCAGCAGCCTGTTGCTCTCCTTTGTGCAGGCTCTGCCCTTCCTAAGCCCTTCCTAAGCAGCTTGCTGAGTCTAAAACCCCTTCTCCGGCCCATTCATCACTTCGTTGTATAGGTAGGGCTTCATAGCCAGCAGACATCTCCATGAAATAGTTCCAAGACATCGGCACTACAGCTTGGTGGTCTACCTTGTTAAACTTTGCGAGTATCATTTTGACCCACAGCAGCAAGCAATGACCCAAAACGATTCCTGAGATTGGTTTGGGAGGTGGCCTGGATGGAGGACAGTCCCCAGTCTGCAGGCTGGGTGAAGACATTCTGTTTCAAGAAGGATGCAAGGACAACAGGGACAAGAAACATGGTAAGAAGGGCATGGCCAGATTGCACCGATCGGCCTCAGGACCAGCAAACACATCTAGAAATCCATTCCTAAGGTGCACAGCCTCTTGGTAAAGTGCCATCCCAGGCGTGGGGCAGCTGTCTAGGGATGCACACACACACGCCGACCACCTCTGCCTGCTCCCAGGCTGGGCTGAGCTCAGTTTGTGGATGACAGTCACCACGACCACAAAGTCCACAATCAACAGTTGTGCTCAAAGTTTACCCGCTCTCATAAATGGCAGCTGAGACCACTTCTGACAGCACCGGGAGCCTCGGTGCAGGCTGCACTGTCTGGAAGTCACTCAGACCCAGAAAAGTCCTCTTACAGACAGCCTCCTGCTTCCCTGGGATTTTCAGTCCTGCACAGAAAACACAGTTAACCCCAGCTCTTCAGAAAGACGTATTTTTCCCTCTCCAAATGGATGGCATTACTAATAATACCACAGACTTTTTCTTTAAGTTTCGAGCTCACGGGCAGCACTTGAATTGCTTTTCTTAACAAGTGTGACAGACAGAAACATCTCTTTAATGGAAGCAAAGACTCTCCAGCAACGGTATGATTTTAGAATGCTGGAGCTTGAGGAAAAACTTTGCAAATCCTGAGTGCTGATGCAGTGCCAAGAGCAGAAGTCATCAGCTCTCACTCAGCTTTGTCCCTAACCTGGATGCTGCAGCATTACCTGGGGTAACGCCGCAGAGTCAACCCTTGGTGCCTGTGCCCAGGGCAAAACTAACTACTCCAATAATCAAATATCAACTTATACATCTTTCAGTAATCATCCAGGATCAAGATCTAATTAAGACTACATGAGTTACTCGTGTGATGAAGTCTTCCAAGAAAATGACACCCAAGACTTACTTACGTTCTCTGAGCTGCAGAAACTTTTGAGAAAGCCCCAAAGCAGAGACTAAAATAGTGAAGATTAGATGGCGAGATGGGTATGAAAAACCAAAACTGCATAGGTTTCAAAAAAGAAGGCTACCTATAATCTGCAGCTTGGAATGCTGAATTATTTGAGACAAACTTGATTTGACAGATTCCCTTGAAATATGAAATAACTTTGCAAACCCCTCAGTGACCAGCAATTGAAAGAGACCTACTGAGCCTCCCCCTTTGCCTTTGTAAAGTATCTAGTTTTGAGCTGTGGACAAATAAAAGACACTACCAAGACAGCCCTTGATCACAGCCAAAAAAGGCCAAGGAGAAGTGACAATCTGTTTGAAGTTCCAGTCCCACAATGGGAACATCACAGCACAGTCTAAAGCGCCCTGTAAATAATATGTGTGCCTGACATTTAACAGGGTTTGAAAGGTCTGTTCCTTGGCTTCATCCTGTCCCATGGATGCATCATTTACTGTGCTATCATGCTAAAAATGACTACGGTCATTAGGAACAATTTATGCTTAGGAAAATAATTACGGTCATTAATGGGGCTGAAAGCAGACGCCATTAGGAAGCAGGAGCGGAGTTGTGACAGCCAACCGTGCATGCGATGTGATTGACGTACACGGCAATTATGGTGTTCACATGATTAGGCATCCCGACTAACTCAAGCTAAGGCTCAGAAGGGAGCCAATAAGTGATACGTCCAAGGGATGTCTGAGAAAGGCCAACAGGATCGCAAGACAAGCCGCAGCAGCATCTTGGAGAGCTGGCTGGAAACACAGCACGTGGGGCAGTCACCAACAGTGACCGCTGACCGTAATGGCATACAAAGCGAGCTGGCAGTTTTAAGTCCACTGATAATTTTAGTGAGTGGTGTCAGTGGCTCATGAACAAGGTCATGTCTGGCTATTGGACCATAACTTCACAGAAATAGGATGTCTGCAAAGAGATGTCTAAGCCAGATACTGAAGTCCTTGGGCCAGCTGATGGCACAGGTAGGAAGGACTAAGCATGGGTAGCTGCATGGAAGCGATGGCTTTATCCTCTGGTGTAGCTCTCCCAGTTGGAAACAATGGTGAAATAAATCCATAAGCATCCAATCGGGATCACATTTTCAGGGCTGGTTACATGCTGTGACACAGGAAACACTGGTTTAAGAAATGCAACAAGAACAGGAAAGCCCTGCCTGGATTTCCTCAGGCTCCCTCTTTCTGTGAAAAGCACAGGATTATTGGCAGTTAGTTAATAAAGCTCATTTGGGTTGTCTGGACAGTCTCCTAAAGATTTAATATATTACTTAACAAAAGAGTGAATTTGGAAAGGATACTGGTCAGTGAAAATTGGCCAATGGTTGATTGATATCTACCCTAGTAATACAAATACGTACTGTTTTCACTGAGACCGGCTAGGAAGGGAAGTTTAACTCTCACACACGACTGCTCATACCCAAGGCAAATCCCTTCCATCCCAAACACAGTAGCCTGAAGTCAGCCTTGCTGGGTACCCTGGCCACAGGTATGAGTTTCAGGACATGGATGGCCACAGTTTTGCTCCACGGAGGACAGCAGCGATGTCCCAGGGGTGATCAGACCATTGTACAAAGCCCCGAAGCCACCTTCTGATATGATATCCAGGAACAGTCACGCTCAGCCAGGTGTCATCCACTTCTTTGCTACTCCCTAGTTCAAAACACCTTCCTCTCCCTTCATTAACTCCAAATCCACAGACATCTACTCCCCTTGGTGACCAAGTTATACTCTTGGGGACAAAATTTCCAGCTGCATTTAGAGACGGACTGAAAAATGTCTTGTCCCTTCAGCGGAGAAATGACCGATCATGTTTATACTCCCCGCTCTAACCGTGTTGCTTGCAAGTATTTGGTCTTGCATTGACTTCCAGGCTGAATTTTGCTGATTCAACAGCTAGGATCTTGTTGTGATTTCACATGATAAATTAAGGAGCCTTTTAGTACAGGGGATCTCCCTGGTGTTTATTTAGTGAGCCAGATTAAATCAATCCATAGCATTGTGCACAAATGCGTAATTGAAGGTCAGGAGTGCAGCCTGAGAACCTGACGGGGAAATTTTGCTGTCCCTGCTTGCCTTGGGATTCCCCCTGGTGAAAGGCAAGGTGTCACCAGAGAGAAAAGCACACAAACAGGGGGGTGGTAGGGAAAGAATGGGTTAAACCATCACAAAAGATATGGTTCTGTCAAACTAGCCATTTGGTTGGATTAAGCACGACACAAAATGAATTAACTCTTTGCAAAATGAGGATGTGCTGTAGCCATTTGTCTCCAAGGCACCCCTTAGGTGAGAAGATGTAGTAACAGCCAGCAACATAGAAGTCCCACCATCAGTAAGTCCCTAAGTGTCAGGAGGATGAATATATTAAGGATGCAAAGTGCTCAGATGTTAGCAAAATAAACATAGCGGTGCTTTGGACTGCAAGGCTGACCAGACAGGAGGGGGAATTACCACGGTTGTAGCAGGCATCATGTCAAGCAGGACACAAAGGTTAAGTGGATGCCCAGGCTTTGGTGCTGCCTTCCAGGCTTCAGCTTTTCTATAAATAGTTCATTTAATAAATAGGCTGTTTAGTTTTGCAAACATGGAGTCCCTTCATACTGTATTGCAGCAGGTGGTACATGAAACATGGTGGCAGGAGGCAGCATCACCAGACTTGCAGCATGGGGAAGACTAATTAACAAGCAAACAACCCAGCATCCAGAAAGTGGATCTGAACAGGCAGCGTGGAGAGATTAAGGCAGCCAGGAGCACAAGCTTGCCAGAGAGGAAAGCCCCCATACAGGCACGGGAAGAAGAACTGAGGCCAACTGCAGAGGTGAACGTGGATGCTAACAATACATAAGAAAAAAAAAAAAAATTATCACTGCACTGTTGGGGACAAAATCGTACAAGAAGTGATGAAGAGTGGTGCCAGTGATAACTTCCCAGAACACAGCTATTTGATGATTTTGAGACCCAAAGAAAAAATGGGGGAGTTGTCTAGACAATTTCCCGAGGTCCCTTGCAACCTCAAATACTCTGTGACTCTGTGAAATGCCTGTAGAGGAGAAGGTTGTGTCCGTGGACTGCAGTCAAACCCCTGTAGTCCAAAGCCAAAGGGGAACGTGGCCTCAAGGAAACACTTGCAAAGCAATGGGAAGGCAGCCTTGTTTGGAAAGGCAGCCAAAAGTCTGATAGCAAAGACAAAACGCAGAGAAATTCCACAAACTTGCTTTGCACACCTTAGCATGAAGGCAGGCCAAAAAGCAAGAGTCTCCTTCCCATCAAGGTTGGTTCCTTGCAGCAGGGCCACACAGCATGAACGGTCCGCAGAGGCGAATAAGAGAAACCAGCCGGGTTTGCATTAGTAACCTCTGGTCCCTTCAAGCCAGCAATCATTTGCAAATGTAAAGATAAAAATACAAAAAAATATAAAAAAGGAAGAAGTAACAGCCCATGTGCAGCACAGGGGAAGTCAAGCTGCAGAAGGAGGAGGCATCCTAAGGCTGTCTGCCTGCCCGACGCTGGAGAGCTGTGGTCGCTCCTGGCCACCCTAAAAAAGGATGCATTTAGAGATGAAACCATCTCGTTTTAGGAGCATTAAGCCTTTTGCCATGCTGGCGCTCAGGGTAGACCAGGTGGTGGTCCTTGGTCTATGCACGCTAGCAAGAGCAGGTGAAGGAGGCATCTCTGCAAGCCTTGCGGGCAGGAGAAGGTGGATGACTCCTTGTCTCTCCACTCTCCCTCCTGTAATGATGAGGAGTGGGAGGCAGAACGACCTACTTGTGTCATGCACCGAGTGCCTCTTTTTGCTCCAGCCAAGGCATCTCTAAGCACTGCTCTTCGCAAGGCTCCGGTTCTGCCTATTTGCAGTGTCTGAAAGGATTGTGTTGCGCCCTCCTTCCATCCCCTCCTGTCCCTCACCCATCCCCTTGGCTCACTTGGAGCTAGGAGGGCTGCAAAGGCACTTTGAGAGATGCAATGGGAACAGACAGCAGCAGCTGGACCACTTACAAGCCCCGGGTTCACTGTGGGTGGAGGAGATGTGGTGGAGAAGCATCGTTGACGCTGCGCTATGCATCAGCTCCCCATGAAAGAGGGAGCCGGGTGCTCCCCTTGATCACAGACGTAAATCCACTGGTATGATCAGTGTTCCTCCAGGTTTAGGGCAGGATTGCTGAAATCATCCTCCCCTCTCCCCCACAAGGAAGGATGGGAGGAACTGGGCTTTGGGGGGGATCAGGCTCTTATTTTGGTGGGGTTATTTATTTATTTGCCTGCTTAGCCAAAAATATACGAGGGATGAGCTTTTCAAAAGCTCCCAGAATCAGCAACACCCTGCTCCTTCATTGATTTCGAAGGTATAACCCTTGTTGACTTCAGTGGGAGCTGAGACAGCCCTGCACTGAACTGCTTTGGAAAATCCAGTCCTAAAAACATAAATTCTATTAATTCTTTTTTAAAAGATTTTTATAAAAACTATTGCCATGCACATTATCACAGGCTTTCGGCACAGCTCCCACAAAGCCTAAGACATTTTCACTGCATCTTGAAGGCAGTCATAAAGAACCTGCTGTCTGCATTATTGAGCTCTTGTAGATATTTCTTTGTCCTTTACTTGCGGCTGTAGCCTAACAGTTGTGACAGATTTCATTTAAGATCCTTTATTTACAGCTATGATGCGCTCTCATTTAATCAGCCCTGTCCATCCCGCTTCGCACATTATATGTGGCTAACTGTACTCTGCCTGGTTTGCTGGTCTGCTGCTAAGAAGAAGATGGGAGACAGAAGGAGCAAACCCTAGAATTAGACAGCTAATGACATTTTCCCTCTCCCATGGGCGAACAGTGGTTGTCATATTGTCTTCCCTGTTAAGTTTTCCCTGGACACTCGGACAGAAATTGCTGAGCAGACTGCAAGGGTGGGTAGACCCCATCAGAGCAAGATGTAGTCCCGGGTGCTATTGCTGAACTCATCTCTCTGGCACCGGCACCCCTCCTGTCCCTGTTGCCATAGTCAAATTGACCAGAGATGGTGGGATGCCTCAGACTTCTCTGCATTGGACTCTCTCTCTCCCATTGGACAAGCAACACTTTCCCAGTCATCCAGGATCCTTCCAAACACAAAACACCAGGACCTGCAGTTGGATGATGCCCTGGAGCATGTTTTTGCTGGTGCTGTAATGGCATCTCGCCTCTGCCTGTATGGGAAGCCAGGTCTGGCCAGCAAGAAGCACAACCACCTGGATCAACTGGCATTCTCCTTAACCTGGTGGCCAGGTAATGCAGGATGCCCAAGTTAGTCTCACATCACAGTGGTCTGATCATGACCCCACTGACTGCGATCTAGCAAAACTCCTGCACATAGTCTGAACCAAAGGGACGCTTCAGGTGTTTGAACCTGGGCCTTGGGCTAAACTATTGACACAGTGTGGTGCCCACAGACTCAACTACTCAGGACTGGTGCTTGACATTCAACATATCTGCCACTTCTTCTGGAAGCTGCTCTGACTTAGGAAGGTGAATGGAGACGCTGTTCAAATTTTGTCTACTTCTTGTCCAATAAGGCAAGGTCTTGTCAAGCCACATGCCAGATGTGTCTACACTTCAGGACGCACACTGATTCGGGGCCACAGCATTAGCCTCCCCAGCTACCAGCTGTACCACAACTTCTCCTCCACACTGAAGCCACCAACTTTGAAGTTTGGCCAGTCCCACACCAGCTCAAGGGACAGCAGAAAAGGTACAGAACTTCAGTGCAGAGGGAGTACCAGGAGAGCGACCAACATATGCAACTCTGCTTGTGAGAGCTCACACAAAGGGATGCTAAAATGCATAGTCCTGTCTGAAGAGCATCCATGAGAGGTGAGTTTCCACCAGAGCAAGCTGCATTTGCAGTGTGGCTTCTGGGAGAAGAGCTGTGGCCTCCCCACCACCTCAGCACGCTCCATCCTCAAACCACTGCCCCTTCACTCAGCAAGCACGGCTCCTCTTCTTGCTGCAGACCTGGCTGAGAAAGCCTGGCTAGTATCTTCACATTAGCATCATCACCATAATCATTCCCTTAGGGAGCACAGCAAGAGGAAGCTAATGTGAAGAGATGGGCCTCACCATCATCTGTTCCAAAAGCGACAAAGATCCCTGGTCATCCTAACCTCTTGAGGATTGAGTCCCACAGCCGAAGGGCAGCTATGCAAAAGGTCTGACCTCGCTGAGCTTGAGAAGTTCACCCCAGGGCTCGTTAGCACCAGCCTCCCTGGGGATCTGAGCTGTCTTGGTTGGTCACATCATGGGGGCAGGAGACACATGATCTTACAGAGAGTTTCCCCTCCCTGACTTCAGATATTTTGTATTTCACTAATCCTGGTGCCTTCCCACTGCCCCGCAGCTCCCTGCGTACCACAGCTCCTGCCATTTTTTCAGAGCAAAAGCTGGATGGGGTTTCAAACCATGAAGAAGCACTTTGCTCTTTCACCTTTAAAGTACCACCCCAGCACTATCCTTGCCCTCTGCTAACCCCAGCAGTGCGCCTAGGAACCACTTGAGCCAATGTTCATTGGCCCCAAATTATGTCCTGGCACTGCCTAATTCATCCATACAGCTGTAGTCTGCAGGTGGCTCACTGAAGCGATGGAGCAGTTGATAACCCAAGGCACTTTCAGGCACTTTCAAGACTCGTGTCTGATACACCCCAGTCACGTTGACTGCTGGGGTATAACTCTTGACTCCTTACTGGCTTTATACCATGGTGGTTGGAGGCCAGGAGGTCTGAAGACCACAGGACTAGAAGAGAGAATGTGATTCACACAGCACCTCAGAGTGGCAGAGTGAAATACATCAAAAGGTTGCTAGAACCTAGAAACCACATTTAACACTGTCTGGAAAGCTTGCAGGAGTTTCCTGGAAGCAAAAGCAAGCAAATCCCAATAATTTAGGAAGATCACTTGCTACCAGGCTCAAAACCAGAGGTGGGTTCCTTCATGTCTGCTTGTTTCCCTATCATCAGTGCCCCACAGTCCCACTCTCACAGAAATTTTCACCCATCTCTTTTTCTCCTATCTTTTTCTGATAGCAAAGTGATTTTCTTTATGCTGCTCTGGAGCCAGAAACCTCTGTGGCAGAGCAGGGGTTCTGTCCTCAAGCACTTCACTCCAGATTAATTACTGACGGGACCTCTTCTTTCTTCATGAATAAATCAGGACCCTTCTTGCAGTCTCCTTTGGGACTGTTCAAAAGGGTCCCTCCTGTACTCAGGCAGGATTTTGTTAAATTCATGCTAGTGAGGACTTTTTTCCAATAAACAGTATTGCAATCCCATCAAGCTGAAGAAAGCAACATGAAAGGGAAAACCCACTCCTCATGGTGGCTTGGCACACTCCTGCATAGATGACGGAGACCTCAGGGTCTCTCTGCCAAGGTCCAAGCTGTTGCCTCACTCACCAACACAGCCTCTGATGCGGCATCAGAGAAACGAGGGGTTCAGCATTGTCCTGTCTGGTTCTGCAAGCTAAATATCCCCCCAAAAACGTGCAGTTACCCCTCAGATATGCATCATGTGCACTTAATGCTCTGGTTTTCCGGAATGATGCCTACACACAGCAGGTGAATTAGCACTGACCCAAACAAGTCCCCAAATACAGACCATCCCCATTTTATACCAGCCACACAACATTGCTACTAAATAGGTGTGTCCCCCTTGCCTTTTTTTTTAAAAAAAACCAACTTTTTTTTGGCATTTTTCACCTAGATTTGTTCTTAGGATAAGCAGATTTGTTTACAGCACCTGGGATGAAATTTCATGCATGTTCCAAATTTAAAAGTTCTTCATCTAGATAAAAAAAAAAAAAATCAGCCAAAACCCTAAATCAGCCAGAAACACTAAATTAGTGATTCATTAACTTGCACATCAAGTGGTAAAAGAATTGGTAAATGATCAGCACTACACCCAGAATGGAGCTCTCCCAACCACTTCTCTAGTCAGGCTACTGTTCTATGAAATTTTTTCTTCAACTTTATTTTCAGGGGAAAAAAATCACTCTGATTACAGCAGGAAGAGAGTTTAGAGTAGCAGACCTACTTCCCAGCAGAGCTGGGGGCTCCTACACTATATCACATCATTGCAACTTAAAATATTACCGAACATCAGCTGAGACTTGGTTATTGCTCACGTGTGTATTTTTTACTCAGAGGCAGGTATTGCTATGTGACTTTATCCTCCTCTCTGACATGTAAAATTAAGCTGAATTCCTTTGCATTTTCTATGGGCTTGCCTGCCTATCCAGTCGGTTACCAAAGCTCATCTGATTTGTGCTAATTTCTTAACCTGGTTTTGTGGCGGGGTCCCGGGTGGATTGAACTAATTTGAAATAAGGCGTGTCTGATTCTGGAATAAGAGCATCAACACAGGGAATTAATTACGAACCACTAATGTCAAGTACATAGTCCAGAATAAGTCCTTGGATAGATGAGGCTTAAGGCCATCTCTAATTTTTCTCAAAAGCAATTTTTTTTTCTTGGTCTGTCTCTTGATCTGTCTATCAGGAAATACTCACACCTTCATTTCAATCCCTGACCACTCATGTTCAGCCCTGTGAATGGGATTCTCAGTGTGCAAAGTCCTTCATACATAGGGCTTGATCTTGCCCTTTAAGTCACTAGGCTTATTTTGTCTAAAAGAAGTTACTCAGATCATAGACCCCACCTAATCAGAGCTCAGCCAAATACAGGCCTTTCCAAGCTTTCCTAAAGACTGACTGTATGGGAGCACCCTGAAAAAATGAACTGGAAAGTGTGATTTTCAAGCCAGTGAACTATTCTGCATTCAATAACCTTTGCATACACCCTCTCCCAGTATTATTTTTGTTTGATTTCATTTCATGTCTAATAGGGGCCATTTGTTCAGAACAGGCATATCTGGGGTTTTAACTCACCTACCTTAGAAGGCATTCAGACAGACTTTCTGTTGTATCCCCGTATAAATTCAACCTCTTAAGCGTGCACTGAAGTTCAACTGTCCTTAGTCACCCTCGTTTAATTTGTATGATACAGGCTCTCCACATGTGACAACCCTCAAGTGGGATTACGCCAAGGTGGAAAGCATCAGTGGCCTCCAACTTCAACCACAGCCACCCTAGGGATCCCACCGGGAGGGATGGGGACCTCTGGGCTTGTAGCTCCTTTGCCCAGCATGGGGGGTCCCCAGGTGACCAAGAGCATCTTGAGACAATCAGTCAACTAATCACTCATTTCAAAGCACAGCTAATTGCTGAGCCTTCTCCCCTCCTCACCCATCCTCCAAATGCGGCCGATGGTCCCCTCGTTAGCTATAAACCTTGCTTGGCTCTGGGTGCAAGTGCTGCCCTATTACAGCAACTGAAGAGTTTTAGCCTTGCAGAGGTGTAAGCAGGTGAAATTTAAACCTGAGAAATTTTCTTGGCATAAGGACATTGCATTGTGGGTATGCTGGCAAAAAGAAACTACCCTTTTATCCAGGAAAGTTTCAGCAACCTTGTCAGAGACCATGATAGAGACATGGTAATTCTGTTCAGTTTGTCATTTATTTGCTCGGATTGTTTTCAGTTAGAGATGGAAGTGCATGGGCAATTCCTGATTGCAATATAACCATGACAAAGTGAAGATAAATACTGAACTTAGTTTGACTGGAGTGATTTGTAGGGCCACCAAGAATGATGCTGTAACATAACAATGTGGTAAAGATGTCCTTAGAAAAGTCCACGTGGACAGTAGCTAAAATAAGGGCACCATATTGGGTGGATCCTTTGGAGATCTCCTAGGTGTAAGGTGAGGTTTCTGGCCTCTGTGTCACGCTGTGCAGTCTCTGGCAACCTCAGTGAAGTCAATTATTGCTTTGATTTTAGCAGTGAGGAAGGATAACTCTGTGTCTTGATTGCTGCTTGAGTAAACCTGTGAGTCCCTTTAATGGTTCTGGTGTGACTAGTCATAAATAAACCTAACAAAAGAAATAGTTAATTGGACCTTAATGTGATCTGATGGCCAACATCTATCTCTACAGGTAGTCACGATGCTACAAAGTGCAATAGGGCAGGACGCAGTGATTGCTATGCCTGGGCGTATGCAAAGAGGATGCTCGCTCGCCACTCTCTTCTCCTTCCAGATGTTTGATGCGGCCCAGACATGATGGACATGTCACGAGCTGGGGAGGCTGAGGGAGAAGCTCTGATTTCACAGCAATGGGCTGCCAGTAGCAGTGCTCATCTCTCAAGAAGTCCTATCCAGGCAGCGGACAACCTGCTCCCCTGGACTGTGTTTGTTTGAGATATGCATCCACTCCTGGGGTGGGAAGAACCAGAAGGTGATGGGGAAGATTTTGGGTGGCTGCATTTGTCTGGAGAAGAACAACTGAAAACCTCTGGCCAATATCAACCAGAGCTTTGCCCCAGATTCAGTGGTGCTGGGATGACTCTCCACCGGCTTAGTGGTGGAGTGCGGAGCTCCTGGCATCTAACAGCAATGACAGACTTGGTGGTGGTCACTGCAGAACTGTGCCACCATGGGAAGGGGCTAAGGAAAGGGTCTCCTCCAGGAGCTGTCATCTCTGCAGGGAGAAGGTCCGGGATGCATCTCATCCACAGCCTTGCTGCTAGAGGTGTCCTTGCCTGCCAGAACCCTTGGGATTAGCCCTGGGGTTTGGGCACCCCCTTGGGAAAGCATGTGACAGATTTTGTCCAGTGAAAGCCTCGGCTTTACAACCCAGACAGCAGGTGACAGTGTGAAGAACTCAAAAGAGGATTTTCCATTTTATCAAGAGTAAACACCACTCCTTTCCCTGGGGCTCATCAAACATCAAGCCATCTTCAGGCACACAGCCTGTATTTTCTGTATGTTCTACCTGCCCCTCTACATCCACCCTGGGTGCAAATCTGACATAGCCCAAACATACACGAGGGACCGTCTGCTCGGCTCCCAACCCTGCCAGCACCCCTGACCTCCCCTGTAGGGAGAGGTTGCCGGGACATCCCCATGCGTGCCTGGCTCTTGTTCCCAGGATCTCTGTGTGCTCTCCACAAGGACTGCGGTTTCAGTGATGTCATTTCGGGGAGGAGGGGGCTGTGATGTCAGCTCTCCATCAGCAGCCTTCCTGCACACACATGCGCACACACAGGCACTTCCATAGGTTTCCTGTGAAAGCCCCCACCCACCCAAAGCAGGGCCAACTTGGACACAGATGAAGTTAGCTGGGGATTTCCCTCGCCGCAGCCTGTGCCCGCCGCCTGTCATCCTTTTATTGGCCATCTCTGAGAAAAGCATGGTTTGATCTTCGCCATACCCCCTACTTGATATTAGAAGACAGCAATTCAGTTGCCCGTCACCTTCTCCTACCTGGGCCGAGCTCACCTGGCTTCCTCAGTCCCTCCCTGTAGGTCAGGTACGAGTAGGCAGAGGACTCTTCTCTGCAACAAACCCAGGATAAGTCACCTCACTCCCTCTGTGTGACTCGATTTCCCCTCATTTTCTCTACCAACCTTCTCAAGATCCATACAGAGCAGACATTGTCGCTTTCCACCCAGGGACTCCACTTCCCAGTTTCCTTGAGAAACTTCACACCTCCAGGTGACTACCTAGCATACATGGATTTGCTTTTCTCAAGCTTGTGTCACTGTCCCACCTCAGTGCAACCCATCGGCCCCCAGTGGTTGAAGGACAATGATCCAGGACAAGACCATGACCCTAAGCAACACCACGAGGCACTACACTATGACAAAGCTGAAGACACCAGATCTCAGGAGGGCATTCAGCAGTCTCAGATGAAAATTCCTGGCAATAGAGAAATACTGATTTTGGCTGTGAATTCTCCCACCCTAAGAACTCTGCAAACTTTGGTTTGTCTTCCTTCCCATTAACCCCCTGTCTTCTTTAAGAACAAAAAGATTGATGTGGCTTAAAAAGATTAATTACCTGATCTGCATATTCAATGAAGCTCAAATGCTTCATAAATGCGACATGAGTTTTAACAGTATTTAAGGGTATGCATTAATTAATAATTCTTTAAAGATGTCAAACATTTGTAGATTTTAAAACTTTATAACTTTCAATAAATTCAGTGGGGCTTAATGAATTCCTTCAGATTTATACAGCTTCTGAAACACGCTCCACCTCAAACAAATTCAATAATGTATGCAATTTTAAGAGAAAGGAAGGAAGGAAGGAAGGAAGAAAAAGGGTGTGGGGCGGGAAAAGAGACAATTTATTAAGTCTTGATTTAATGGGAAATAGATGTATTAAATAACTTCAGCATTTTATTATGTTACTTGATTGATTTTTTGAGGAGTTCTGTGGAAGAACTCTTGATGCAATGAGGGGTGGGGAGCTCACAGGCTGAGCAAGCACCCTCTGTGAAAAATCTGGGGTCACCCCTTCTAATGTGGGTGGGGTAAAACAATCCAAAACAGGGGTTCATCCCCAAGGAAGTGACAGAGACCTGAAATGGTCAAACTGCATTCTAGGAGGCCATGGGGCCAGGGTGGACACAGATTAACACTGAACTGACCTTGGACATTTTGACTATCAAAAAAAAAAAAAATCCCAGAGGTGAAAAATCCCACTCATGAAATGATTTTCCACAAAGAGAAAGGTTGTTCTGCAGAAGAACTAGGTACAGGATCTCAACTTTCTTCTCCCAGTCCAAGAAGAAAATAAGAGCTGAGATATTAACATCTACTCTTGCATGGAGTCTGATTTTCTGCCATTTCTGGAAATTTTACTAATTCAGAAGATGGCCTCTTTATGTCCTAGTTACCAGTGCGGACTTAATTATTTGTATTATGATAGTAGGTGCATTCCCCTCCTTAGAAAAGGGATAACACACAGCTGGAGTCAATCCTCCCCAGATGATTTATGATTATTAGTAGAAGTGTTTCATTTACATCCTCCCGTAGCACAGAAGCACTGGAGATCTCAGCCTAGGTGCTACAAGGAGATGTCTTCCAGCTCTCATCAGGAGTAGTGCATTGTGGCGATGGGGAACGGATGAACCGTGTGAAACAGTGTCAGACCCCAGAAGAAAATCCCAACTCTCATGTCCCAGCATAGTGCCTCAGCTTTGAGGATGCTGCTCCTCACCAAGCTCTGGAGGTCAGTACAGCTGGTAAGGTTTCATTTTCCAGCTGGGTGGTTGTCCGCAGGCACAGATCGCGTTGTTAAAATCAGCTCTTTCACTAGAATGTTCCCACCTTGAAAAATATTTTAAATCTTCTGTGATCAAAATAGGAGACTGCCTTTTCTGAATTAGGACTATTAACTTCTAAAACACTGTTTTGATTTTACAGGATGATGTTTTGATTTTTTGGAATCAGAAGGCTGCAATAATAGCAACAAAATAGCAGCAAATAGCCGCAAAATGAGGCCTGGTTATCAATTAAAATATGTGTACGTGTATGTCTCTATACATATATGTCTCTATATACATCTGTGTCTCTATATACATCTATATCTGTATTTGTATCCATATCCACACAACTATGCACACACACATGCACACACACACATACACTCTCTCTCTCTGTAATATATGTATTTTGCTAGTATTACTTCTGAAGCAAGCTGTTTCAGGAATCCAATTCCACAGCAAATCCTAAATGTGAACTTCTTCCATCCATTTGGTATGAACACGAAGTCTGGATATTCCAATCCCCACCACCACCTTTGGTAATTACATATTTCAGAGAAGCTCTTTGCACAGAGGAAAAGAAAGCAAAGTGTGAAGCAGGGGAAGGGCTGAAAGCAGAGCAGGGGAAGGAAAGAGAGCGTAACTCATCCTCATGGGTGAGACACATATGAACAGACTGGGATTTGTCCTAAAACAACTTCCCGTGCTCACATCAGAAGAAAGACAAAAGGGACCATAAACCCAATGAGTTTAGAGGGGAATAAGCCTGTGCTCTGGCTTGTTCAGGGAGTTATTGATTCTCCCATGCATCTCACCAGCCTTCTAGTCGAGATCACTCATCCCACTCCTACAACATATTGGATATATAAATCTCAGGGGACGGTCACTGAAATGCTGTCCCTGCCTTCACAAAGGCCACTCTAAAAGGGATGAGCCTGTCGTGCTGCAGGGGACATTGGCTGCTCTTAGATGATGGGGCTGGAGAAGGAATCACAGGGGCATACACAGCCACTGCAGGCTTGACAGAAGGTTGGCGTTGCCTTTTCTTAGTCATAATCACCTTGTGGCAGATCAAAATGGCACAAAAATCAGAGCAGAGGCCCCACAAAAAAAATGCGATGGTGCTAATGTAGGTCAGGATCTTCCCACAGATCCATCTGCAGGGACATGCTCGTGGTCCCTCAAGGTCTTCCCCAATGAGTTTGCATACCTAGGAAGGCATGAAGGAGAACTAGCTGGATTTGCACCCAATGGCTGCTTTCTGAGTGAGCCCTTGGGTTTTTCTATAAGAAAGATCTGAGAAGGTTTAAGACACAGTTTGTCTCTGGCAAGAAGTGTGTGAAAACAGGTTTGGAAAGAGCCCATAGCAAGCTCTTGTTGATGTTGAAGGTCCTGCTTCACACCACAGGCTCCAGGACAAACTCTGTTGGGGGGGTTCAGGAGTTCTCACATGAAAGCTGGGGGCTCCTGTAATCCACATGCCTCTTCTTGTTCCCAGTCTCCTCTGAGAGACTCGTAGAAGAGACAGGCATGAAACCAAAGGTCCACCTTGAGGTCTTTTCTCTCTAGCAGTGACCAGTAGCAAGTGCCTGGGGATGCTTTATAAGGCGACCTTCTCCTGTATCCACCAGACACTGCCAATCAGCAAATCAGCAGCTCAGGGACCCTCTGATGTACGGGCTGCATTGCTAGCCACCGATGGATGTGCCCTCCATGGACATCTGCTCCCTGTTCAAAAAGACTCCCAGTCCCAACCTCGACAGCACCTTGCAGCACCAACTGCCACCGTGCAATAACACCCTGCACTACCACATCGTTTTTTGAGGCTTGTTCCTGATCATTTCACTGATTGCCCCTGGTTCTTTCACACGGAAACTTTGTGATTTTAGAGAACGGTCTCAGGAAACTCTATTCCTTTTGTTCCTTGAAGTCATTCATTCTAAAGGGAATTGAGTCTTCAGGAGGCACCTGGTCCAAAGCCCCAGGCTGTGAGCCCCAAGTCAGACACAAGTCCTAGTCCCAGGTTAGCTATGAACCTTCTGAAGAGTGTTGCTTTCCTTGTGTGACCTGTATCCTTCAGGACAGGGATTATAATGGGTGCTTCTGCCTCTAAAAACGTAGTGCAGCAGGGCTCTAACCTTAGCCTCTGCAAGCTCCTGTCACGCAAACCAAACCCTAGCAGATGCCACTCAGGTTTACCATCCTTGGTCATGAGGAGGACACCTATGCCCTCTTTAAAGCAGGCACAGACATCCGTTATCTTCAGTCCTGATCTTCTTCACCAAGCATTTATCATTTTCAGTAACTCACGTGGTGACTTGCCCATGCTCTCCACCCAGCTGTGCCCAACATCATGTACTCTGGGGACAAAACGGGCCACTCCAGTCCTGCTCATTTCCAGTACAAAGTGCCCTTCCTATATTCTGAAACCTCCCCTTTTTCTCCCCTCATTTTATCCCCACTCCTGTTCATCACTGGGGACAACAAAAAAAGGAACAAAGGTGCTCTGGAGTCCCCATCCCAAATCAGTGCCTCTTCTGTGCCTGTCAGATGCAACAGCTGGGATGCTCTTGCTTCCCATCACGGCTTTGGCAGGACCCTTTCTCCAGCAGGCAGCAGGGATGCTCAGCCTGTGATGGGACTCACAGGGATGCCGTCATCCATACGGAGATTTGCACCGAGGGGACATGCTGCTGACGCACTGCTGCCTCCGCTTGGCCGAGGGAACCCGGCCGAGCGTCTGGCTCACTCCCGTTGCTCATTTGCTAATGCAGATCAGCTGCTTGGACTCGCAGCATCCTGGGAACGTCCTGGCTATCAGCTTTACTGGGCAGGCTGAGTTAGGAGACAGAGGAAGCAAGTCTATAATTGCAACAGAGGGGAAAGCTGCAGGGGAGCTTGTCTCTGAATGACAAACAGGAGCTGTAAAGGCAGGAAGAGGCCGAGGGAAAAGGGATAAACAGTAGCGAGCGTGGCTTGACCTGCTTCGTTGCGTGGGCTACGGCCAAGTGCCCTGGAAAAGGAGGAGGCATGTCTCACTCCTCGCCCCTGACCTGACACAGCAGCACCAAAGCACTTTGCTGTGGCCACCCACTCACCGGATCTGGCCATCCAAATCAGACCTCGACTTGAACTGTTATTGAAGAAGATCTTGTGAAGGCCAGAGCACCCTGATTGTTGTGGCATTGATAAATAAGCACTAAAGCAAAGCTAGAGTTGTGCTTAGAGCTGCTGACCAAGACTGGGACAGAGACGAGATAGTCTTCAGCTGATGTGGTCTACTGAGTCTACAAGTGCTGGGAAATTGAGTCACAGAGGAGCGACCCAACTTGCTCAGTGCTCCTCTGGCCTGGGTGATGCTTCCCTCAAGGAAATCAGCCTTCCAGGGACATGTGAGAAAGGACATTACTCTCCCATGAAAACACAGAAGCAATGCTCCCTAGAAACATTGCAAACTTCATCTACCAACTGCAGCTGGGAGCAGCTAGACAGCAGACTGGCTGATTTGGGGTGGCTCATCTGTCTAAATTCAAAGGGAACACCCCAAGGAAACACAACTGGCCAGAGGCACCTAGGAAAGGAAAACTTGAAGAGCTTTTGGGAAAGAGATTAAAATTTTCCTACAGCGCCTTCTTCTGCCCTGTGTTCCTGGCCCCCCTTGAAGGCTTGGGTACTCATTGTTCTGAAGCTGGGGCGATAAAAAAAAAGTCTGTGGCCTTTTTGGATAATATAATAAAGACTTAGATGCTTTTCGGACGTCAGCTGCTGCCAGTAATCAGCGCTTCCCAGCTGCTGAGTCACAAATAGCTTGAAAAATATTTCCAGTCCTTGCTCTCCTGAGAGCTAATCCCATAACGGGCAGTCTTAAAAAAAAAAAAAAAAAATCCCCAAATTACCAGAATGGCCCCAGAAATCTCTTTTAAGGAGATTAGTTAGATGTCAATTCTGGATTGTCTTTAGCTCATTGCTTTCTCCTCCATGTTCTCACCACCTCTTTTCCCTGGACATCACCACATGGTTGGAAAAGGTCATTCTTCTGTCCCTTATCCTGTCCTTGTGCTGGTGATGAACATGGCCCCGACCTCCGAACCAGCCCCATCCCCAACACCTTGGGACCTGCTCTCCTCCTGGTATGGGCTCTGCCCTTCTGCTCCCTCCCCATACCTGCCCTGTCCCCTCTCAATGTCTGTCCCTGCCAAAAGATAAAATAAAACATTTCACTAAGCACAAAGAGATTTTTTTCTGGTGGTTCTTTTTTTTTTCATTTTTCAGGGAGAACAGAGATGTTTCTGTGTGGGGTTGTCCAAAAATTTTTCAAGTTACCCTTCAAACCAAACATAAACCCTTGGCATGGCTGTCTGCAAGAGATCCTACCCTGCTGTCCAAAGGGCTCCTCTAAGTTTGTCTTAAGCTTGTTCAAAATTCTTTTAACAGTATTACTAAGAAGAAACAGAAGAAATAACCAGCTCCTTTATGACACTTTTTTTAAGTGAATGCCAAGCATGCTGCAAGAGTCGTCATCATTAATTAAGCAGAAAAAAGGCCAGCTGAAACCAATATGAGCGTGTCCATGCAGCTGTTTGCACCAGTTTAGATAAATAAATAAATAAATAGATAGATATTTTAGAGATTCTTCTCCAGCTCTGGCCCGAAAACTACTTTGATACCACCAAATCCTCACCTGACAAAGCAGGGTGGCTGCATGTGAGCTGCCTGTTGGGGGTGGCTCCTGCACTGTGTTAACTCCCAAATTCAACCCAGCAACTGTTTGGGTTGGTACTCTTGGCATCATTTTAGTGGGGTGGATGATTTGAGTTCCCTTGCACCTTTTAATTTGCTCATGTAGGTGAGGCTGAAGCTGATCCCCATCTTTCAGGTAGGGCAGGAGACACCAGAAGCCCTTCACATTGCCATGTCATGGTGGAAACCACACCTGAGCAGTTTGGTCCCAATTAATGGCTGGTATGACTGCCTCAGTAGGTGTCTCCCAGGTTGGAAAAGACATGCCTGGAATTGCACAGCCCCAGTTAGATTGAAGCTGCCCCAAGGCTCAAAAAATGGGAGAGGAAAGCTCAGTCTTCAGGTGCAGGTCCTTACAACTAAGCTCTCATGCCCTCTGAAGAGCGGTGGCTGTATCCAGACCACTTCATGGGAATGGTCACGGTCCCTGCCCCATGCCTGGGCAGTACGTGGGTCAGTGCTCTTTGGTCTTGGCCAACCGGTGCCACAATAAACGAGCAATGAAGACAGTCAAATGACAGACCCCGTGCACGGGCCCAGACACTGCTGCATTTGCTGATACAGACCCCCTATGGCTCTCCCCACTATTGCTCTTCCCCTCTCTACTTATGACCCCAGTTTTTCTCTCCCAGGACATCCCTAGTTCCAGAAATCTCATTCCCCTTCCCTTGATAAGGACTCAGTATTTTATGTAAACCCAGGTCATGGAAAGACATGAGACATCCACACGGAGACAGCCTAGCAAGAGCAAAAGCCTCTGTAACTCAGCAGAGAATATTTTTAACATTAGCAATAATAACCGAATGGCCTGGCCTACAAAATGCTGCTACAGGGCATCCATCCCAACGTGGCAATGCTCCCGAGTGGCTGCTGGGACTCTCTGAACTAAGTTTAGCACTGAAATGAGCTCAGACCCCTTGCTGAGGTCTCTGACTCATGGTCTCCTAGCTGAGCCGATGGAAGAGGTTTGCTGCTTCCCCTTCCAGCCTTCGGCACCGATGACTCCTTTACCACGGGTGACTTTCTCTACACCAGAGCAGAAAATGCACCCATGGGATATGGCGTGGACTTCATGTCCCCCCCCATGATGACAGCATGAGGCTCTGCTTGTGCTGAAAGCTTTGGCTCCGAGGGATCAGCGACTGCCCTGGCTTGCTCCCCGCTCTGATTTAGGCTTTGCTTTTCTCATTGCTGTTCCCCACGTGAAAAAAAAAAACCAAACAGTGGCCAGAGCCAGACCGCATGGACAGCTTGGGACTGGGGTTTTGCCCAGAATCACCTTCTAAGGCTTGCAGCACGTCCTTGCAGGACCCTGCCCCAGGGCTCGCAGCCAGCCCCAGCCCAGGAGGAGATGTCCAGGGAAGGGCTTTGGTGTTCCCCAGCGATGCTCCTGGGTGACATCCCAGCATCACCCCAGACATGGGGAGTCTCACGCTGCATTTTTCACCCTGTGGCTGCCCCGACTGTGATTTTCCCCAGGGAGGACCAGTTCCTCCCAATCCTTCCCCTGCTACAAATGCAACGGTCAGAGCTGAGCTCTGCCCCTCCACGAGCTAAGAGCCAAGCGGGAGGCCTTCAAGGACACCCTTACAAAGTATGATGAGACATGGATAATAAGGAAATAAATAAGGAATAAACTGGGGGTGGGGGTGGACACCCCAGGAATCTCACAGCCATCACTAGGAATATGCACAGGCGAAGGGGAAGGAGGGGAAGCGAGGAGTGAGCTTGCTATTTTAAGGACAAGCTCCAATAGTAAAGTAATCATCTCCCGAGCAATGCTATTTTCTGGATCTGTGCCCTCAAGTCAGCACGAAGCCACCATGCTTTCTATTCCAGTCACACCGAACGCTTCTCACCAATCTATCCATCTTAATCTGAGCCCCGGCAGCTGCACAGCCCCGCTGGGGTGGAGGGGTACTGGGGACGTGGGGTGATGAACTGGGTCCACCCGTGCCAGCCCGCCCGAGGGCACACCAGACCATCCTCGCCATCGTCTTTTCCCCCAGGCGGGATGCTTCTTTCATCTGCATCCTCACTGCTGCGGCTGGTGCTGGACAAAATGCCTCCCACGTAATCAGTTCCCAGCCTCCCTCTCCTCCTCCTCCCCCCTTCCATCGCTCTCCTCCCTCCATCCCCTCCTCTAGCGCACCACCGCTACAGATAAAGGGATCGGTCCTGCGGCGACGGGGTCATTTCAGGAACTGTCGCCGCTGGAACGGCAAACGGTTGCATGCACAAAAATCCTGTCCTCACTGCAGCACCGAGCGACAGGACCAGCTGGCCACGGGCAGCCAAGGAGATGCCAGGATGCTTCACCCAAGTTATGCACATGCATCCCTCCTTGCTGACCCCCCCAGCACTGCACCTGGCTATTCGCATGCCGTGTCCCCCATCTCATGGGGGCCAAGAGCCCGGTTGGCCATCCAAAAGGCACGTGCGCAACCCAAACGCCTGCTCGGCACGGGGACACGTGCACGGCACAAACCCTCCTTCACCCCCTCCATGGGCATCACGACCCCCATTTCCCATCCCCACGTCCCTCCCGGCTCCCCTCTCCCTTCACCCAGGGCATCCAGCCCCAACCAGACCACAGCATCGCAAAAAGCTCTTCCTCTCTCTTTTTATTAGCGGCGCGAGCGTGCTGCCTGTATAATCAGGCAGGAGCCGCACTTCATGCTGCAAGGATTTCCCTGCAAACTTCACCTTCAAAAGCCCAAGTCCCCGAAGCATTGAGGCACTAGGTTTCCTTCTGCTTAGCGCTAACAAGTGGTCAGGAGCTTGGGGTTTTTGTATTGTTCTTAAATATAATGTTTCTTCAGAAGCCCAAGAGATTGAAAGCCCAGCTGATTTCTAAAAGTGATGTTTATATGGGGCATAAAAGGAAAGCATACACACACACACACACACGCAACATGCTGCCATGCAAATACACGCTTACAGAAGGACCCTTCTGGACGTAAATTAAACTCTGTTTATGCTTTGGGAGGAAACTTGTCCTGGGGCTGTGTGTTTCCTATCTACCCAGACAATACACCTAAATGCTAATAGTTGCAATAAAAAAATATACCGTATTGAAAATCCTGATCCACCCAGGCAATTTTGGTTCTCTTTGCTCCCAGACACTTGGATTTGAACCCCACTTTTTTCCATCAAAGTGCCCAAAAGCCCCGAGCTCGAGATGTGCCTCCCCCTGTGCCTCAGTTTCCCCAGATGCCTCAAGGGCTCAGCCCCAGCACTAAAGTCAGATGACAGTGAAGTTTGTGACATGTCCAAGACTTGTTTGTGCTGAAAGAAATCAACCACAAATCAAAAATCAAAGCTGAGAAAATGCTTAGGATGGTTGGGGGTTTTTTTTTGGGGGGGGGGGAGAACATTTTTTTTTTACTTTTTTGGGAGAATTTCCTGAAAAAATATATTTTTACTTAACATGATCCAAAAAATGGCCAGAAACCAGTCACGAGAGACCTAAAGTTTAAAAACATGACCTCGTAATTCTTTCCAAAGCCACGGTCCAGCTCAAATAGGGACATTAATCAAGTTCCTTCACCAAGAGCTTTGCAGTCCACAGGTAACTCAGATTTGGTTTTTACATTCATTTCCTCACTAGCACCTTTTTCCCCCCTTCCCACCCCTTTTTTCTCCAGCTCAGCACAGCATTTAGCAAGGTGATGCTCTTTAAATATATTTATAAATAAATATTTATTTAGATGTTCAGCGGGTAAATTTGAGTGAATGATGCTGAGGAGGAAGAGGAAGAGGAGGAGAGGACGGGTAAGGATGGCTGTTTGCAAGGGGCTGCACCCATGTGGGAGATGCACAGAGGTTATAGTTCTACTGGTAAAATCAATGTGAGGGTCCCTTCCTTGAGCCCACCTGGCCCCGCTGGGCTGTATCCAGACTGTTCAACTCTCCCCTCCTGCTAAACCCCCTGGGCCAGGGCCTCACCCCACGAGTCAGGATTCAGTGCCCTCATAGGGTATATATAGACATACTTATATACACAAACACTCAAACCTAGAAATTTTTAGGGCTCTTCCCTGCCTCTAAAAA
>JANZLQ010000017.1:26739337-26775320 GCA_026212715.1 Elanus axillaris | reverse complement strand
CTGAGCCGCTTGGCAGGGAGGAGGTAGAGAAAATTGGGAGTGAAGCTGTGCCCAAGAAGAAGGGAGGGGTGGGGAGAAGGTGTTTTAAGATTTAGGTTTCTTTTCTCATTACCCTGCTCTGATTTGGTTGGCAATAAATTAAATTAATTACCCTGAGGTGAGTCTGTTTTGCCCGTGATGGTAACTGCTGAGTGATCTCTCCTTGTCCTTATCTTCAGACACAAGCCTGTATTTTCTCTGCCCTGTCCAGCTGAGGAGGGGAGTGACAGAGTGTCTTTGGTGGACACCCGGTGTCAGTGACTCAGGTTGTCCCACCTGCCCCTAGCTGCTGCTCCAGCCTGCCTGGTGGCATATCCAAGCCTTAGGAGGATGTTCAGATAACCCAGTGTATCTTCAATGGCACTCGTTGCCAACACATGGACAAACACTTCTCCCTTAGTGACATCATAGCCAAAAGCAGCACTTAATGAAGGACCAGAGGAGTGACTTCCAGGTGAGACCATCTAGTTTGCCATTCTTTCCCCTTTGGATAGATATTGGTATACCCTCACTGCAGAGGAGCCTGAATGCCTGTAAGACAGCATTGCTCAGAATTCATATCCATTTTATACAGAAATATTAAACAGAAAGCCCCCAAATACCTTCTAGAGGTGTGTTTAATCACAGCAGGGATAATAAAGCATCCTGACCCCTAAGCCGTCAGGTCATTGCTCATGAATGCCTAATGATGCAAACAGAGTTTGAAAGATGTATTGCTAACTGATTCATATTTCCATTTTCATCATTGCTTGAGAAACAGGTGCAGGAAGATACAGCTGCATTTTGGGAAGTCACACACAGCTGAGGCTGCCTCAGTTTTGAAAATAAGGGGCCGTGCACTTCTGACACAGACACTTCTCAGATGATACCCTTCAGAAAACAAAACTTTGGTCTCCAGGATCTATGTCACCATCCCATTCCATCCTAAAATGGGTTTGGGGTAACACCAGTTTTAGGGTAATCCAGCAATAACATTCTGAAGTCATCCAGAGGAAACAAAGCTCTTCTTCTCTAATTACGGAATTCACAGGATAGGACTTAAAACACAGGGAACAGTGTAGGTAGAGTTGCTGTAAGACTAACTGCACTCAACTCCCCCAACTCCAGTTTCTGGGATTCTATAAAATAGGAAGCCAGGTGCTTGCTGTGTTGGAAATAAAATCAATA
Source organism: Elanus axillaris (assembly GCA_026212715.1). Classification (NCBI taxonomy): domain Eukaryota; kingdom Metazoa; phylum Chordata; class Aves; order Accipitriformes; family Accipitridae; genus Elanus; species Elanus axillaris. The sequence goes on along the minus strand of JANZLQ010000017.1, from coordinate 26,774,114 downwards.
TAGTCAAAAAGTCCCAGAAAAAAACCCCCAACATTTTAGACATTTTAGATGCCAGATATCCGTCAATGAAACTTTAAAAGTATTCCTCTGACTCCCAGGTTGGCCACTGCTGGGCACACGTAGCAACAAGTGGAAATGAGATGTATGACTAGCATTCATTTCATGTAACAGGAAGCATTTGCCTTCTCCTGAGGTGTCAGAGTGGTATTTGCCTCCTATGCAGTGCTATCAAGACAGTCTCTTGGTTGCAGTCTTTGACTCCAGCTCTTCACCAAAGGGACAGCAAATGTAGAATCATAGAATCATATGTATCATTTAGACTGGAAAAGACCCTTAAGATCAAGTCCAACCATTAACCCAGTAGTACCAAGTCCACCACTAAACCATGTCCCTAAGCACCACGTCTACATGTCTTCTAAATACCTGCAGGGATGGTGACCACAACTTCCCTGGGCAGCCTGGTCCAGTGCTTGATAACCCTTTCAGTGAAGAAATTTTTCCTAATATCCAAACTAAACCTCCCCTGGCACAACTTGAGGCTGTTTCCCCTTGTCCTAGCACTTGTTGCTTTGGAGAAGAGACTGATCCCCACCTCACTACAACCTCCTTCCTGTAGAGAGCAATAAGGTCCCCCCTCAGCCTCCTTTTCTCCAGGTTAACACGCCCAGTTCCCTCAGCCGCTTCTCACAAAACTTGTGCTCTAGACCCCTTTTCAGCTTCATTGCCCTTCTCTGGACACGCTCCAGCACCTCAATGTCTTTCTTGTAGTGAGGGGCCCAAAACTGAAGACAGTATTGGAGGTGCAGCCTCACCAGGGCCGAGTACAGGGGGACGATCCCTTCCCTGCTCCTGCTGGCCACACAATTTCTGATACAAATACATGTAATACCAATTTGAGTAATTTCACAATTGTGGATCACTGAGTGGCCATGACATTGACATCCAAGGCAACAACAACTGTTGTAAATCAAAGCTGCTCAGTCAAGGTCAGTCGATTTGCATTTCTCTACATCCATGGGAGATGTCTTGCACTCCCAGCTTAGGCATAAGCAAGGGTCAAAGTGGGACTATGAAAATGTTAGTAGGAATACTTAGAAGTGTTAAGGCAGACGGCACGGCTCCATCCTAACTCCTGCCCACAGAAAGCCCTGGCGAGCTCCTCTGAAGTTCTGGCTGACCTGTCTGCAGCGATTGCCCATTTCAGACCATATAAAATCCCAGCCACACACCACGGGTCTTGTCCCTGACAGTCAGACCAGTAGCCCATCACACCTCTTCAGGAAAGCCCTGCTTGGCTTTCCTCCCTTATGCTACCCTATACAGTAGTTTTCTCTTGCTGAGGAGCCCAAGGAAGGAGAGCCCATGCAGGCACATCAATTTTTAAGCTCCAACAACAGCAACGAGGAGGCCAACCCTCTCCTGCAGCCTGCGGTAGGCTGGCAAACCAGTGTGGGAGCCAGATCCAGGCAGCTACCAGCCATTCATCTCCTGCAGGAGACAGTATTCCCCGTCTCTTTGAACAACGACATTTTACGAGGGAGTGAAAAGAGCAGACACTGCCGATCAGCTGTTAATGCTCACTCCAAAGATGAAAACATTTAACACGAAAACAGATCTTAGGGGATAGGATTTTTTATTATTATTCTCTCTCTCTTTTTTTATTTCCTTCCCTTTTAATTCACTCCTTTATCTCCCAGGCCTTGATAGTGTCAAGAACTGACTGATGACTACGGTGTTAAGTTGCCTCTGGTTAAATCAAACACCGCTTCAAGCAACGAGTGTCTGGCTAGGAGCAGTTCAGGAGTGACAGGGAGAAAGGGAATAGGCTACGCTCCTTTGAAGGGTGGAGGGAACCATGCTCTTGGACTGAGGGAGAGAGGAAGAAAATATCCTTGTGCTGGTTATCCCCAGCCTCTGGCACAACAGAGTTACCCACAGCGAGGGTTCTGATAATTTGGGCAAGAGACGGGGTCTGTGAGGAACCTCATAGGGTCCTCATAGGGACACAGGCTGGTAGAAGTGACAACATCTTCCACTCACAGGGAAGAGACGGTCTTGTGCTTTGTCTTCTCAAACTGAAGCCGCATATATGCGTGAAAAAAAAAAGCCCAACGCCTCCTACTACAGTGAAGCTCTGTGCTACACAGCCTCTCTCTCGGCAGGAAGGAATCAGTGGAAATGTTAGGCAGGGGACTCGTTTTGCTCGGCGGCAGCTGCCTCTTCAGAGGGCTGTTCAGCGACTGAACCAGCACCATCCAGTCATGTGTACAGGTGCACACGGTACAACACCATTGCAAAACCAGCGCTGAACGCATTGCCGTTACCGATGCTGAACAGCAATGCAGCCATTTCAAGTTGCTCACAGATGTCCAAATCTGAGCTGCGTTTTCTTCAAGGTCAGTTCCTGCCTCTGCTCCCACCAGGTGAAGTTTCTCTGAGAAGCCGGTGCGCTCCTCCCGCTCCATTTTGTGCCATTTTACATTAGCATCAACGCCACTTAGAGCAGCAAAGCACTGCTCTTTATTAATTCAGCGGGGCTGTTCAACTACCTTATGCAGATGAACACCAAATACATTTTGTGAGCAGCACTGGGAATCAGTCCCCCACTTAAAAGAGCCATTTTGGTTAACACAGAAAGCTGAAAACTCTGGAGAAAGGGGTAATTTTGGAAGCTATGTGGTCTGCAAAACATTAGGTATAAGCCAGGCTCCCTACAGGGAAGACTGCATTTATATGGACATATCCTCGGAGATGGAGCTTGTCACCTTGTGGCAAGGTGGATTTTCCACCACAGTTCTGAAGTCACACAGCAGTCGTGGTGCTGCCTCTGGGCTATTATCAGCCCCTTGGAGCCCAAACACTTCTCCTCCCAAGGCTGTGTACAGCTTTTTGTATGCTGTGCATTGTAAGTTGCCATGCCATCACATAATTTAAACATTCAAGAGATGTCCAAAGTGGGGTCACAAATCCAAACTCCTTTGAATTGCTCAAGCTGGATTAAATTATGTAAGATCTCAGAAGCTGCTGTGCTGGGTCAGACTCGTCCATTTTCTGTCTCCAACAACAGTTAATAACAGATTCCCAAGGAGAGAACAAGAACTGGATAAGATGATAGTTTCCTACAACACTCCTAACCTCCAGCAATCTCTGTATTAGGTACTACCTACAGAGGTGTTATTTTTCAAATTTTCTAATTCTAATGACTTTTCGAGCACATAAACCTCTAGCATCCACAGCTCTCTTCACCGATGAGTTCCACAGTTTAACCTACATGCCACATGAGGACAATGTGAAGGCAGGTATCTGAGCTCAGATACAGTCATATTAATACTGCTGACCAGCTCCCAGATCAGGGGTGATTTGCATCTGCTAAGTTCAACGCTAGCAGATCCCCATCCACCCGAGGGCTCTCATGAGTTCCTACATGAGAGAAGCTGGCAGGGTTGGATGAGCCCCTCTGAGCCCTGACACATTATTATTTATGCAGCAACCTGGTTCCTGCCATTGGCTTTACCTTGATTTGCCTGACCAAACCGGTCACCAGATCCAAACAGCACCTCTTGGCGCTAGTTTCCAGAGCATGTGGATCCAGTATCTGGATCCTGTGGGATCCCAGTAAGCCAAAGCAGTCCCATGCCTCAGTTTCTCCTGTGTTTTGACTGCAAATGCTCTAGATCTGGGGCTATTTCTGCTTGGATGCATGCACTGGATGCTACAAGTATATCATGTGTTTCTAAGGGAGGGGTGGCAACCGGTGGGGTTTAGTTTTCTCATTAACAGTCCCTAAAACTTCCAGACACCTGGCAAATGCCAATTTTGCTTGCACAGTCTGACAACACAGCGCACAAATCCAACGCCTCCAGGACACACATCCCACATTCCTGCTAGGAAATCAAATGGGTAATGGCCAGTTCTCTGAGGGCAAGCTGCGTGGCACAGCTCACATCCATATGGCTAAACTCGCCCGTCCTCCAAAACAGGCTGGCACCATGCCGGATGGAAAGTGTCCATGCTAAACCCTCAAGCATGCCCAGATATTGTCTGGGAGAAGGATAGTTGGTCTGGGTCAAAACTGTGCTTGGGACCATGGTAACAATTTAGTGGTACAGATGATCCCGGACCAGGATTCAGCCTTGTGCACGTCTCCTGGTTGGTTTGTTAGGGCAAATACAGATGCAGCCCTGGTGAGCTTTCAGATGGCACACACAGACCATGCCAGCAAGGACCCACCACCCTGGGCTGGCTGGCTACGTCCATGCACACCAAATAGCACAGGTACCTAAAATATAGCATTACAGATAACTGACCTTCAGTGTCCGGGTCCTGGCAGTGTTTAATTTGCTTAGTACAGAGAGTACAGACATACACTCACCAACTGGGTACATCCTCCATGTGCCCACCTCCCTGCCTGCTGTTTCCCAGAAAAAATCAGAAGAACCAGACTCATGCGTTCTCGCTTCCTACAAGATGCTGAAGGTACAAGCAGCTGTGTAATCCACACATGTGAGCAGGGGCCATTCCCACTCCAAACTCTCCTAATCCCTAAGAAATGACAGATCCAAGTATGGCAAAATAGGGGGAATACACCAGGACTGAATACATGGCAGAGCTGGAGCGTATTTGAAAGCCTGGCTCTGTTAGGCTACTCCCACAGCAGGATGCTGGTGCAGGAGGAGACTGACCGAGACTCTGCCTCTCCATTGCAAACCCCAATTATCTCATAGGCACAAAAGATTAAAGAGCAGGGAGAGGGGAAGAGATCCAAAACATGGCTTTCCATTTGAGTCAAGCAACATTCCTCCTTCTCCTGTTGCCAAAACCAGTTAAAAATATGCCTGAGTCTTAGCCTTCACCATCAAGCTATTTACCATTATCTACAATGCTGTATTATTTTGTGAATTGGGAGCAGCAAACTCATAAGAAGAATAGATTTTTCCTTTAATAGTTTTGACAGTAGTAACCTCTCTGCACAGCCAAAGTTCTGGAGAGAAAAAAAATAATTTGGAGGGGAAAAAAATAGCCAGCATCAGCCTGATGTATCGACTTCAGAAATGGCCTTTTGACAGCTCCTATTCATAAGTGTGCCTGGCCAAAACAGAAACCCTGCCAGCCTCTGAAGCAAAACCCTGCTATGGTCAAGCCTGCAAGCCTCAATTGTTTCAAGAAGATCGGTGTTGCAAGATGTGGTACTGTGGTGAGACCTTCCCTGGCTCTAACCACTCTGGCTGAAGGCTCTTACGAGCGTAGCTGCATTAAAACAGGCTTCACCTGACTTTGGCTTACACCATGAAGACACGCCTGCAGGAATAGGTGATTTGATCCCAGAGAAGTGTAACTGGAAAAAAAGTTAATCTAGCTGCAGAAGGGCCCACTCTGCTTGGGGTCCTTTCAAAACGATGGTAATTAATGCCCTTAATGCCAAGAGATTTAGAGGTTTAGTGAGGATTCAGCTTCCTGCAGGTCTGAAGCCATGCCAGCCTGCCCAGCAGAGGAGGGCGAGCAGAGGGCTCTGAGCTCAGTGTACCCAGGGGCAACAACGACCACTGCCAAGAAATCAAAAACTTCACCAATTCGTAGGCAAAAAGGATGCATAGTTTCCACAGAAAGAAGAATTACCCACTGGCATGATTTGCCCAGGAATATGGTAAATGTCTTGTTTCCTGATGTATTTAAATTAAGAATGGATATCCTTCTGAAACCACCCTTCTTGGGCTTGGCTGTGGATAGTTAAAGTGGGTACTTTTGACTTAAAACCTTCAGAATTAGCTGACCACAGGTGTGTATATATATATATAAATACCTACATATTAGATAGGTAATTAAAATGCACAAACACACGTAGACATACACACATACAGTTTAGGAAAAAATTCCCATGAGCATTTCCGAAGCATCGTTGGCTCTTCCTTTCTACTGCTTCATGCCTGTCCTTTCCTTCCTTCTCCTCCCTTTTTGGAAGACCATGGCAGGTACTGCCTCCTACGCCACATTTGTAGAGCACTTTGCAGTTGGAGCTCCTGATCCTGGTTAGTGGCCAAGAACATGACTGTGATACACAGGTCATTAGAGACACGTCCTGGAGAGGCTGTGATGGACTCATGGAGGATGGTCCTAATCACTGTAATTGGAGAAGACAATTCATGTGGGTTGAGCTGGCTTAGAACTTCTGTATGGTCACGAATGGTTTGCAGAAAGCCAAGCTCTCTGAGGGCCACAATAGAGGCTGGCTGGCTGGTGGCCACACCAGAGAGGCTGATGAAGGTGGTCTGAATGGCAGAAGCTGGAGGGGAACAGAAATAGAAATCTGCGCTTTGTTGGTGTTGATGAAAAGAAGAAAGTTCAAGAGGGATTACAAGGTGCTCAGGGGAAACTGTTCTGTGTAAACTTAGCTGGTGGAAACAGCATGAAAGAGTAGTGAGGCAATGTCAGCAGGGATTCACCCCAAGAGAGGGATGGGAGCTGGCGGAGAACCTCCTTGGTGTGGTGTTCCCAACCATCTTGTCATGAGGAGAGCATAAAGAGTCTGAAGACAGCATAGGAAAAGGATGAAAATGAGACCTAGGAAGAGGAAGACTTCAGCACACAAGCTGTTAAGGAAAGAACCAGTGCGGTCTCACCTGGTTCGCTCAGCTGAGTGCTGGAGGGTGGCCAAGGAAAGCTCGGAGTGGTGCTGGTGGATGTTGAAAGGCTGCAGGGGTATGGTCAAGAGGTAACAGCTGTTGAGCAGGGAAGGTGCTGGTAGCTGAGGTGGGCAGAAAGGCTCAGGATGATATGATCCAGCCAGCCCCATGTGCTCCCCTGAAGGGCCCAGGTGACCCACTGGAATAAGAAACAGTGACAAGGCGGGGAAGGAAAGAGACAGATGTGGTTGTCACCAGGGTGGATGCTATCACTCTGACAAGAAGGTTCAAAGGTCTGGTGGCCAGCCCCAGGGGGAGCAGACTTGGGCACAAACGTTATGGCAAAAATCACAGCCAGCCGACTCTGAAGGAAAACATTTACACGCAGGAGGATGCCAGAATCCATGTCCGCTCCCCCCTTGATCATCAATCAATCAATCAATCAATCACAAGAATTGCAATACCCACACAACTCTCTCACTCTAACAGATGGTCATCATCTCGGTGCCTATGTGTACTGTTGTACACAAACTAGGAGATGCACCATTCCCTGGTCCTGCGAACTAGCTGCAGCTAAACCCTCTTGCCCAAGAGCAGGAGGGTCCACCCAAACCACTTCTTGGGAATGGCCCATGGCTCTTCCTAACCCCCTGAGTGTGGTTGGGAACTGTGCTAGCTGGCCTGGATCAGCCTGATGCGCTTTGAGTTCATTGCTTTCCTCCGCACTGAACCATTCTACGAGACCAGGAGCAGAACAGCTCCTAGGAAGCAAAGCATTATTCTGCATGCTTCATCACGCAACTTCTTGTTCACATCCTCTGCGGCTTTGCAACAAGAGCTTACAGCTTTAGTTCTGCGATCTTCTGCCCTGGCTCTGCAACACATCTGAAAGGCTTCAAATCAATCCTGAGGGAACATTTATTATTACAGCTTTCACGTTTGTATTTTTAACCTCCTTGAAGAGTTCCCAAGGATAGCCAGAGGAGGGATACTATTTTAAGTGCACGAAGCACATGAAAAAAACCACAAAATTAGCACTTAGTGCATTTAGTGGACTGGCAAGTGGAGCGTTTGTTCTGATCCTCAGGTTGGAAAGGGTTGGATCTCCCTGTACAAAAGCCAAATAGCATCCTCCTCCCAAATAAAATTTCAGCCTCCAAGTACCACCACCTTGCAGGCTGTGGTTTCAGAGGATGTTTTTAAGAGCTGGTGTTAGGTGAACACACACACTACAAGAGTGCAATCACACAATCGCAGTAGCTTTATTATGAGCAGCAGTTCTAGAAAAGCTCCAGTGCATGCTGGCAAAACATCAGCAATCCAGACTTGCAATAGCATCTGCTTCAAGGAGCTCAGGGGCAGACAAACAGCCCATGCAGAAAGGCGACGGGTGCTTTTTGCACGCAATCTTTTTCTGGCAGGGAAGTGCTATCAACTCTACAGCCCTGGAAATAGCAAAATGAGGTGAGAAGTCTCCCCAAAGACATCGAGGAGGTCTGGCACTGAGCAGGGAATTGAATGCACTCTACCACGCATTTCTAATCAGAGGGCACTGCCTTGTGAGCAATACAAACTGTTGGACATCTAAGTGATGGGAAGAAAGAGGCCCAGCCACGCTACATTACAACCTGCTGTAAAATTTCTTGTGTTTTCCTCCAGTTTAGCTGGCAGTGGCCTAGGCTGTGACAGAGGGAGGGTTATAAGCCAGGGGAGAGGGGGAGGTTGTTTCATAGCACCCGATATAATAATGTCCTTTTCAGGTTCTCCTCCCTAGGCGGATCCACCATTCGCTGCCGACAGCCATTCCCTCCACTGAGACCTTTGGGTGCTACGCTGTGGCTTTCAGGTCTGAACTCTTGGAAAGAGAGACCACAATCCTCCCTTTCCAAAGGCTCTTTTTAATTTTGAAATTGATTTTGGTGCGGTTCCTAAAACTTTTCACAGAAACTACTCATACATGCCACCAAGCAGTCAAGACTACTTGGTGAGCTTGGGACTCAGCTCCAGGTTAAGGTATTTAAAGGCCTATCTGTAGGTGTCTCCATTTCCACCACCACTACAGGAGTCCTAGCCCATCCAGTCAGAAAGGCTGGGAAAGCAGTTCAGCTCTCTAAACCTGATGTCTCCTCCGGGACAGCTAGATTGCTCTCTCCAAGCTCCTTTATGCTTGAGTCTCTTGCCCATGGGGAGGCATCTAGCACCGACTGTGTGATGCCCCAAGCTATTTCTCCTGACCTTCAGCTGCTGTTTCAGGGAAGCGCTGCAGTCCCATAGGCTCTGTGTCATGTTTGCCAGTCCTGTACATCTGTCTATAGAAGAATAATCCTTCTATCAGGCTGCAATATTCCTTCAGAGCAGCAACCATCTAGTAAGGATGTGCAGCACCTTCAGCACCTGGGTAATTTCAGCTGGGGCCTCTGGGTACGATTGCAACACCACTTCTGGGAGGGAGGGCAGGCAAAAACATGGCTGTGGATCTGCACATGCTGGGGAGCATCAAGACAACGTGTGGGATATGCTTTCCTTTTGTTGTTCGGGTTTACTCTTCGGTCGTTGTTGCTCCAGCTGTGATTAATTCTGCAAACCTTTTGGGGATGCTAACATTTTTATTACGGTGCTGCTAATAAAGGAGGTTAATTAGTCCCTCCTCTGTCTCAGCTGCTTGGAGGTGGCAGCTGTCCTGGTGTGGTTTTAGCCATTGCAGGCTGTGATGAAAGAGCCATTGCTGGGAGGGCAGAGCCATGGCCGGTGCCTGTGCACCAGATCTGGAGCAAAGGGAGCACCAAGTTCAACCCTTGGGTTCAACTAATCCCAAGGTCTCCTTGCAATGACCCAGCAACGGGAGACCTCAACCCCCAGGCTCAAGGTACAGCAGTCTCCTTGCTGGTGGCTTCAAACCCATGGGGAAACACGGGGTGTTTCCAGCTGATACTCCAAACCCCTTCCACTATCCCTCCAGCTGATGAATATGAACTGGGCATCCCGTCTCACCCTGTCGTGTCATGGAATCATAGAATAGTTCAGGTTGGAAGGGACCGTTAATGGTCATCTAGTCCAACCCTTTCCTCTGGACCCTGCCTCTTGCCCCAGTCCAGCCTGGACTCATCCTTGATGCACCAGGAAGACCAGAAACAGGTGCCACATTCCAGCAAGGTCTCCAAGATATGATGGGATCAAGCTGGTTTCTACTAGAGACACTTCTGATTCCCCCTCCTTCTTCCACTTTCATGCTACATTTTCCACCTTGTGATCAGCTCACACTTGGGTTTTCTTTCCTTCTTGTGCTGTTTCTAAGACAAGCACCTGCATCTTGGCATAAAACACTGCAGTGAGGCCCCGACTGTGGGTCCATGAAGTCTGTACGCCCAACTCCACCTGCTCCATTCACTGCTCCTCAAGGCCAGCTAGGCTTACCTGACGGCCCTCTGCTCCTCTCTCTACATCCACGCCATGGCAGCCCCAAGGCCAGGTCTGGAGACCAACCTAAGGTTCGTGAGGCTAACAGAAATAGTTTCATTAATGTGAATTTGCAATAGATCAGGCCTTTGTGTGAGGACACCCCCACCCCCCCCCAGCCAGCACATCCTATTTAGCTTGTAATACAAATGCTTTTTGCAGCACAGCATGGTGGCAGTGCCAGTATCTGCAACAAGATGCCAAACAGCAAAAAGAGCAGCAGCAGCCTCTGGGGGAAGCGCCTGGTTTCAGCAGCTCTCCTGGGACGGGGTGTGTGCTGGTGCCTCCACAGTGGTGTAGGGCTGGAGCCTCCTGCTCTTTCTTTTGGGGGAGTCTGAACTTGTGAAAATCCTTTGCGCTTCCACTTCTCTCTCCTGGTGAAGGCGGAGTATGCATCCTCCTGGAGCACACACACCTTCTCAGAAAAAATACATTTTCCAAGCAAGGATCTTAAGGAAAATGAGACACCTGATGAAAAGCTATCCCCTTGCCTTCCCTCCCAATTATTTTTTAAGTACTATAGACATGAAATAAAGAATTTTTATTAAAATGTCAGCAAGCAAACAAAAAATCTGAAGAGATATTCCACACTAAAGCCAAAATCAACGCTGAAAAATTACTAAAGCAGAATAGTTAACCCCCAGACTGTAATTTCTTTCCTAGGGAGAGAGAAAAACCTCTAGAGATCTCTGTACAGAAGGACTACTGCAAAGTCTGGCATTATTTGATTTTATTGTTTTCACTTCAGAGTAATAACAGCCCTTTACTAAGACTGGGGACTGGATTTGTCCTTATAATATGACCTTTTTGTAGCCTACAAGTAGTGGGAAAAGGACAAACTCTGGCAGAAAGTGGACAAAATCTCTGGTTTTCTGCCGGTGGAAAGTCAGGTTTTATCCATTTTCAGCTCTGAGGTGCTCTGGAGACAACAGCATGGTGATCTCCACTTGTCCGCCGTGATCTGCCATTTCCAGAGCTCCTGCTGGGAACCCAGACCAAGTCCACAGTGTGGTTTTGCTTTTCTTGCAATGGTTTGAGCAACCCCTCCTCGCTCTCCAGGAGCAGAAACAGCCCTTTCCCTTGCTAGACCACCACAACAGCCACCTGGTTTTCCTGCAGATGCCCACAACCTTCCCACTCTTCTTGTGAGTGGTCCATTCCCCTGCCTGGTGGGGAAGACCCATAAGGTTGAACCCAATATCATTCCCTCTCCTGTAATCACACCCACCCTGTTCAGAAACACAATGGTTTTTTTCTTTGAAAACAGAAGGAATCACGATAAGCTGGAATATACAAGTGTTACTGCTCAGGTTAATCCACCCAAAGTCTTTATTGTCTTGCAGAGCCACAACCAGAACAGCAGTCTCCAGCGAGGGGCTTTCTTGCTCACTCCCCTGATGGGCTTTAATCTCTTCTCCAGTCAACTGCTCCTTTGTCTCCCCTAAGAAAAGCCCTGGGAACTACTCACTGTCTGTTTTGAAAGGCACAGAAGCAAAGGAAAACAGCCATGTACTGAAAACAGAAGGATAAATTGCTTCCTTGGGTAAATCAGAGCAGGTCAGTGCAGGCTGGTCTACCACAAAACCCATCCCACCACACAGCGCTACAGTGAGGAACTGATGTAGGGCTCTGCCGGTGGGACTGGCTAATCCCTTAACATCACTAGTGATAAAAAACTTACATTTTGTTTTCAAACACATCTGACAAGACGCCTTTTCAATGAAGCTACAAGGAGAGGGAATGAGTCAGATAAAGAAAGCTTATTTCAGTGTGTAGAAAGCACAAAGACCTTCCCAAACAAACCAGCTGGGCCTCAAATGTCAGGCAAAGCCTTACACAAGGAGCGCATCACTAGGTACATCAATCAGACAAGTCTTTCTTCCAGCATGCACACGAGTGAATGAATACCTCAATTATGGCTATGTGTTTCATTGCACATTGACCTTAAGAGTCCAATGCTTTATAGGAAGGAGTTTAATTCAATTAGCACACCCATGGGGTTTTCAGCCAGGCTACTAACTGACCTGCTGATGTAGGACATTTAAAGGTAGCACAGGGCACTGGCATTCAAATGTACCATCTTCCCCTGCTTTCCATTTGCACTCCAAACAAAAAGGACGTCAGTGATCCCATCAGAGGCGGTATTTGTTACAAAAACATGCCAACGTTTGTTTTTGCAGTTTTAAAGGCAAGAAATATTGGCTGCTATTCTTCAGGTTTTCAAAGTGTATTCAAGCATGGATACATACCATTCATAAAACAAGGAGAAAGTCAAATCCATAGAGCACCCAATGGCAAAGTCTTGTATTGAGATCAAAAGAAAACAAGAGGCCAAATGGCCTCTTCTTTGCTTGACAACCTAGTGAAGAAGCTAATTTGCAGGTTGTATCAGACTTGCTCTCACAAGGGTCAAACACAGGTAGGTTTTTTTCTTTGAGGGAGGGTTTTGTACAGGACAAACATCAAGTGTTGGACAAGACAATGTCCATGGGATCACTCATGACCTTAACCACACCAGCTGTCCATTCTTTTCTCTATTTCTGGAGCTACAATGCAATGCCTTGTTGCTCTGCTACAAGACCAAGCTTAACCCAAGCCACTCAGGAGAACAGCCTGAGCACATCCACTCCCTGAAAGGATTTGACTTTCTTCGTGCAGTTTGGCCAAACTTGGCAAATCGTTGCCAGCACTCTGACATCGCTCTCTGCCACCAGCTATCTCAAGTTCTTCTTGACTCTGTAAGTGCCCCTACAGCCAGCTAAAACTGATGATCCACATTGCTAACAGTTAGCAGGGTTTGTGACACAGTTTTGGCTGATGGAAACTCACATTGACCCAAACAATTCCCAGGCAGTCACCATTCCCAATAGATAGCATAGACAAATAGCAGCAGGTTGCCTCCCCTCACCCAGCGCAGTCTTCCACCAGCAGCCCAGCCACCTTCACGTTCCCTGGGAGATGCAACACAGCCCTTCAGCTTCACCCTACAGATACGGCACTCTGGCAGGCTACAACGCAGCTCTCGCATTACTCCAGACACTGAATAGAAAATACCCCAAAGATGATGATTACAGCACATCGTGGCTACTGCTTTGTCATCGAGGAGTCCTAGGGCCCGGCACTGTGTTGTCCAGATGTGGCCAAGTTTGTGTATTGAATTTCTGTGTGTCTTCTGGGAAGAGGGAAGGAGACCCCACAGTCATGAGGAAACATGAACACGGTCACTTGAGCACTAGATCATCTGCACAAGGGACGCCATCTCTCTCTCTCCAACCCATCAGAGGATGACTTGAGGGAGGAGGCAGTGTTAATCCTAATTTGGAACACCAAATTCCATCTCATTTTAAACAAAGTTTTTTTTTAAAGTTCCCAAGTCTTTCATGCAGGTGAATTTTTTCTCTAGATGAGAAAAGAAGGACAAACTGGAAGGACAAAAACTTTTGAACCACCAGTGACACCAAAAACTGACAAACCAGTGGCTGTGTCCCACTTCTCATTCATACAAGACATGGGTAATTTTGCATCCTTTCTCCTCAGCCAGAATTTGCCAGCACAGCTGCATAAGGGGTGTCCTTTACGGTATGCACGTGCAAGTGGCCAGCAACACCTGTTGGACCTTAAACCTTTGCACAGCATCCCACCGGCTGTGCGCCGATGGTCTGCGCCCAGGGAGGTCTGTGCTTGCAAGGCTGCAAGCAAGAGAAGGAGGCAGCAGGGAGGGGAAACAAGATCTCAGAAAGCACTGAGGAAATTCGGGGAATGGTGAGAATTGCTGAAGCGGACGTGAGCCAAATACCTAGAGGAATGGGCAGATAGGGAGGAAAACAGCAAAGCTTCAAAAACTGGAGGCTGGTTCCCAGTGCTTTTGCTCCGAGGACAGTAGGGATGCAGCAAGGGAGCACGCCTGGTGAAGCAGGGGGAGGCAGGGGCACCGACAGCTCATCCTTCTCCAGGGTATCTCAGAGCTGTGGAAAAAAAAGGAGAAAAACCATCCAGCGACCTTGCTGAAATTAGAAACTTAACAATGAACACGCTCCACATACAACTTGCCCGTCTCTGTAGCCATGGAGACAGCTACAAATCTGTGTCAGCTGCAATCCGCTCTCTAGTTCCTAAAATTTAAACGAAAAAGGAGGGAGTGAGGGCTGGGAGGCGGGAGCGGGAAGGGGGAATTCCTCTCCACTGTTTGGCTTTGATGTGCATCACGTTTAAAGGCACAGGGGATTATCCGAGCCTGATGCCGGATCAAGCAGCGGCTGTGTAGCAGCTGATGTGTGCTGGCCACGTTTCCCTCCAGCAGAGCATCTCCCCAGCCTCTGTAACGGCCGTGTTGAAACATCTCGGTGCTGGGAATGAACCTAATGCCACGGTGTTCCCGGGAGGCTGCAAAGCATCAGAACCATCCTGGAGGCAGTGAGCTGAGGCAGCATCTCAGAGGGGATGGAAGGACCAAGAGAGCTGGGAAAGGAGCATCCAAGCGGTCGGTGCATGGCTTTGGAGGGGAAACAGCCAGGAGGGAGGTTGGTGGTCTCTGCACAGCAAAAAGGGCAGAGTCAGAGAGGAATTCCTGCTGCCAGGATGGCAGGAGAGAAGATGAAGCAGGAAGAAGGATGGGACCAGAAACTTGTTTCTCCTGGGCTTAGTGATCACAGCTGGGATTTAGGGGCATGAACAACACACCCTAAGTTAGGCAGACTGTTGGCTGGCTCTGTCTGCAAAGCAGCAAAAATACAGATGTCTATATTGTTGCATAAGACTTACAGCCTCTTGGACTTGTAAGCACATTCACAAATGAGTAGGAGTGGCATACTGAATCTGTGACTTTATAGAAAGATTATGGAAAGTTGCCCTTTCAGCTAGGCAAAACAAAGCCAGGGGATATAAGGAATAAGGAATAGCCACTCCCCAGTACTTCATGGAGAAATTCAACCCACCAACCAACCACCATGCCCACCCACCCACTCAATCCCACCCCTTACAATTACTAGGATTTTGCTCATTTTTACCTCTTCTGTATTTCCTTTTATTTCTTATTTGGGCTACTACTTTGGGTTAGTTTGGCTCATTTTTGCTACTATGCATCTCAATCCTATTTCTGCTGCTACATGGACTGGAAGGCAACATATCACATGAAACTAAAGGGCTGCAGAAAACTCAGCAGTACAAGGAGAGATTAGAGGACTCTGAAACTCTTACAGCAATGAAGTAATATTGAAGACTACACCACCAGTGCTAATTTATACAATGCCATCCTCAAACCATAGATGAGCTACTGAGTTACAAAGCAAGGAAGAGCTAGGGCTGTTCTCAGCACTACACTTTTGAAGACTCCTTGGGGAGATGCTGTAGGGTTTCCCATCAAGGTCCTTAGGGAAAGCTGGAGGTGTCCATTCAGAGAGGTAAAAGAGACATGGACAACTTTGACCGACTCGGTTTGTTTCAAGAGCTAACTCACCGAATCATCCACAGGTGACCAGTGCAGAAGCAGTGTGCAAGCTGAAGCCACGATGACGAAGAAAGCAAGCTCAGTTCCCATCAATTTTTGTATGACTGGAGTGTCCTATTGGCCACAAATTCAGGATAACCCACCAAAAGCAACCTAATTTCCCCCTGCATTCATTCCCTGCTTCACCATGTTCCCACTAATATTACAGGGAGATTTGGGATGGATAAGGTTGAGAGGTGAGAAGTTATCCCGCAGAGAAAGACACTTGGAAAACTATCTCTTGGGCATGGATGCAAAAGAGAAACATACCTCACAGCGACTGTAATAACGGAATGACCTACAACTCCTAATTCATTAATCACTTCTATGGAATAAGCCTTATTCCAACAGGGGTGAAATTACCTAGCTCACTGCAATGCACTGTCAAATAGGTTACCACTTGATTAAGGTCTAAAATGTGCATAGAGGATTTATTGAAATGGTCTCATTTACTGCAATGCAATTAATTAGAGAGACATTCCCAGCCATGTATATTTTTAATGCTATCTGATCAGTCTTCAAGAAAGAGAAAGGAAGAAAAAAGGACAAGTTTAACTCATTTTAAATCAGGAAATTAAATGCATCGGTATAACTCCTCTTTCTAGAGCACAGAGGTTCTGCTTTTCCTAAGAAAAACCCTTTGGAAGGCAGTTTTGCTGAATCTTGGCTTTCCCCCACCAGTGAAATGTAGCTGAAAGCAGCACTTGGACTGGAAGGAAGAAAGTAAATGTGAACACTTGAAGTAGCCTGTTGAACAGCGATACGTCAACATCCCACCCTGACTAATTAGCAGGGCTCTACCTGTTATGTGCACTGCAGTAACTTTCCAATTAATTCATTCATATTTGCAAAGCCATTGAAAGAGGCGAAGCATTAAATATAGATGCTAAATAAAAGGGAATAAATAGCAACCAATACTTGGCTCTCCAGGTTTTCAGGCCCCGTCAACAGGGACATTCATTCACTGCCCAGAGCAGGCTCCTTAACTAAGACCCATAAGTGCACTATTAATTTTTCAGTAGCATCTACCAGACCTAATGAAGACACAGTTATGCTATGCATGAGAAATCTGCTCAGAAGAGCTTTAAAATCCCTAGCCTCATAGCTGGTTAGGGTCACTGCTGATCTGCATCCCTGCCATAGGATGGTCTGGCCACAGACCAGTATCCCCTTTGCAGCCCCGAGTCCTCCTGCTGCCCATTTCAATGTTCCCAAACTGTCTGCCCCTGCCAGGACACAGACATGGGATGAATCGGATAGCCATCACCCCTCCTGCCTCTCCCAATCTGGAATCCTCACTAAATAGTTTTATTTTTGACTCTTCTTGCTGCCAACAAGTAAAGACAGTTGCAGCACCAGGAGAAAACTAGAGCCAGGGACCTTTCTACAGCCTCTGCTGTATGTCTCTGCCATTAAACTATCCTGGCATCTAGAACAGGGTAGTCACATCCAAACTGCCTGTTGGGAATGGTCCCTGGTCCCGCTGGGCATCAAAACAGGCAGTTTGGACATGCCTAGGATTTCTTTGGGATGGCAGTGCTAGTATAGGCATGGCAAGGATATGATATATCGTCTGTTGGATTGCATGACAGATCTCAACACATGCTGGATTGTAGCTAAAGGTCCTGGTTGAAGCCAGGCACTGGTGACCAGCAGGACCCTGCAGAGCTACTCTTCCTAGAGGAAGGCTCTTTGCAAACAGTTGTTTCTACATCACAAAGTCCTTGTTCTGATCCCACTGGCACGGATTAAAAAGTAAAAATAATACTGTCACCATGGGGAAAAGCCTGAACACAGGATTCAAGACCATCCCAGTGGCTCTCAGCAGGCAACAAAGGCCACCCCTACTGCGAGGAGACTGGTGGTGATTTCCTCTTTCAAACTAACATGGAGGTGCACCTCAGAGTTGGATACCTCTCGCAAAGAGCGTGCTGCCAGCCTTCATTTTTAAAACTAAAGGGAATTTCAGCTTGAGCGCAGGTATCTGCATTGGTTGCACCTACAGCAAGAAGACAGCAATAGATGGTTTAAGACACCTTACATTCAGACAGAAAAGTCACCTCCTTCCCTTGTGAACGGCTATTTTCCACAGCAGCCCACAGTTATGGGCTGGCCTCCAAAGAAGGTATCAAATTCCTGATATCCATCCCCAGAGTGCCTCTCGCAAAAGCCAATGGGTATCCAAATCGGTCCATCCATCCTTCGCTCACATCACCCATTGTTATTTTATCACACTTGATGATCGGGGGGGGCAGCATTCAAAAAATATCCTCTTTGCATGTCACCTCACGACCTCCAGGTGTTGAGGACACAGGCTTATAATCTGTGTAGTCAGCTGGCATGTTCCCTTGCCTTAGTATTACATCAATTATCCCTATTTTTAGCCTTGAGGGTAAAGTCCCATAGTCCACAACAGAGGCAAACAACTCCCAAAGAAAAGGTATTAACATGTCTTTTTATTCCAGTCTTTGTTAAGCTCCATAAGGGATCCATCAAGAACCAGAAACCTACCAATTTCCAAAGCCTGGAGTATTTCCAGGATTCAGTTCTGCTCCAGCCCAGCTGTTTTTTCCCCCTTCTTTTTCTTTCCTTGTTCTCTGTTATCTGCGGGAGTTCATTTGCCTCAGAGTACCTCCTTGTACTTCGCTGAGCTTGTGCCATTATTATCCTCCCTGCAGAAATTCTTGTATAGGAGGTTTATAATGCATGATGCATTTCTTCATTTGTGGCTGCATCCCCATTGCTATTAGCAGCCAGAAAACACAACATCTTATTAGAATTTTCTCTTTGATTAAGCCTGTAAGCTAATCGCTTCCTTGCTGACCTGCCCCCGAGACTCACCCCACGACTCCTTGTGCAGACCTCCTTATTTTTCAAGTCATTAAAATTCATCTGCACAAGTGTTGTGAACCCTGTGTTGGATACCACGTGATACAGACCACTGTAATGCACAAACAAGGACACCATCAAGTAGAGTTAGAAAACCTCTGAATGATGCTCTGGACTCTTCACATCCTCCTTTTTGATACAGCTCTACCAAGACACAGAATTTGGGAGCATGGCAAGGCGGGTTATGCAATTAACTTCCTAAACTCAGGTGACAGTGTCACAAGGAGCTTTCTTGTGCCTTCACCCTTCCTCCCTGACATCATTTTGCCTTTCAAGGGCAAAAAAGCAAACAAAAGGGGCTTCTGAGCCATTCCATCACCTGGCTGTCCTTGCTTTGTTTCCCAAGCCTGTGTGACAGGACAGCTCACAGCAGAAACAGAACAGTAGCCAGTACAAAGCCAGCACTTCAAGCGCTTTTGGACATCCACTCTCAAATGCTGCGTAGGTTGGGGGACGATGATGGGCTGTGAGAGCCTGGAGGCATTGTTATTTCTATTTTGAGACAAGCTGTGAAGTAGGACAGGACAGCAGGAAGGTCGGTGGTTGGAAGTGGCCCGGGACACCTACCTCAAGATGGGATGAGTAACTCTCCGCAAGTCACTTTTTCTCTGCTAAATATGAGTAAGGTGTGTTCACTAGTAGAGGCATAACCTAATGTAGCTTTCTTCTAGGACTGCACTCGATTGAATTCAGGACTGCGGGTTTTACGTAAAGCAAGATTACAGGTTCTCTAGGCTGCAGGGCAGTGGCTGCCTGATATCCACCTCCATGCTTTGCAACTCCACAGCCTCCAAGCATTGAAATGGAGAACAGCTGCAGGAAATGGGTGGCACAAAACATAGCCAGGGTCAACAAATATGAGCTCCTCAACAAATATGTGTGGTAACTTAAAATGGGGAAGAGATGCTGAGATGGAGCACAAGTTTCAGGGATCACACCCATTTGAAATAAATCTTTTTATTAAAGAAAAGGCCAACATATCCTTGCAATGGGAAAGTTTATTTTATGTGAGGCAGAAAGCTTGATACCATAGCGATGAGTACTGCCTAAGTAAGGAAGCAAGAGGACAGGGAGGGACAGGCCCGGGGAAGCAGCTTTGCTGATGCCAGGGAATTGCCATGTGCAAGCCACCCGTCAAAATATGTCACACAAGACCCTCTCCATGCTTAGGGCATCACACCCTTGATGTGAACTGCAGCTTGGGTCCTCAAAGCTATTCAAAAGCACACTTTCAGAGAGAGTTGGCTGCCTGAATGTGTCACCCTTCACGCTGAGACGCCAAATTCTGCAAGTTCCGAGCAGTCTTCTCCCATGTCTCCAGGCAGGACCTCCTTCTACGAGATACCGTAACCAATGAGCCTCATGAAGAGGCTCATATGGTAAAAGCATTGCACCATTAAGACCCCTCCTGTAAACACAGGCAGTGGTTGCTATCACAGCTCTTGGGTAGGATTCATCTAAACCAAATGTGATTTTTTCCAGTGAAGACATCCATCACTGAAAACACCCGTGGAGATCTGCCCAACACCAGGACACCAGAGAGAGGCAGTGCTGGGGGTGGATGAAGCCACACGAGGCTGCAAAGACACACAACATCTCCTGTATTACGCGACCCTGAATACGGATAATCCACCAAGTCACACCTAAGAAAGCCGACTGCTAGCCCTTTCCCTCCTACCTCCAAAAACCTGTAGACAGAGTTATTTAACACTGCTATAAAAATAACACCCAGACTGCCCTGCTGTGCTAGACAGAGCTCAAACATCTAACAGGCAACAGATCTTGTCCCCAGAAACTTAGCAGGAGGTTACTGGGTAGCTGAATGCTGGATCCGTATGTTCCAGGACCCAGTGAAGTATTTTATCCTCTATGCAATGCTCATTCTCCCAGTGACATAGAAAAAGATATTCCTGCCCACAAACTAACCTGGGAGGAACTTGTAGCACAAGAAGGCAAAATGCCCAGCCTGGCTTGTTGCACTCAGACGTGAATAATCACACACTGTACCCGAGTTTCATGAGTGACACTGTTAAATAGAAAATTAATATTAAAAAAATAATGTAAACCAGCCCTTCTAGCAGAAATAATTCCTGGTGCAGCGGAAAGCGGAGGCTGCGCCTTCACTCAGCCGTCTCTCCACTCATGGCTTCTTTTGAATTCAGAGTTGGTAGAAAAACAGACTCCCACTTGGGGCTTGCTTCCTTCACATCTTGCCCTCACTGTGAGGCTCAGCGGTGGTTCCCAAGGCCCCGGCGAGTCTGCCCTGCACGCAGCTAACGGGTTGTGCATGGTTCTCGCGGGATGCTCCTGGCTTTGCACCAAAAAACACGTTTCAGCAGTGGCACATTGCTTTGCCACCTAAATCCATCATGGGAGATGCTTTGTAGACAGGGCTTCAGCAAAGCAAGCAGACATAATTCCCAGGAAGGGTCGCAGCCCACTGAACCGCAGGTGTCCATGTCAAAGTGCCCTCTCCAGGTTCCCACTGCAGCTAATGGAGATATCTTCACGCAGCCAGCGGGGAGGCTGCAGAGATTTCCTTCCCTGGCGCAGACTCCTATGTGTAGGTGTAGGAGGAGATGAACACAATCCCAGCCTGGCTGGCTGAGCACCTCTCTTCTGTCCTTACTCAACCCCTAAATTAACGCACAGCTCTATCTATGGGAGGTTTCCCCAGCTGATCCACTCCTCACCTGCCTGTCTGCTCTCTGCCATGGAGATGCCTCATTCAGGACCGTGGCACTGTATGGGTTTGCAGCAGGGCAAACACATGGCATGCTGGTTGCGAGGGCAGCCAGGGCTTCGTCCCCTGTGATGGCATTTCTTCACTGAAAATAAACATTCTGGTGTAAGAAAAAGATGGGAACAAACACCTGAGCACAACAGTTCTTCCTGCAGCAAAAGCAATGGGCTCAGCAAAGGTGGGAGCGAGTTGGTGCTGAATTCCCATGGGGTTTCACTGAGTGATGGGTCTCAAATTGCATTAGCTAGTGATATTCTCCACAGAGGCCTCAGAATCAGAAAATCCTGGGACTGAAGGGACCACAGGGACCAAAATCCACCTGGCAGCTCACTGACAGCTACGTTTGCTCTGGCATTGGCTTGGCTGTCACACGTTCCTGGAAGAGCTGCTGGAGCCTGGGCTCCACCTGTGCCTGTTTGTGTCAATGCTCTGAATTGCATTGCAATGAAGTATGTGCTTTCTTGGGCAATACTGATGAAAATCTTCATGCCGTTCTCTCACTCCGCAAGACAGAACTATGCACGCATCAGACTGCTGGCAACACCTGAAGTCACCTTGTCTGCCCACTGCCCCTCATTCAACTGCAAGCTCTTACAGGGCACAGTCTGTTACCTCTTGCAAGCTCAGCTGGAGACAGTGCTAAGTCCTAACATAATCCAACATCTAACAAAGGAATCAGAGATGTTTCCAAGCTGTGAGCAGGACTTTGGAGCTGCTACCGCTCTCCTCCTCCGAGAAGTTCAGCATCATGACTCACTGCTGCCAGGCAGAGAGGAGCCCAGCTGCCACGGCTTGTCCTGCTCTTCGGCAGACAAGAAGTGGTCGAGGCTTACCCTGAGCAGCGCAGTTGGGTTTGACATACCATCTGGACAGCTGTCAAGCCTCTTCTCTTGGCAGCGAGACACCATGTTGGTTTTTTCTCCAGTTCTAAGTCCCACATGCTCTCATGTCTTAATCTGCTTGACTAGAGCCATGGGACTGCAAACTGAAGCAGCTGCACAAGATGACATCGGGAAATTTTCCCCTCCATCACCCTGGCTGGTACTCACCATTAGTTCTCTTAGATATCAGAAGCCTTTGAGAGTTTCACCCCAGGACTATGTGTGTGTTTATTTATTTATTTGAAAAGGCAGCACATGGGAAGGCAACTGGTGGGGAATGGCTGTCTAGACCAGGCTCTAGAAGTCGCCAGGCTGTGGCACGCATCACAAGGGGTGCTTCAGTTGGGACCAAGCAGCTCCCCAAGCTGCTCTACACCCTTTGCAGCCCTTGGGCACAATGAGGTGGACTACGAGCACGGTATGTTTGGGATCCTTGAACAGCGGAAGCCCCCAGATATCACCATGGCTAAGGAAGTAACATGAAGCTTCTTTGTCAAGCTTCACAGCTTGGATCACAGCATTGTTGGCTTCCTGTGGTCCAGACAACTTCACGCCACCATCAGAAGGAACCACAGGTCTAGAGGCTATCTCAAAGCCCAGAGGGATTTTGCAGAGAGGAGCCTGCCTATTTTGAGGGGAGAGAAATCTTCCTGCCCACACACAAAGAAAACATGCTGCAGAATGCTTTGAAAGCTGTTAAACTTCCCTCCTGGGAATTTCTCCCCAGGTTTGAGTTTTTCCTTTTGAAAATAAAAAGCACATTTTTGTGGCCACAGAATCACACAAAGCGACTGTTCACACATCAAAAGTTTCAAAACTCACTTAAAAAAGAAGGTTCATTTAATAATCACATTTGCAGTTTGCAAAGCAACTCATTTATAGCGAAGAAAGGATGAACACTTTACACAGAGCAGAAGACATCCACAGGAGAATAAGCTTCAGGCAGCAGATGATGGGCAGACATCTATCCCTGACTTTTAACATGAGCTGGGCCGTCCCACTTCTCCCTTTTACAACACCGCAACACCACAGCCAGCTTTTTACAGACAGCAACTCCAGCCCTGAACATACCAAACACCATAGGGGTGTGCCATGCGTGCACCCACCGTGAGAGCAACTGCTCCCACCACCGCTGCTCACCCTCCATGGGCCCTCCAGTTCTCCCTCTGAACAATCAGCTCAAACTCTTCTCTGCAAACTCTTTGTTACTCCTCCTGCCACAAAACCTACTTGTCTCTTGAACCAATTACTCCGTGCCATTAAGGATTAGATGAGAGTAGACTTGTCTAGCTGAAAAAGATGCAACAGCTTTTTGAAGACAAGTTTTTGCTGTAAACTTACCTTGAGCTCCTGGTGCTGTTAACTCAAGTGCTTCTTTGCACAAATAATCCCTTTAGTCAGAAGTGAAGGTGGTTTTAAATTGATTTAACTGGTAGGGCTGAGGCTTGCAGAGGAACTGGGGGAAAACAGCCCATCACTTCTACAAGCTCTGCTCTGGGGCATGGAAAAGGGAAGTGTCAACCCTACAGGGCCATTTCACAATCCTGCAACTATCTGCACTGTGCTCCAGCTGACAGCAGTGTTCAAGCCACGGGTTCTTTGTGGTTGGACTAGATGATCCTTTTAGGTCCCTTCAAACTGGAACTCTTCTATTCTAACATACGAATCCAGTTTCAAGTTCCCTTGAACTGGATACGAATTTCCACAGCTCCCTCAGTCAAAGCCCTGACCCAGCACAAACTCACCCTGATGGCTTGAATTTAATAAAAACCAGCACAGCTTCATGCCAGGTCCCTTCTCCTTGTCCTTTCATGGACACACAACACTGACAAAACTACTGCACGCTTGGCTAGTCTGACAGGACCAGGACATGTTTACAATGACCACCATCTCTTGAGCTTGGCCAAATAAGAGAATGGCACCTCAAACACAGATGACCCCCCAAAGCTCTGCTGAAAAGCCAAGTGATATCAAGCTGACCAAGCGAGTTCAGCTCTGTCCCCTCCAGGAAGATGCTCCCAACTCAGTTTCCAAGGACCCAAGTGCCAAGGGGCAGGTAGCATGATGTATTTTTGGCAGATTCCTATCAAACTGCAGCAAGTGTCCTGGTTTCAGCTGGGACAGAGTTAATTTTCTTCCTAGTAGCTGGTACAGTGTGTTTTGGATTTAGTGTCAGAATAACATCAGTAACACACTGATGTTTTAGTTGTTGCCAAGTAGTGCTTAGCCTAAGTTAAGGATTTGCAGTTTCCCATGCTCTGCCAGCAAGCAGGTGTACAAGAAGCTGGGAGGGAGCATGGCCAGGACAGCTGACCTGAACTAGCCAAAGGGATATTCCATACCATAGGACGTCACGCTCAGTACATAAACTGGGGGGAGTTGGGTGAGAGGGGCAGATCACGGCTTGGGCATGGGTCAGTGGGTGGTGAGCAATTGCATTGTGCATCGCTTGTCTTTTCTTCGGTCTAATTTCTCTCTTGCTGTTACATTCTTTTTCATTACAATTCTTATTCTTGTTACGGTATTATTATTATTATTGTTACTATTGAATTTTATTTTGTTTGTTATTAAACTGTTCTTATCTCAACCCATGAATTTTACTTTTTTTCCTGATTCTCCTCCCCATCCTCCTGGGAGAGGAGGGGAGGAGTGAGCAAGTGGCTGCATGGTGCTTAGTTGCTGGCTGGGGTTAAACCATGACAAGGTTTTTGCATGAGACACAACCTCAGGAGGTGCTCAGGACAGCTCCAAAACCCAGGCACTGTACTGAACCTCTGGAGCTCTTGCAGCTCCTGGGGATCGGTGTGCTCCAGCCTCTGCTGCTGCACTTCCTCCTGCAGCACTTTTGCAGACCCACCTCTCCACCCATTAAAGTCAAGGAGTTGAGGAATTGCTCCTGGCAGAGGGGCAGGGTACAGCACTGAGAAAGTAACACCTTAAGCCACCGCATCTGGATGCACCCACCCTTGCCCACAAGAGTCAAAGAAACTAGCACGCAGATATGTAAGTTGCTTCTTATGAACATTTCCCAAACAACCAAATTCTGCTCAGTACTGGAAGCTACCATTTATTTTCTGTTAGATTTTCATTCTCCCAAGCCACACATGGGGATCAAGACCGTACATAAGGAAAATAAATGTATTTCAGCAGAATCAATGGGGAAACAGCCTTGATCTCAGCACGACGATCCCACAGCATCCCTGTCCTGCTCTGTGTGTCCCCATTTCATGCAGATCCAGCCAGAATCCCAATGTCTACATATGCTTCTACAAATGCTGTGTTTCTCATACAGGGTCTGGCATATGCTTGGATTCTTGCTGTAAAAATCAGGCTAGGCAGCTCTAAATGGCACAGGAGCTTACAAAGGGAACGACTGCACCTTAAAAACATGTGACTAACCACAAGAGTCATTCAGTTCAGAGAAGAGGCTGGTATTTAGGCTGCAGATGGAGAAAAATTATGTCAAGAGCATGGTTCAAACCACTGCTGTTTAAATAACCTCCTCCAGGCAGCTTTGGTAAACATAATGCCATAAAGGAGCCCTTCTGCTGCCCATGGAGAGACTGAAGTCAGTCTGATAGCGGTCAGTCATCTGGACTCCTCTGCTTGTGCTTCTCAACCACCCAGCTGCTCTCGTAAACAGGACATGCTCAGAGGGAACAAAGCCTGACTGGTAGTCTTGATCCAGAAATATGCTGCTGTAAACCCCAAATAGGATTCCTCACCAGCTCAGTGATACCATGAATTGAGGCTCAGGTTTTACACAAAACATGCAATAACCTTTAAGTGATGCTTAGCCTTCCCCTGCCATCATCCCTCTGTTTCTCTTCCCAGTCCTCAGCAGAAGGCGTATCATCCTTGACCAGAAGCTCTGCAAGCAGACCCGGATGGATGCCCTGGCCCCCATAAAGCACAGCCTCGGTCTCGCTAGCTCCAGCATCTCATTATTATTTTAACTGGCCAAACTTCTGTGCCTCTAATACCTTTATTTAATTGCACTTGTTCCCACCAATGCCAGATATAGCAGCCTGGTTTAACTGGTACAGCGCTGAATTTACAAGTGGCCAAAGCCAGCCTTAGCACCACGCAGCCTTTTTCATTATAGTCTCACTCGCTGGAGCTGTCTAAAGATATTTCCTGTTGATCCAAAATTTCCCACAGCCTGGAGTAATGACGGAGAAGGAAGTTGAGGGAAATCTTCAGGCTCTGAGTCGTAAACACAGGCAGGTTAAAACGCACAGCTGGTGAGCTTGCTGCACACATGCCTGGCCTGTCCTGGAGGTCTCTACCTTTACTGCAAGCCATCCTCCACCAGAAACAGCCGGTGGGGATACGGGAGACTCCTGAGCATGCAACTTGCAGCGGCAACTCTCACCTGCCTTGATCTTTGCAAGTCAGAGCCCAAATTGAACTGGATTGAACTGCCTGATGCTATTAAACAACCTCGCTGCCTCGCGCGTACCCCACGTGTGCAGCTTACGGTTGCGTCCTCAGGGCAGGGAAAACTTAATAGTGCTGAGCTGGTGCCTAAGGGGACTGAAGGGAGTTTAAGGGGGAGTGTTAAGAGCCCACGCAGGGGAAAAAGTGGTTTAAAGGCCAGTGGCTTGCTTAACTCGTTATTTTACATTTGTAAAACAGAAGAGCAAAAGGGATCTCTGTGCTCGCTTCTGCAAATTACAGGGAGGTAGGACCCGCTCCTGCAAGGGATGGTGCTGCGGACGCATCCTTCATTACCTGCCAATGCCTAATGAGTCTTCAGCACCTCTCCAGAGAGCATCAGTTATTACTAGGGCTCATTTGGGGGAATAATGGTAGGGCAGATATTGGACAACATTGCACTGTTTCTGCTCTGTAAAACTGCACTTGGACAAGCAAAGGCTGTTTGTGCTTGTACCCTAAAAATCACAGCAGAAGCCTCAGCTTAAAAAGCGCTGTATGCAGACAAAGGTTGCAACTTTTCTTCCCCAGGCAGGTGACTGTGGGCTGTTCAATGCCCTAATGTGCTAGAGGGAAGACTGAGCACCCCCTCAGCAGCAACCAGCTTCAAACTAGTGAGCCTAAACCCACATTTCTAAAGCCACACTAAGGGATGGAAATAACAGCATCCCAATTTTTGAAAGCACTACAACCTCACTGTCTTCCACAATTGAAATAAACACCATGCCCAGTGTCTATTTTAAAGCATGTTATCCAGTTTTGATACTTTCCGAGACTGGTTTTCTTTCTTTTCAGTTGCAACTCCACCTTTGGGATTAGTGATTTTATTTTACGATGGGATATTAAGAGTAGGAAGCCAGCCTTTTTTTTTTTCTTTTCCAAGCCAATATTCAGAAGGAGTAGATTAAATCATTAAATACACACAAGCACAGGAAACACTGGAAACTCTTAGCCAGTATCCTATGAAGAGAATGCCAATGCAAACACTTTAATAAAATATCCTTCACTGAAATAAACACTAATTTTCTGAGGCAATCAAATCCATCCCCATGATCCCTCCTCCTAGGGAAAACAGCCAGCATGGCTAAATTCAGTTCTATGTGGCTCCATGCTTAAATTTGGCTCAGACACGCTGCAAATCAATGACTCCAGAAAGGTTCGTTAAGGGAAAATTCCCGACGGGCAATGTTTGCTACAGCACATGGCACCTCTCCCAACACAGCAGCAGAGTACGATGCTGCATCGATCTGGGGCTCCAGGAAGGCTGAAGCTTCAAGCTACAAACTTGTTGAGGCCACCTTGACCATTATCTGGAGATGGCTGCGTGTCATGCAAGGGGACTGTCTCCAAAGGGAGCTCAGCCACGGGGACCACCTCCAAATGCTGATGCTCCACCAGCAGCCCAGAAAGAGCACCAAGTCTTTCACAATGCCTCCTCCTTCCTAGTCAACCCACAGCGGGGAGTCAGGATGTGCTGTTAGAATGGGCTAGAGCAGGTCGGATCAATAACCCAGCCAGCATCAGAGGAGCAGGAGAGGACACAGTCATAGAACCATAGAATAGTTTCGGTAGGAAGGGACCTTTCAAGGTCATCTAGTCTAACCCCCTGCCATGAGAAGGGACATCTTCAACAAGATCAGGCTGCTCAGAGCCTCGTCCAACCTGACCTGGAATGTTTCCAAGGATGGGGCAGCTACCACCTCTCTGGGCGACCTGTTCTAGAACTGTCTACCTGCAATCTGTGGATTGCCCGCACCCAGGGCTGTGCTCATTTTTCACACAACACTCACTCCTGTTTCCAGAAGGGTGTTGGTACCTCTCTTTGACAGTCCTTAAATCTTCCATGGTAAGACAACAAATAGATGTTCCGCCCAGGTATTTTACAGTGGGTGCATACCCTCCAGGAGTTCTTTGAAGATCTTGTAGCATGCTGCAGATAGCGGCTTTTCACACCTGAGAAATACTTCAGTGATCCTCCCTACTGTATGAAGAATTACCCAAATAAACCCACAACAAACAAAACCAAGACTTCTTTCTCTGACATGACCAGATAAAATTTTAATCAAGTTGTCTGCAAAACCATGCTTCAGATCATAATGATCTTACCAGTCTGGAGAGGACCGGTAGCCATGAAGGAAGGTGGGCCCACCATCCAATCTGCCAACGTAGGTATTGTAGGACAAGCATCACCAGGATCCATTCTCCAGTTGTGGTGCTAACAGGCACAGCCACATCCTACTGTTTCTCTCCAAAAGAAAGTGGTTGCATTTAAAACGCCATTTGGGAACAACCCCTGGAGCAGGCCAATTCTTGAACCAGATCCAGGAACCATTTGGGTCAGTACTAGCTGGCCCAGGCATCACAGCTTATATTCAGCTTCATGGGGGAAAAAAAAAACCCAAACCTGAAGCGCTGTGTTCTCTGTGTCCTCTAAGGTGTCCTTGGCTTCATGCAGTATTACATCCTCCAGCATGGTTGAGGTCGAACCCAGAACTCCTAGTCTTGTAAGACTAATTTCTACTCAGTGTCATCCAGGGAAAAAAAACCCAATGTTTCTGATGTTCTCTGGAACATGCCAGAAATGATACTTTTCTTATGGTAACACAAGAACCATGGTTCAATGTGTTTCATCAGAGAACAAACCCCAGTTTATTCTAAGTTCAGTAAACCTGAAAGGACATGCAAAAGTAACAATTATGAGAAGCAACTACACATTCACCTACAAGACACGGAGATGCACCAGGCAAGTAACAACCTTTGCAATGGGACTTGCTCCCTCACTCTTTCAAGCCACCTCAAAAGCACTTTTGGTTGGTGGCAGAGCAGCTTTGGGATACTGCAGGTTTTATCCAAAACTTTCAGCTGCATGGGACAACCAGGGAAAAGACCACTTTCGGTCCAGCTTTGAGTGACAGAACAACAGCATCACTTTGTTCATGCTAAAGGCATCTTGCACCAAGTCCACAGAACTCAGCGGGGTTTTGCCCTACCTTTGGATCGAGTTGGGTGAAATCCTGCTTCTGCTGAGGTCACTGAGATCTTTAGTTTTGGATAGAGAGACATGACACTCCCCTGGCATGCCCTGTCTGCAGCTCTAACCTACTGAGGCCTGCAGTGCCCTATAGATTAGCACCTATATTATATGCTGGAGAACAGGGCAGCCCAGCCTCAAGCCCAACAGCTCCAAAACCATGGTACCTCAGGGGTGCCCCACTGCACAGAGGTACCAGCCCCATCAGACCAGCACAGGAGCCCCTGCACTGCTTTTACAACGCACGCAGCCTTTTTTACAGCCTGACACCCCAACGTCCTGCAGAGCAGCGATGGGTGACGGTCTCTTGGCCATGCAGCGAAAGCTGCGTCATCAGGCTCAGAAACAGCCAAGCACCTCCGTGACGGAGGCTGAATCATTTCTCCTTTCTGTATCCATGGCACAGGATCAATTAACCTTTGCTATGTCTCCTCCTGTGAATCACTTAAGAGCGGTAACAGTTAAACTGCTTCATAGGAAGTGGTGTTTAAAATGCCCTGCTCTGCATAAGATGAGAGAGTTTGCCACAGAGAAGGTGGAAAAAAATTCAAGCATGTTCAGCATCTTATGGATTAATCCTAGGCCTAGAGCCAGGATAATTACTGCCAGAAGGAATAAAAGTAACATAAATATAGGTTAGTGCACAAAGGATCCCGTTTGCAAGGTTTTATACATCACCAGCTCAAAAGCGGATTTGTAAATTTAATTATAGAAAGATTATAAAAGCAGGTAATACCCAAAGGGTCGTAAAAATAATTTTACTATAGTGATGTGAACAAAACAAAAAAAAATAACCCAAACATTTTAAATTAAGTAGGGCAGCCGATAGATCTCTTGAAGACCTTCCACAGGATTCAGACCAGACTGCTCGCCAGGGATGCACAGACAGCATCCTGCTAAAGCAGCATCCGCCACGATCTTCCAGAAATGTCATTTCCAAGGGAGAAGACATAAGTCACTCTGACAGCCTTGCAACCTTCTAGCACTGATTTACTTAAAAACATCTTAGTTCTTTATAGAAGGTGCTGCTCCGTAGCAGGAGCATGCGATGGTCTGGTCAAAGCCATGTTAGGATAGAAGGACAATTCCAAACCCACCTTTTCTGCACAGGTAATGTGAAATCCCTGAATATGCTCGTCCCTATCAGGGTTAATGGCCTTACTCTGCCAAGAACAGCTTTGGGGGAGGAGGACAGTTCATTAAATGTCATCGGGGGGGATTTGGGTTCTAGCCCACAACTGCGCTGAGCGAGCTGTCGCCAGTGAAGAAAATGGCAATAGCAGGGGCTCTCCAAGCAACTCAGCTCGGAAAAGCAAGAATATTCTGTCATCTGGGCTGCAAGAGTGCATCCTTCACTCTGCTAAAACCTGTCTGAAATGCACATATATTTCCAAGTGTCTACACACATTAATTTACTGTAATATAGTTCGTCCTGTAGATGATCTGGGGAAAAAAAAAAAAACCATCCCAGTGTACACAGCACAGTATTAGGTTATCTACTGTATTCATCCTTTATCATCTTTCTGCTTGCCCTCTCTCCCTTCTAGAAATGTTGCAGGATTTCTTCCTGGCAGTGCTGCCCTCACCCTTTAAGAAAAATAAAAAATACTACAAGGTGTGTATAAAGGGTAAAGGCACAGGGCAGGAACAGAGATGAGGGTTCAATTCTGGGATCTCTTGGGCTTCCCACTAAAATACAGATACCTTTAGCAACTCTTGACCTATAAAACACATTTTTGGTGTATAAACCGTATTTCTGACCTACCCAGTACTTTCTACTCCAGAAAGCAGTTACTGAAAGGTCCCTGGGACTGATCTGGGTGCTAACCTAACATGGCTCTGAACAAGCTTTTGTCAGTCCAGCAAAACACACTGTCATTTTTAAATGCATCACTTGCTTACTTAAAATAGATCATGTGCTTAAATGCTCTGCTGGTCTGCTACCACAATGCCCGGTGCGTGTAAGGAGGAAACATTCCAAGTGTGCTGCCAACACCGAATGCCTGTAAAAAGGCACTTCGAAGGATCACAGACAAGTATTTTTTAAGCGTGAAAATATGCATTTATTAGAAAGAAAACTTACGGTTTTACAAGCTCATCATGCATGAAATGCAGTGCATTTAAAAAAACCTCAGGACTGACCATTTAAACCTTCCACTTTGCCAGAAAACAGTAACACGACCCTCCTCTTTGCCTTGATTAGCAATGTTTCTGCACATACGGCTCTTTTAATCACCTCGCACCAGTTGTTTAAGTGCACTACGATCCACACTGGACACTATAAGCCCTTTTGTATGTAAATATGTTGAGCAGTTCGAAGACCTACACGCAAGTCACGCACAGTTGTTTGCAAGAATGGGGTTCAAATATATGTAGTTTGACTAAGTGCGTAGTGAGCATATAAAATAGCATGAGCACAATAATGATCCATATGCCTCTGAAAGCCATATACCACGAAGTAGCGACATTATGTATACGGCACAGGATGAAATGGGATGCAGTAATGGAAATGCAAATTGAATCTCGGCATCAAGTAAGTACCTCTAAATCAGAGGCTACACCACACAACCGTTTCGCAGAAGTCGTAAGAAGCCCAGTCCCCTGAGACGTGTAAAACTGGATTAGACATGAACTTCAAAACCAGTATGATGCGGAATAATCCTATGCTGGCAGAAAGGGATCAAAGCTAATTTCTCTAACTTGCTTAATCTTCTGCAGAGATTTCTGAACTCTGGATACACACCAGGCTGCAAGTTAAAAACCTCTCCTTTATAAGGTTCAGCAGTGGCTAAACGAAAACAGACCAAGTTAAATATCCTGGAGAGCAGAGTTATTTTTAACAGGCTTTGATAAAGGAATCCTGTGGCAGGGGACAGACAGCAGGTCTGCAGCAAAGGAAAAGCATCGTTACACAGGTTTGTCCACTGGGTTACTGGCAGGATGTCATCACTCAAAGCACATCACATCTGATCTCAGTCCAGAAATCCCAGGATGCTTTTGTATTTACACACATGCATAATTTTTTTTTTTTTAATTTTTATTATTATTCCCCTAACCTGGCTCATGCAATCCCCAAAACACAGCTCATGACAACTCTCACATTGTCCTGGCAGAGGACTGCGAGTGCTCAGGCAGAGGATTTAGCGCTCTGCTGAACAGGGACAGACCTGAGCACAGGAGGAAATTAAAAGCACGCTTCAGTTCTCTGGCCGAGGGGTGAAATCCCAGCGATACCGAAGCCAGCAGCAAAGCTCCCCACTGTGCTGCATAGCGTTTGGGACCTCACCTGAGGATTCGCAACCTTTAGCGTTGTGAGATCACGCCGTTCCAGCAGATGCTGCTTCAGCCTCACCTTCTAAGCACAGGAGGGAGATTTTCCTCTTCCGTGTCATTCACACAATAGCAGAAATCTTGCTAAACCTCGGGCTAAGGTGAGCTCCAGCTGACACAGCACTGCTGGTGAAGTAAATCCCCGACATCCCAGTTTCTTTTGTGGAAGTCGGCTTCTTTGCTAAAAGAAGCTGCATTTGGTCCACATGTGTATCATGGTTTTCACTGCGCTTCCAATATCAATCCAGTTTGAACAACTCCTTGGCCAAAGCTTCCCCCTTCCCCCTCTGCGGCAGCTCCTCCCGGTCTTTTTCTGCCCTGGGACAGTTATGTTTGCTCGGCGCACATACAGTGTTGTACATGTTTATATGCGTAGATACAAATCACCTGCACCTGCTATGCTGACTTAAAAACCCAACCAAACAAAAAAAAATCCACTCCTTCCCAACATTAAATGAAACACATTGATCCAAGCACTGGAACATCTCACCACCCATAAAAACCTTTCAAGACCTAAAAAAAACAAAAAGAAAAGAAAAGAATTAAATAAATAGTGATGCTCAAACATTAACTAATTCATTATCAATCAATTAAAGCTTAAATGGTGAAATAAAAATTAAAATAATGCTTTAGACCCACAGGAACTGAACCGCTGGACTACCACCTGCTTCTAAGTACAACAGGGATTTTTTTCTACTTGGTATACTCTCATGTTCCCATTTATTGGAGGAAGAAAATTCAGCAGAACTGGAGGAATATAGTTATTTTCTTGACAAAATAAAACTAGGGGAATTCTTGGCATCCCAACAATACTTGTAGGGTTTGGCTTTATATTTAGATGCACTATTTTTGAGTGGAATACGACCAAGAAGAGATGAGTTTCAGACCTGTCAGCAAGAAGCACAACTGTAAGGGATAGTCGCCCCTGGAAACTAAGCTTATTTGTACCCAGAACTGACTTGTCTTTGGGGTTTGGTGAGTGGCAGCTCGAGGAATCCATATGCCATCATGTGTGGCATCCCAGTGGTACAGACCTCCTCTCTCTAGGGTACACAGCATTTTTTCAAGAAGACTCATAAGCCACAGAGAAGCCATGGATAAAATCCCTTCCAGTAATTTCAATGAAGACAGGATTTTACCCTAAAAAAAAAAAATTTTTTTTTTTCCTTCTCCCCCCTCTGTAAGGTTATCACAACAGAGTGCTCTCCTGGGGTTTCTGGATGAGTGGAAACAGCATCTTGAACCATCAGCTGGTTTCAAGCATGCTCTACTCACGGCCATTCAAGCTGACTGCAGCAATGCCACACGGTACAAGTGCAGCCTCCCAGGGCTCCCATCCCAAACCACGGACTGCTCCTGTCATCAGCACATAAAGCTTTCCACATGGCTCCCCGACCCTGGAAATCCCAAGCTGTTTAAGGATGTCTGCACCCATGGCTTTTGTGGAGATGGCATTGTACAGAAGAAAAAAATTAAATCCCTCACTGCGACTGACAAAGGTCTCCCTTGGCAAAGGCAGGATGCCAGCTGATGGCTTTGATTAAAGTAAATATTGACACACATCCCCCTTCCAGGGCTACTGGCCACAAGGCTCAGATCCAGGACAAGGTGTTGCATGGGAATCAGCATACCAACTTCTCTGCTGCATGGCCAACACCATCCTGCTGAAGCAGGGGCAGTTTTGCAGCTCTCAGTGGGATAACACAGCTTACGTACCCAGGGAAAGAAATTTTCAAGGCACCAGAAAATGTTCAGAGATCAGCTCCTGCTGATGGGGTGGCAGAGTTCTTCCACCAAACGTCAGCTGCCAGAGAATCAGAAATCGTTCAGGTTGGAAAAGACCTTTAAGATCATCGAGTCCAACCGTTAACCTAGCACTGCCAAGTCCACCACTAAACCATGTCC
>JANZLQ010000017.1:26704803-26739237 GCA_026212715.1 Elanus axillaris | reverse complement strand
GACCTTTAAGATCATCGAGTCCAACCGTTAACCTAGCACTGCCAAGTCCACCACTAAACCATGTCCCTGAGCACCACATCTACACGTCTTTTAAATACCTCCAGGGATGGTGACTCCACCA
Organism: Elanus axillaris; assembly: GCA_026212715.1. Lineage (NCBI taxonomy): Eukaryota > Metazoa > Chordata > Aves > Accipitriformes > Accipitridae > Elanus > Elanus axillaris. The sequence goes on along the minus strand of JANZLQ010000017.1, from coordinate 26,739,116 downwards.
CTTCCCTGGGCAGCCTGGTCCAGTGCTTGATAACCCTTTCAGTGAAGAAATTTTTCCTAACATCCAACTAAGCCTCCCCTGCTGTAACCTAAGGCCATTTCCTCTTGTCCTATCGCTTATTACTTGGGAGAAGAGAGCGAGCCCCAGCTCACTACAACCTCCTTCCAGGTAGCTGTAGAGGTGGGTATCCAAAGCTGGAGTCAACAGAGGGACAGGATCACTAGGAGAGGACACATTGCCCTGTCAGGACCATTGACTGGGAAGGAGCCAAGACAAGCAGCTCAGGTCGGACACCTAACTTCTCGATAAATTACATCAGCTGGAAACAAAATCCCAGCAGGTTAAGGTAACCACCCCAAAGCCTTTACAAAAAAATATTGTACAGGCAGGTGCAAACAGACTATACTGGTATAGAGGAATGGGGATATCTAGTTTGGGATGAGACACCCTTCCCCACTGTAAATGCACCATTAGTTGTGCTGGTAAAAGGATACTTCTAACTGATAAACCCAGAAGTACTCCAGAAGAAATAGTCTACTTTCAAGGGTAAATCAACTCTTACACTGTCATCTAAAAAATATCCTTCTGGATAAAAGATACCAAAAAATTAAGTACAAAAAGGCTGGATCACATCAAATAACAATTATTCATAAGCAGATACATTATATCGTACACAGTCTTTGCTCTGTTAAACATTAATCTAAATGGACATATTTAAAAAAGACATATAATATGGATAAGCACTTTTTGTCAGAAAAAAGCAACTCCCATTAGTGAGTAAGAAAGGAACAACTACAGAGAAGAGCAGAATGAAGCATTTCATGCAAGGAGCAGTCCAAGAATGAGAAAAATATATGGTACAGTAACCTGATACATACAGTTTTCTGGCATGGACAATAAAATTCTCATGTGCATATACTTATATGCATTCAGTGGGGCTCTTCTAAATTCATTCTTTTTTACAGGACTTTTTTCCTTTAATCTTGAGTTGCAAGCTACCTAATATGATACACTGCTGTCCTCCAGAATTGTAAGATTATTCAGTTTGAAAAGATTACTCTAGTGAGTATCAAGTAAACACTATGCTAAAACATATACTCTGAAACAACTGCTTATTTAGCTGCAACTCAAACCAGACAGTATTAGCTGCACGCGTCTGTCACTTCAAAATGTCAAGAAAGTTCTTTCAAAAGCTTCACGCACACACCCCCTAAATATATCTTGTGCCGAAACACAGCAAGTACTCTCTGTAATAAACCAATCTGTAAAGCTTTTTTTTTTTCTGCCTTGTGAAGTTCCAGCTTCAAAGAGCACTTGGGTATACTCTGACATGCTATGATATGCTCTGACTCAGCTATGAAGTGAAATATCAACCTAAGCACATGGCTACACTGTTTCCTCCAGTGTTGTTAATTTACAGACAATTTACATTTGCCAATTACCTGTCTATACAAAACTTTGTGTCATGGGGGTTTTTTGCTTGGTAAAATGCTGCCTAACCTCCCTTCTGCTCCTAAAGCACTGGCTTTTGGGGGAGTTGCAGGATACCCAGGACTATATCCAGAAAGAAACCCAGCAGAAAAGCAAAGGCAGGCTGTGTAAAGGAGCAGGACTTGTGCCTGAAGGCACAGAAACAGAAGAATGACAGCGCAACAGAAGCCTTTCTTTTTCTCATTACCATTTTGTTGGAAGTTTTTCAGCGTGATGATCTCCTACAACACCTTCTATGATGAAATCAGATGATGTCAAAATTAGCCCAATTCAGCCTTAATGCTTCATGTCTTCCACTTAAGCTAAAAATAAAGATACACATGGGTAATTATGAAACGGCAGACACAAGAAACTGAAAATAATGTTTTGTTTCAGGATTCTGAATTGCCACGAATCATGAAAAAAATAAAAAATAAGAAAATCAGGATACAAAAATGCTTTATCTTAAATGATGGATATAATGTATATACATTAAAATATATACACATTGGAACAATAAATGGCTTATCAAAACACATAACCGAAGTAAGAGGTAAAAAAATGAGTTATGTTTCTAACAGATGATAGAAATTAATAGAAATCTGCTGCCATTAACAGAAAACACATTTGCCACGGTATGTTCCTGTTTTAGGATAAAGGCATTTTACCAGTTACACAGCTGCAATTAAGATCATCTCGGTCACAAACAACAGCATGGAGGGGGCAGGATTATTAGCAGCATATTTGTCATACTGAATTACCTGTCATATGTGTGTGCAGAAGTACCGGCTTAAACATTCAAACAAATTGCCTCCAAGAAAAGTCATCTTTATTTTTATTGTCCTCAATTTCACACCCAGGCCAGCAACATATAACGTATGCGTGTCAGCACGCAGCCGGCAGTTTGAGGAATCCACACTGACACGACAAGAACTAATCCTATTATTTCCTTAACGGCATCTGAATAGGCATTTTCCAAGTACTGCTTCTTATTGTAAGTTTAACCCATGTGTTAATTCTCTTACTGAGATCTCAAGCTGCTTTCTCTAGAATCGGGGATTTAGGGGAATAAAATCCCTTCTATTCAATTTCGTACTTAAGAGACAAACCTTTCAAAATTAAACAGGGGCTTGCAGACTGTTTGCCTTAAAAACATCGCTTCTCTTTCCAAGGCATTGGAAAATATCTCTAAAGCCCATTTTAGCGCATAGAAAATAAGTTTTTAGCACACCTCAAGTTTAAACTCGACAGTAGTTTGGGCAGCTGCCTTTAAGTAAGAATCAGGACTGCAGAAATACATCGCGGAGAAGATTTTCAGAATGCTTTTAATGACAACTCGATGAGTGAACAACCAAGCAGTGCTCCATTAGAGTAAATTATTTCCTACGATTGCAATTCTCCTCCAGTAAACCACAATATTCAAAGGTGATCAAGTGGGAAAAGACTTGGGGAAAAAACAGACTCCCAGCAGTCACTTCCCTTGGCTGAAGACATTTTTGAGCACATTGTGCTCAGGGGAGATTTCCTTTCTGTAATCAAATATTAAAATATGAAGTACAATGAAAACAAACATCTTACTATACACACACACTTTCTGTGCTTTCCAGCAAAGCCGCAATAGCAGATTTGCTGTGGCTACGCAGGAACTTATAGGTAGCGTATTAAATATTGATTAAAAATAAATCCAAATAATTAGGCTTAAATTTTAATACCCATGTACACTTCTCTATAATTCATCATGAACGGAATTTTATAAGGTTCCACGAGAGGCTCTGGGTTTAATTTTAATTATGCATTTATTACATAATTCACAAAATTCAGTAATGTGCAATGAGTCTCCCAGCCATTCAAGTGAGTAACGAGATTTATCAGCCCAGTTTGTCACACAACAAACAGGATTCAGAGCAGTTATAAAGGCGGGTGATGAAAGATACATGGAGGGAGGGAAGAACCAGCAGCAGCTTTATTTCCATGTAATAATGCTAATAATATGCAAATAATTCCCCATCTTAATGAATACTTCAGATAAATGCCACATTCAAAACGGAGATTGCATGCTGAAAGCTCGCAGTGAAAGAGGAAACACGGCCGCTCAGCTGCTCTGAGTTTTCAAAGCTCTTTTGAAGCCACGAGGTTACAACTGCAGGTACCACTGAGCGTCCATCCATCCCCACCTGCCTGAAATGCTGCTGTCGCATAGCAGAAGATAGAGGGTCTTCAAGCTCCTTACATCCTGTTTTTAAAGCGTGACAATCACGTCAAAGCTACCTTAAAAATGTGCATAATTTTCAAAATATGCAGGGATCCACATGTACCTCTAGGGATCCAAATCTGGCCTCTGGAGCACAGCTCTCAGGGTGCATGAGGGGATCTTAAATGCCCAAACCTCCAGTGGACTGGGACTTGCTCTCCTAAGTACTTCTGGTGACTTTTCAAATTTGCATTTGGAACTTTCTGCCAAATCTCTGCAATCAGTAGAAGAGTGAGTCTTGCTGTCCTTCAACAAACATTTTCATTAACTATTTTTTCCCTCCCCCAAGCTTTTGCAAACCTCTCCCCTTTCAGCAGGTATCATCTCCTCCAAGAGAATGGGCACGTGCTCCGAAGTAGGCGATACCAGCTATTGTAACACCTTGAGCTACCGTGCTTTTGCGTGCTGTTCTCTTCCCCAATTATTTTATCCTCAAACATCTGCTGGGAACTCAAATATTTAAGACTTAAGACTCGCAGCTTGCTCACAAAGCAAAACCACCCCCTGTCTGCAGCATCCCTTCCCACGTTCTCACTTGAAACCCACTTTTTTTACTCCTCCTTAGGCATCCGTTTCATTCAGCTTCCCACATCCACACGTGTCCTCTCCGACTTCCAGTCTGTCTCCCCTTTCAACAAACCCTCAGGAGAAGCACAGACCTTCTGAGCGCCTCGTCCCTCTGCTCTCTAGCATCCGATTGAAGGCACAGGCCCAAGGTCCATGATTAGAGACAGTCACGGACAACCTGACCTTGTGCCCGCCTTACAGCTGAGACCCTTCCTACTCACCTTCAAGGGGACACCTTCCCCCCTGCCTTCAGTCTTCATGTCTATCCATTAAGTGGTCCAAATTTACTCACCGCCTTAATGCACCAAACACAAAAATTATTGCCATTGCAAAGTCCTTTCTGAGTTTTTCATAAACATTAACCTTCAGAAGCATGTTTCTTCTCATACCTCCACAGTTTCAAAGGCACTTTAGAAATAGAAAATCATTACTGCTCTGCTCCAGCTGGATGGTGACCTCTTCACCCGCCACCGATACGAGTGGTCAGCTTGAACCCTGGAGCGAGGGGCTTTTGCTCCCACCTTTTCCAGAATTGCAGCTTTCTTACAATCAGAATTGACAAAGTTAGAAAAATGCCTTAATCACAGGATTTTAAAATATATAAAAGTACACGGGGGCAGTGGTACTTTTTACTTCTTGATTTACAGCATTTCAGACTCATACTCTCCAGCTGTTTTTTTTGTAACTAGTCTGGGGTGCATATACACATTTCTTAAGTGCAAACTGAGGGGTTTTTTCTCATGTGATTACCACATATTAGCAGCTGACGTTCTAAAAGGAAGAACAAATGCTCTCCCAAAGAGTAACATTCACAGTTAGTAGCTCTATCTTTCTGTACAGCTACTGAATCAGCAATCCCATCCTCCACAAGTCACCTGCACCGTTTTCTTTCCCCTTGTTCAAGGGAGGGCATGATGAGGACAGATGACTTCTAAGGTTCCTATATGGGTATCCTCTTTTGAAAATCCCAATATATATCTATTTTTATGCATGTATACATTTATATATTATTTTATATATTTACACATTTTATACATCTCTCTCCATGTATTTATCTATATATCTATCCCATTTTATATTTATTCACGTAAACTTTAATCCGGCACTGCAACTCCAGTTTTAAGTGCACAACATCAGCTTTGTTTTTCCCCTAATAATTGCATTTACCGCACTACAGCTTGGAGGCAGCCACACAGTAAAAGAACAGGCTGGCACCTGTAAGATTTAGTTGTCACATTACTTGGTTTAATTTTTTCAGTTGTTTTCTTATGGACAGATATCTTATCTTACATGTTGTATGTATGCCACATACCACACACCAGAAGCAATCTTGAAGATACTTTGTGTTTCTGGAGGTTTTACAGAGACAGAGGGAAGAGACACTGAGCTGCCATGGAAGATACAGGCTCAAAATCAAGTTGAGCCCACAAAAGATCACCCTGATGCTGAATGGGGGTGGTGAACCCTCCTCTGCTCTCATCCTTGGGGAAGGACTATAGTGTGAACCTCTCCTTTCTTGGGCATCGAAGATTCTGCATGGAAGAGAGCCCCATAAATGATAGAAAAACCTTCCACAGGTCTGTACTACCCTCCTGGGGTCCAGAGCAGCCAACCGTGAGACACAAGCTCCCAGGATGGCAGGCTTCATTAGGTCTGGCACTCACGGCACTGCTCATGAGACATCAAATTGGAAGGCAACAAAACAAACCTTTAGCAACCTCTCTCTTCTGAAATCCTCAGCTCCAACGCTATCATATGGCTTCACTGTGAAATCTCTGGCCCTTCAAATATTTTGCTTGTTTTGACCTCAACACAGAGGGTAATCTGCTGCTTTCACTGGGAGGTGGGACCAGCAGAGAGAGGATTTTTTCAACATCTGATCCGGCATCAGCAGAGCTCCCCACCCACTGAACGCATGCTTTCTGAACTAAAAAAGAAACTTGTTCCTCACCTTTAACTTAAAGAATGCCTTCAGACACCAGATGATAGTGTCGTGTTCCCAGATATTTACTGCAAAATAACAAAGTTGCTGCAGGAAACAAGAAATCCTGAGCCAGGAAAGACCCAGAGACTGTATTGCACTCACTGACATAGATGGTTTCTGAAATAAAGATTGTAAACTTGACTGTCCTCATAACCCAGACAGCAACCAGTCTGTCAGTCAGTAGAACTACTCAGGAAAGATACCATCTGAGTCTAAAATAAGTCAGATTATGCTTCACCCTTCCTCTTCTATGTATGCCATGAGCAACACAAGGGTGAAGAAGAGGTGGCAGCTTCAGCAGCCCCTGAAACAGTCTGACCTAGGGAAAAAACAGAGCACTGCCAACCAGCGCATCATGAAATACTTCAGCCTCCAAGTGATACTGCAGATTTCCAGTAACCCACAAACCCCCTCATTCTTCCCCAAATCACTGTTGAGTAGATCCAAGCATGGAAAGGAAAACAAGCAGGAACAAGTCTTGCAGCAGGTCTTGAAGGGACCATTTCAACCCATTCATCAGTTATAGAACCCAAATAAAATAGAGGAAGGAAGATGGACAAATAAGCAACCAGAGCAGCCCATCTAAGCCACAAGGTGGAGGAACATCACTCAATAAGGCAGTTTTGTGAGCAGCACCAGAGCAGGAGACCTTTATTCTGGCCTCTACGATCACCACCTGAAGCACTCTGTTGACACAACAGAACATGGCTCAATTTCAAGCACCGTTGAGGTTGAGTAATTTCAAACATCTTTTAATGTTTGTAGATAGTCCAGAGGGAAGTTGGCTGAAAAGATCTCTAAGGCAGCCACGTGAAAATAGATACAAAACCCTTCAAATCATTACAGTGCCAGGCAGGAGGGAGGAACGGAGATTGAAGAGGGAAAGGGGGAAAGGTGAAGATCCAGACTTCCAGCTAAACTGCTTAAAGCATTTATTTATGTCCAGTGACTCCATTACAAGTTTACAGTGTGCCTTGGGGAGCAGTAACAGACCAATTCCATCAACCCAGATTGGTACTTCAAAAGTAAGATTTTAAGTGTAATCTGCACTATTCTTTCTTCTCACGGTATGAATACTCACATTAGAGGGAGGTCATTCTCCTGTTTTCTTCTGGGTAGCAAAAATGTTGCATGAGAAATGAGATAAGATGTTAATACAGCTGTACTTAACCAGAATATTACACACTACGGCAACTGGAGCTTTTAATGAAAATCTGGGAAGACTGCTGATAAACCTGGGTTAGAAACAAAGCACGCCGGGGAAAACAGGCAAACAGATTCATCTACAGAAGCTCCCCTAAACCCACAAGGTCAAGGGAGAACCCTTTGAAAGTCTTAATTCAATTTACAAAGGATAAAATTAGTTGTTCAACGTTAGTATTACAGCATCTTCTGGGGGGTGATCCAGCAACAAGACTACCTTGTGCTGGGTGGTAGTCAAGTATGTTAGAAAGACATTTGGGGAAAGACATAGGGAAACTGAAGCATGGGAATGTAAAGGATCTCCGGCATATCCGCATCCTCTAAATCCAATTCAAGTCTCATATCAGGTTGTTTGGTTAACAAAAAATAACTGGAGAGGAGCAAAAGGGCCTTTCAGACACTGCTGGTCACCAAACCCCTCAATTCTTACCAGTTTTCTCCAGTTTACAGGCATTACCTTGCTGCCTAGGTCAAGCCAGCATCCCAACAAGGAATTTCAGGGTAACAAACAGTAATAACAGAATAGCACTTACAGTTTTGTGGGCTTTTTTTGTCACTCACATTATGAGGATTCAGAATTAGGAAAACTGTCTCAAGAACTTCCAGGGAAACATAACGCTAATTCCCAGCACCTATTTCTGGATGCCCTATCAAAAAAACCAGGGATCCCCTGCAAACGTGTCTGTGAGTTCCACCAACTCATCACTCCTGCTCCACTTCGTGCCCCTGCAGTGAGCCAAGCAGTAAAGGATGCCGTGGCGAACAGCAACACACACCTGCAACAGGGCAACACACTGATGCTGCAGAAACTGCGGTACACGTGGCTAAAAGCTACTCAAATCTTGCCAACCTCTCTGATCTCTTACTGTCCTCGTAACTCAGTGCATGAACTGGATTACCCACCACTCCAGCAGTTAGCTGCTCAGGACAGGAGAATTTAAATCTGGCAGCAGGGGAAAACGAGGTCCAGAAATGGCCCAGAAACCCTGAGCCATGCACAAAGTGTAGAGATGATGAAAGCAGACTGATCAGTCTTCCTCTGGATGAGCAGCAAGCCTCTTCTTCAGCATCCTGAGGCTTTCTATTAGTGCTTTGCAGTGGTAATGTTCTTAGAAGTTAAAACAAATGTAAATGTTAATAAACCAATGCCCACACCACTTCTGTCGTGTATGGAGAAGGCTCCATTTTTATGGTGGGGAAAAAAAATAATGCATCAGGAACACCAGATTTGCTCTAGAGCCAGAGATAGGGACAACTGTGCAGCTTCAACCTGAGCCTTAAGACAGCTGGTCTGCAGATCTGTCTGCTTTGGACATCTCTTGCTGAATCTACTGCTTCTGAGCACCTCTGACAGCATCACTTTTAGAGTTTCAAAGGAAAGCAAAGTTAAAGCCTTCCTACCCATTTGCAGCAACAAAATCACCATGCTCTCTTCAGGAGATGATTCATCCCCTTATATACATACATAGGGGCATCCCAAACAGGATCAGGACAGTTTACCTTTTTCCCCCAAGTTAAAACCACTCTCCCAGCACCCTACAACATTAAGTTTTACGGGTATTCAATGGGTGAAGAATGAAAAAGGGTGGGCATGACAGCAAAGGCCCCCTCCCACGTCACCTAACAGAGGACAGAAAGCCTCAGAGGCCACTGCATTTAATAAGCACCAGCAGCTGCTAAAGATACTCCTAAGCCTCTGCCAATATCTAAATATCTGACACCAAAACTGTTTCCTAAAGGAAGATTTTCCTCTATGCAGCCAGACAGAGCACAAACCACTCCACCAAGCCCCTGTTAATTTGCCACTTGCTCACACCCAGCAGAGGTAAGGAGTAAATCAGCACCTCTGTAGTTTTGTCACAGATGCTGTAGATTTCCTAGACAGACAGACTGTAAGTGCTGCCCTGCTGGGACGCTGCACTGCATGTCAGTGGCACGTTAAGAGGATCGCGATCCCAGCATTAGGTGTGTGAGCTCTACCAATAAATAGCTATTTTTCAAGCCTGATTTCTCCCATTGTTTCAATTTTGATGAAGATTCTTACCACGAGCAAACTCATCACTGCCCAGCTAACTTTGTCCAGCCAGCCCAGACACCACATTTATTCAGACAAGACTGCGACATAGGGATTCTTCCTTCAAAAAATGAGGAGTGTCAGCATTTTTGTATCACTCTTCTGGAGCAAAAGTGATCCATTGGTGCCTGGGATGAAAAGATGCTACCACACAGCACAACCACCCCATGCAGCAGCTGCTCTGACAGCCAGGACAACATCCTCCAAGCACCCAAAATTTCCTCTTGTACTACTGTTTAAGCCTTTTCTTGGAAAAAAAACCAAAACAAAACAAAACAGAAGTTTATCTTTAAAAACAAGACAGCAGAATTCACCTCCCTTGCCCCACTGAGGACCCAAAATACCAGCAAAAGACTTAATCACGTGCTCAAGTAGCCTCGGCTGTCAGCATGCTTAAAATCAAGCTGTGCTTGACAGTTCTGTTGGGCCCATGCAGGACAAACTGAAGTCCCGTCCTTCACCCCAGGCACAGTGTTGGTGGATTACTCAACTGCCCCTTCCCAAAAGCAGGAGCACATTTCGCGAGAACTCCACTTTGTCAGGCCATGATGAAGTCGCATATCAGTCTGGCAGGCGGAAAAGCAGTTTTTAAATGCGTTGTTAGGGTCGACATTGCTGAGGGAGCAGAAGAGGATCCCTTACACATTCAGTCAGTGTTGGGTTCTTCAGCAGCTCTCTGCTGCCTGAATGTAAAGTAGTCTCAACTGAATTTCACTAATTCCTTCAAAGGCTCTCTTACACTCATCTCCACAGATTATACAGTAAATACGCTTTAAGAAAGTGCTCTCTAACCCCAACAAGGCTATTCAAAAAATAAGGCTTAACCAGTTGACCTCTGATTATCTTCAGCATTTCACCCATCTGTCTCTGATACACAAATTTCAGCCTCAAAGCAACAACCTCCTTAAGGTGTTGTAACTGAATGTTAATAATTACAATGCTATTCAATGCCTTAAATGAACTGGTGACATAAAAGCATCCAAACTGTCTCAAAAAAGCTCAGTAAGGGCCATGAACCCTAGACCCCTCTTGAAAGTCACCATGTCTCAGGCACACAACATTTAAGCAGTATTTCTGCTCTCAAGTGCCACCCCATCAGGGTCTGGCCCACTGCGTGCATTTGCACACGATTAGCCCAAATGAAATGAGATGGACCCAAATCTTTAAATGTTAATTAACTCCCACACGATGACTTTAATAAGAAACCTTTCCAGTAAGTCTGCATTTTGTAGTGGAAATATTTACAAAATTTGGGAGCTGTGAATAAAACTGGAATTGCTCAATGGCCGCTTTCACTAAACATAGCAGACTGCAAAACAAGTGAAACTTGGCACACGCTAAATATTAGTGAATTGTTTGCCTGATGGCTCCTCCAGAGGCAAAGGTGCTGGCAACCTCCTCCAGCTCCTTCGTGCCCTCCTCCTTCCTTGACACCTCTGTAATTCGTCCATCTTTAGCATGGAGAACCGGTATCATTCCTCAGCGAACTTAAGGGTTATCTCAAACCTACTGGGGTACCACAAACTTGTCCTTTTGCCCTTCTGTCCCAGGTTATCTTTAAGGTTCACCCACCTTTAATTGCAGCCAGGAGTTCATTCTGCCACCAAACATGTAAGAGGAGCTGGCAGTGGCGACAAGTTAATGCTTTTTCGATGACAAGGTTATTTTTGAGCATTTCGTTTGTTGGGGTCGGCTGCCAATGCCCAACACAGTTGTGCGTGCACTGTGTGCTGCAGGCTTTCTAGACGCTGTCACCCTCCTGATGGCTGTAGGCTCAAGGGAGCAATTTCAGCTGCTCCCAGCCTCTAAAAATGGCATTTCACCCTTTCCAGCCTGGTATGCATGCTATCTAACATCTGATATAGACACTGTAAGCAGCTTTTGCATTTGAAGGCCTTCCACTGAGTGCAAATTACAAGTTAGGTCTCTTTAGCAGGAAATCTTTCTCACTGTGCATTTGAAATCACCCAGAGAGATCTTGATCCTAGTGGGGGCTGAAGATTGTTTCAATTACAAAAAGAAAAAAATGCACAAATACAGTCTTAAAGAAAGGGGAAGATGGAGCAGGACCTTTCAAATGGATGCAGCTTTGTTAGAAACAGGGGGGGGGGGGGGAAATCACAGGAAGAGGAAACCACAGAACACTAATTTGGGAAACAAAAGACCTGCAAGAGGCTGATTATGGCCTTGATTAGCAATCCCTGCTCAGGGCTGGAGCAAAAGGAGCAACAGTGAGCAAAGACATTCATGGGAAGAGTTGAAGCAAGGTAAGTACTGCAGCAGTTTGCTGCTTTCCAAGACAGGTAAGCTACACAGACTCTTCACGCAACCCTTCTCCGAGAGGAGAGAGCACAGAGCATCCTGTTGCCTGTGGAAATGAATCTTGGCTCAGGAGCGAGACAGCACTGTTAGAGTGGAGGAAGCGCCTACATCCAATTACGCTGCCTTAACGAGTCTAAGAATAGATGAATATTTTATCGGGTTTCACCCTGAATATTTGGAGGGTTTTTCATTTCGGGAGAAAAGGAGGATGCAAATTCATGGTAATGACATGGTGGCGCATCCAGCTAGTTGAAAAAGAGCCATGGACCTGGTCTTGCACGTTTGAATCCCGACGATGTAGCTGGACCAGGGACACAGCAAACCATGTGAAATGTCGGCCTGAGGCCATCCTCTGCCACCAGCAGTATAAGGTCAGCTGCAATTTTGAGATACCTTCTTTTGGGGAGGATGGGGCAGAGCGGGATTGAGTGCAGCTGTAGCCATCATCTGGGGTTTTGCAACAAAATACTCTGCTCATGCTCACAATCTGTCCTCCTGTAAAGAAGCCTTGTGATGTAGCAGAGCATCCATCCCTTTCTGCAGAAGGATGTAGTAGTTAGTAATTGGTCAACATGCTCCTTTGTACCCAGTGGTCTGGATCTTTCACAGACAGCTCTCTCTGCAGGGTGGCAGGCCATACCCTGAGCTAACTAAGACTTGTCCACAGCAATCGATTTGGAGGCATATACTGGTTTACCTGACCTCCCTGGGCAAATTGTCTCCCTCCATCTTGAATTAAACCTAAGCATGGAGCAAAAGCGGCTGCATTTGTGTAGTATGATACATGAAAGTATCTGTGAAGCATTTTAGGATCCTTCAGGAAAAATGCTAAATATCTGTTCTATAATTCAGTGTATGTTAATATATTCACCACACATTTCAACTCTCTAATTGCACAGGAAAACACAAGAAAATTGCTGCTTGCTGAAATGTTATGATGCCAAGGGATAGAAGTGGTCCAGGGTCTCAGAACATGCAACAAAGTTTTGTATGGGGTGCAGTGAAAGACCCCATCACCACACATGCACAGAGCCTGCGTGGCGTAGGATGAGAAGCGAGCTCCGCACTCAAAGCACACTGCGTTTGACCTGCAAGTGCCAAAGCCGCAAGCTGGATGCTGTTTCACTTTTCTGTGGTTGCCAAGATCTAAACCAAAGCCTGCCTCAGTCCTTATACAGTGAGGGCCCTGGCCCTGCTTTGTTCTGCTGCTGCTTGCCAGGTGGAGAGACAGGTTAAGCATTCTTCTTGCTTAGTTTTCATTGCAACCTCTTTTAAAAAGCTATAACTGAGGTGCTTATATCTGCCAGCAGCCTTTTGCCTGACATGACCTCGCAAGGACAGGGCTTCAGACGGCAAAGCAAGCGCACTTGCCCTCTTTTTCCATGAACACATGCCATTAATTGCTACTTCTTCTGGACTGTAACATATTTTTGTTTGCTGCTTGGAGCAACTCTGAGCACATAACTGCCCTCCATTGTTCACGCTCTTCAGCATAAAAGCAAACAAGAGAACCTACTGCTTTACCGATGTGCTCAAACATAAAGACTCTAAGCAATATCATACGTTTAACAGACTTAGCGTTATTTTAGTATGTGCTAAATTAGGAAAGTGTTTGAAACACACTCACCTAAGTAATCAGTGCTCACACACCACCTGCTTTTACACCTTGAGAAAAAAATAAAGCACTACTGCTGCATGTTGCACACGGGAATACGCTCCTCTACAGTCCCCCTTCAGTTTTCCCCAAGTCCCTGGCATTTTCTCCCCCCGCATCTTTGGTTTCTCAGTGACCACTGAAGCAAGTCACTTCTGGACCCCAGCCCTTGTTTCAAACCTCCTCCTGTTTTGCTGCGGTGCTACTGATAATACATCTCAGCCCGAAAGCTGGAGCACTGCACAAGTGAACTCGAGTGCCTTAGCAGGAGGGGCAGGAGAAGCACTTTAAAGTGAAAGTATTATTCTCCAGCAGTGAAGCACCCTTTCCTCCCGCCTCGAGCAACAGCAACCCTTCTATTCCTTTGGTTTCTAACAATATCTTCCTCCTGCTGCAGAGTTACAAAAGGCCCGACCTGAAAATCTGCTCTTAAAGCAACTGTCAGCAGTTTTTAAAGCCTGTTAAGTAGTACGCTGGAAGGAGAAGGGGAACCAACTCCCCTCGGTGGCAAACTCCAGTTCAGCTTCACTTAGCCATACAAAATAAAATATATTAAAAAAAATAAATAATACAGGTGCACATTGGTGAACCTGAGCGTTGGCATGTTGCAGGATGGCAAAGCACAGGGTTTGCCAGCAGAAGGACACCCTCTTGCTATAGGGCGAATAAACAGAGGGTCTCCACTTGTTTCATGCAAGGACAGCGGGAGCTGTCAAAAGCCTGCTTCGACCCTCTGTCACCTGGAGACAAGGAGGAATAGGATGTGTCTGCTATGACAGGGCACAATGCCACCTCTAAACCAGCTGCAGTAGCCTTAACTAGCTCCGAGACCAACCCAGAGAGACTCCAGGAGCTAGGACACACACCCTTGCTCACAGCTTGGTTCTAACCCTCTGGAGATCCTGGCAGATCCTCACCTGTAAAAACACCGGCAGGTGTCACAGGAACTGGATGCAATTATTAAAAGTCTTCCAAGATGGCACCTCAGATAGAAAATGTTTGACCACTGAAAGGTGATGATGCATATCTGCAACAGGGCTGCAAAGTGTCAGTGGGAAGCAGGTATGCAAAAGCATACGCTGCATTTGTTCTGCTCGGACGCAGAGTATCTGTACATGTGCCATCAACAATGCATCGAGGATTTATTTAATTTTAATACACTTGCCGGCAGGGATCCAGCGATAGTTCTGTGACCTTCATTTTCTCATTGCCCAAGTGTGTATTTCACGGACCAACATATTATATACATCCAGGTAATGAAAGCACATTTATAATCTGATAAACCACTATCCCTAGCTAGGCTCAGATGACACAACTTAAGAACTCTAGTGTTACCATTTTTTTTTTTTCAAATGGAAGATTAAACCAAGAAATCAAGCACTGTTGCACGTTGCACAGGATTCAACGAGTATGGAGTTGAGAGTTTGAAAACCCAAATTCCTGAGAAAACTAAGAAACCTGCTTAAGAAATACAGCAGGGTTACATTTTAACACCTTGTTACTTTTTGATGCTACTCACATCTTGCAATTGGCCATTCAGGATCCCATCTTTATTATCTCAATGCCATCAACACCACATTGATTTTGCCTCTTAGTAAATGCAGGGTAATATTTAGATGTCTTAAAGAGTTTCAAGACTGGAAAGCCATTTCAATGTTAAGAGTCTCAAGAAGCAAATCATAAGATTTCAAAGAGGAGTTGTTTTTGACTCCACTATTACTGAGCTAAATTACTTGTACCATTACAGAAAAGTAATTCTACATATGAGAAATGAGCGGCAGCACTTTGGTGATAAGGACAGAGAGATATTTGTACTAACGAGGAAACGTAAGCTCCATTTTAACGCAGACTCGCTGCAGCCGTAACTCTGGAGCCGTTAGCAATGTCTCCTCAGCTTTCTCCAGGGACCGACTCGGTATCACTATCACATACTTCTCTGGAGTGATGAAAGCACATTATAGGCTGATAAAAGGCAATCTGTGGTATTTCTTACAGGCCTCCAAAGATGAGCAATTTATTAAAAAGAGCTTTTCAGGAACCTGGCAAAAACAAAACATTCTTCATGAACACCCCACACCAAATCCATCTTCCCTTAAATAAATTCCTAGAGCCAGTGCTACAAAGTTGCTCTTCCCTAATTGCCACTGTTTTGAATTTGCAAATTACAAGTGGTAATGCCTCTTCACTTGTCAGCAAAGATTTATCAACCCGATCCTGCGTCAAAAGGTCACACCAGTAAATCCGAGTGCGCTTCCTAGCAAGCGGTTTGAGCAGGAACTCCTCTCCAACTGAGCTGTCCCATCTATAACAGTGCACAAAATCAGGATGACATAACACATAATAAAATAGCCTAAATAATTAAAAACAAAACTATAATTATCAAAGTAAAAGAACAAAGCAGCTCTGAGACGTAACGAGCCTTGCTTTTCTTTATCCTCCGTTCACTTAACTCGCAACAGGTCTCCCAGGCACTACTGTGAATTAGAGTAATGAAGAGATGCTCCAGGGTTTGGTTAAAGGCTACTGCATCCAGCTGTGCATCCTTCATTAGAACAAAAAGGAACCACCAGAAAGCTGAGGGTCTGATTCTCCCTTACCATTTTAAACCACTCTGGCAGTGTAAATGCAAGAATAAATTATACCCACATCTCCTCTAACAGTGGCGTAAATGAGCTGTAATGTAAATGACGATCCAGCTGAAGATTTCAAGTTAAGAACTAAAGGAAACACAGAGGCCAGATGTTTTGTTGTCCCATGCCTTGTGCAAAAGCTGCTTTCCACGTGTGGTGGAGTTGTTCACCTCTCCTTTGAACAGTACCTGGGAACTGCAGCACCATGCAAGACACAGTAAAAACTAGGGACAGAAATGCCCAATAAATGAACCATCCAAAACCTCCTTTTACTGTGCCTGCACCTTCACGGATATAAAAATGTCTCTCCCAGCCCACCCCGTAAAGTTCTCTAATTCACCCATACAGCTGCGAAAAGCTTAAGCCAAGGCCCTCCATGTAAAATCAGGTGAAAGCAGCTAAATCAGCCAAGTCAAGTGAAACAACCAGGCCTCGTGTCATAGCAAGGAACCCTGCTCCTTACTGGTGTATCTTTATTCATCACAGGTCACACCACTTGATTTCAGGCACATTATTCCTTTGGCTTCACAAGGGACTCTGCAGATTGAGCGGTATCTCCAGTCCTTTGCACTGACTGGGGTCACCACCCGACAATTCATCCCTTGTAGCAGCGTTTCATCCTCAAAAGCCCCAAACAAGAGGTGACCTGACAATGATGAACTGATGGGGATGCAGGAGACAGCGGTAGAAGCCTGGCACAAGCACCTCGCCCTGATGCCTTCCCACTGGTGCTCATTCCAGCACCTGTCTGAACTTGACTGCAGTGCTAACATCAGTTTTTCCATTTTGTTATTTTTTTTAAACATGTAAGACTAAAAATAGAAGACATACCTGTGCATCTCAAACACAACATGCCCCGACAGCAGCATGGCAAGTTCAAGTCACCCTGTGATTTATTGACTCTGGGATGTCTCCCTTCTGTCTGGGTCAGGACATCCTACTCCAAAAATCATTGATCCATATACTAGACCCAGTCCTACAGCGTGTAAAATGTTATTCTGCTTTTCCTCCAAAAATTTTGAGGGATTCTGCTTCACCGCTGATACTCCAGAATATATCATCTGAGTCTGTTATAGTAGACAGTGAGCAGAAAAATGTCAAAATACACGTTCCAGGATTATACTATCAAACTGGATTGGATGGAGACAAAATATTTTGGTAGAAAAAGATTTTAGAAGCTCATCTTTTAAATTACACTGTGGTGCTGAAAGCAAGTGGCACTCAGCATTTCAGTCAAAACTGAATTTGATTTTACTCTGACTCAAACTAAGAAAACAGCACATTAATCCCAAATCCTGTAAATGGAGGCATGTAAACACTCTCTACCATTTTCCTCACCCATGCTGTGGAGGGTTGGCCTATGTTTTCAAAGCCTGTGTGAAAGCAGATGGTAGCTACCTAATTCGGATTTGATGCAATCTGCTGCTGGTGGGGAAAAAAAAATCTTGACTGCCTCTCCTACAAATGTAAAACCTGGGAAGTTCAACCCACTTCTTAGTTTTGTTAGATGTTTTGTAACAGTTTTGCCAACAGACACAGCTATGCTCAGGGAGAACACATGCTTCTTGTTCTCAGCCTTAACTCAGCAGTGAAAAAACCCTCAGATAATTCTGGGAATGGTTAGTTGTCCACTTGCTTAGCTCTTATTCTTAGTCTGGCTTTGCAACCTCCCCACGCACCACTGACAACAACATGATACAGATAGACTGATACATCTTATCTAGCCCATTTTTTATCATGGCATCTAAGATCTTACAGAAAATACACACACATTACAGGTAAATGCTTTTTGTCTCAAAAGAAAACCACACTGGTGGCCTGCTGATGAATTCACTCCAGTTTGTTGAAGATTTTCTTGTACTATGGGGCAGAAAACTGGATGCAGGATTTCATGTCTGCCGAGCAAAGGGGGGCAAGTCACTTCCCGCTGTCTACTGGCTGTGCTCATGTTTAAAGAGCCTGGGATGCTGGTGGCTTGCCCCGCTGCCAGCCAGCATCCAAGGGCACAACCCCAAGTCCTTTTCAGCAAGCTGCTTCCCAGCCAGCTTGTCCCCAGCCTGGACTGTTGCAAAGGGTTCTCCATCACAAGTGCAAGACTTTGCATTTGTCCTTTCCAAATTTCATGAGCTTCCTGTTGGCCTATTCCCCCAGCCTGTCCATGACCCTCTGAACAGCAGCCCTGCCCTCCGGTACAGATAATTTGCACCATCTCCAAATTTGATCAGTATATTCAATCAGGTTTACAGGATGCTCACAGGACAGGTCCCAAGATAGAACCTGTGGTGCTCCATGGGTACACAGTCCTCCAGGTAGAGTATGACCCTCTGAGCCAGACCAGCCAACCAATCCTTGCCATTCAGTTGTCCACTGTTCGCACTGTAACATCCCAGCCTGGATATGGGGATACCGTGGCAGACGGTGTTGAAAGTTACAGTAGAGGTAAACAGCATCCACTGTTCTCCCCTCAACCACAGATCCAGTCATTTTAACCTAGAAGACAATCAAGGTTGGTCAAACATGATTTACCTTTGGTAACTCCATGCTGACTGTTCCCAACCTCTTTCTTTTCCTGCACATGCCCAGAAATTCATTCCAAGAGGACACACTCCATGACCGAAGAGGAGCTGACTGGCCTGTAGCTCCCTGGGTCGTCCTTGTGGTCTTAAGGAAGATGGATGCAATATTTGGCTTTCTCCCATCACTGAGGGATTCCCCCAACCTCCATGGATTTTCAGAGATAATAGAGAGTGGCCTGGCTTTAATGTCAGCCAACCCTCTCAGCACCCACAGATGGAGCCCATCACGTCTCACAGACTTGCAAGTAAACCCTGACTCAACCCTTACCCGCTGCTGATGTTTCTCTGTGTCTGAAACCCCTTCGCTAATCACAGAGGCCTGGGAGAGCTTGCCAGTGAAAATGAAAGCAAAGGCAGCACTGAGGATCTCAGCCTTATCTGTGTCCATTGGTGCTAAATCACATGCCCCGTTCAGCAACAGGCCACAATGCAAGAGTAGATGATCATAGAATCATTTACATTGGGAAAGACCTTTAAGATCATTGAGTCCAACTGTAAACCTAACACTGCCAAGTCTACCAATAAGCCATGTCCCTAAGTGACACATCTACACATCTTTTAAATATGTCTTGCTGCCCTTGACATCCCCTTGCAAGCATCAACTCTGGGTGAGCGCTGGCTTTCCTAACACAAACCCTACATGCTTGAATGTCCTGCATACTGATTTTTTGCATATTGAAAGCAAAATGAAACACAATGCCCCATTGTACCTCTAGCAGAGGTCATAACATGATGCCTCAAAGTGAAAAACCCCTTTGACCACACTCAAAACTCAAGGATTTGATAGTTTTTCTCTCCAAGAGATGAAAAACTGGTTAACACTACTAGTGATTAGTTAAGGCCCTTCACAGCAGCCTGTAAATAATCCTGGCTTGATACAAATGCCACTCGTCACAAAGCTTCAGTGTCCTTCAAAACCGGGCAATTTTATTTGACTGGGTTTCTCTGTGCAGGAATGAATTTTGGAGGTTGATTCTATGTGATACAATCAGGATGTTTTAGTTCCTGGAGAGAAGATGACACTTCTCCTCCTACCCACAGCTATAAACTTTAGAAGCGTGACACAGATTTCCTACAAACCTACAAATGTTTGCTTCACTGTTTCAGCAGCCTCAAAGTACAATAACTGTATTAAAAAAAATTCACTAACCTGAAGTTACAACATTTCTGTGATCCCTGATGTTTTATAAACATGAAATGAAGCTTTCAACGAGCACATTCATATTCTCACTAGCATGGAGCTGCCTTGCTTTGGTTTTCTGTCCTGGGGAGAAATGCAGCTCTGAATCCCCTCGTGACTAACTGAAAGAGTAAAAGCAGAAACCGGACAATCAGCTGATGAGTCGGGTTGAGCTTGGAACTTCAGTGGAATACCAAGAAAGGTACCAAGACAAGAGACTAGAAAGCTCTACTTGTCATTCCTTTTCTTCATAAAACCATTTACTTATGTTCCTGCAATACTCTTCCCTGACCTCATCCCAAACAATGTTTTTCAATACTTGGGCTTATAGTTTCCTCCTATTATTGCTACCCTCAACACTTCACCGTGTGTGTGTTAACCACAACATGTGGGGGACAAAGTGGTATGGAAAGACTCTTCAATGCAATTGATGCATTTTATTGGTGCATTAATCCATGTCAGATAAACAAATGCTAAAAATAAAAATTATCCCTGAACTCTGATACTCGGTATCAAAGGCTTTTTGATTTTTATTTTAACATTAAGTTCCTCATATACCATCAATATCCACCTTCAAGACTTAATGGAACTAAAGAAGAAAGAAAATGATTGAGAGAACCTGCATTTCTTCCTCTTGGAGAACTGTAAATCCCAAATGGCTCTAATCCTAACCTTAATTTGGGTCCCAGGGCAATCTCTTTTCATATGTCTCTTCAATAAGTGACACAGTACATTCATTGCTGGCAGTGGCCCACCTTGGCTAATGTCCTGCCTTTGTAAGGGACCAAAACTCTTTGGGAGATGGGAAAGGGACTAGTCCATCAAGCCACTCCTTCCGCTTTCCTCTGCGGAGGAGAATTACTAGGAACTGCCAGCAGCCTCCAAGAGGAGCTGGAGGAATTTGTTACTTACTTGCTCCTGTGCTAAAGGCAAAGTCACAAAGCCTTTTTAACCCATTTAGAACCACCAAATCACACAAAGACTTCTCCTCTGCATTTACTTGATATACTCCTCGGTGAGCAGAACAAGAAGATCCTTTCTCAAGTGATGCAAGGTTTTGCATTTTCCACCTGCTCTGTCACGGAAGAGCTTCTGCGGCTAAACTTCACCCTGATCTGCTGCTGCTGACAAAGCAGTGCTGTCGTACTACAGCCTCATTCACTGCCACTTGTCCTAGATTAGGAACTTTGGGGGCAGGATCTAAGTCAGCAGCTAGTGCAGATGGGCCATGCCAAGGTTTAATCGAGGAAGGGTGCTACCAGGTGATGCTGCACTGGTGCCAAACCTCGCTCTGCCAAAACCACTCTGGAGACCGTCTGCAGCATTAACAGCACTGAAAGAGCTGAACCAGGGTCTGTTTTCTCCTTTAGAGATGGCATAGCTGCTTTCCTTGGTTTCCATGTCACCACTTCAGCAAATGTCACTAGATGCTGGCCTGATGCCCACCCTCAGGGTCCATCCAAGTGTACCAGTTCAGTCCCTGGCAAACCAAACCTGTATTAAACCCAGAGCAATGCCGTCACTGCACACACCATGGGCTTGAAATTATGTGCCAGATCTTGACCCATCGGGATATCTCTCAGATGGTATCAAGATCAGGGGCTGAGTTTTAATACCCTGGAGCCAAAAGAGAGACTACCCTCTGTCTCTTAACAGTGTAATTTCAGAGAATACATCTCTCCAGAAGTACTCATGCTCACTTTACAGGTTAGACGTGGTTTCAAAGATTTATTTTCATGAAATGAGATTTTTTTATCCTGCTTTTTATAAAACATCTGATCTCACAGTATACTTCAGCTATAATATTAACTGTAAAAATTCATACGTACCCAGGCAGAAATGTTAAACAGGGAACGCTCAAGAAGTGGAGAACAGTGTGCAAGTAACTATGAGGGGATACAGACAGATGCTAGGTTTAAGAGCATTACAGCATCTTGCATAGAACAGAAGACAGGCACATGCAACCATCTTTCACTAATCATGTGAAAAAACTTTGGGGAAGATAAATAAATCAAACAGATAATGAAGAAGGGACCATTTCTGAAACACAACTGATAATTCAGCTGCATAAAATCTAGACAAAGTTTTAGTCTGAACATCTCCTTCAACAAAGCCTGCCACTGGCAGCCTCTGCCGTGTTGTTGCTACCTTTCACCTGGCAGCAATGAAAACTTTGCTTGGAAAGACTGTAAAAACATGCAAGAGCTTTTCTTGCCTACGCATGCACGCAAGCACTTCCCCCACTGCTGCTCACAGAACTGCACTGGTGCTAGACCAATGGCAACAGTCACAAGCAACGTAACCTAAATGCAAAGATGAACACCCTTTCAATCCTGGACCTAGAAGCCTTAGGTTTGCTGTTAGGTTTTTCAGAAAGAAGGAAAAATTAAGAATATTGGGGAAGAAACTCCACTTGCACTAAAGTTCAGCCCAAAGGGAGAGCAAACTACTTGGACACAGTGCTTTCCTCCTAAGCATAGATCAAGTCCTCAAATCTTTTAAAGCAAAGCGGAGCTCTCCAAGCTTACCCTGTTTCCAGTATACTGATCCCAAGTACACAAAAATCAGCAGCCCTAATTATGATGGGGTTTGGAAGCAGACATTTTCTTGTAACTTGGACAGAACTTACACATCAGTGAGCAGCAGGTGAGATATTACTGTACTGCTGACTACTTGGCCTAAATAGTAGTAAGTCTGTGTGTGTCTATAGCGAAACGGTGAAAACCACAGTCGTCTAATAAGAATGCAATCCACTGCCTCAGAAAGCAGTTTTGGCCAGATCTTAATGCTGTGGAAATTACATTTGTTTCAGCAATCAAATCTCCCTCTCATTACCTCACTGCTACTAGGCTTTTGATATAATTGACATGATCACTTGTAATGGTTAGGAAAGTTTTGATTTTAGAACAGCCAATCTTGCCCTCTTTTTCTGTAGTACTTTAAGACTCATCCATTTGTACAATCAGATTTTTCTTCCATATAAATATTCCTTTCTAGGAAAATAAATTCAAAATAGTTCCAATTTCCCAGTAATTAAGAATATAAATAGAGTGAAAGTCACAAAAAGTGTTTCTAAAAGGACAAAACTTCTTGCTTTTTCACCTGAGAGGATCAGCCTTCCTGATTATTTCCATCTGCAGAAAAGCTTGTCCCCCACATAGCGACAGAGCACTACAGACCCCTCTGAATGCTCTCGTTGACACCTGGCTGTCCCCACCACCCTGCAGGGAAGTCCTGCAGTTCTCCCCTCTCAAGCACTGGTCAGGGACATGACAGCCCACGTTATGTCCCGTCCTGCTGGTCGGACTAAATTCTGGCCTCCAGAAACCCTTCTTGGTGATAAAACTGCTTTTTTATATATATTTCTCCCAGTGGTGAGAACAAGACTGCTTGTTATAAAATCCTGTGCTACTAACAAACAGTTCTGGCATAAAGCATCATCATCCTCTGCCAGTAACTGAGGCAGATAAAACTTTTCATAGAATCACAGAACGGTTGGGAGGGACCTTTCAAGGTCATCTAGTCCAACCCCCTGCCATGAGCAGGGACATCTTCAACCAGAGCAGGTCGCTCAGAGCCCCGTCTGACCCGACGTCCAACCTGACCTGGAATGGTTCCAGGGATGGGGCAGCTACCACCTCTCTGGATGACGTGGGCCAGTGTCTCACCACCCTCGTTATAAAAATTTCTTCCTTGTATCTACTCCCCTTATATCCTTAGCTCTTTTGACTCCCAGGTCCTCTCTGCGCAAACTCCTCTTCCCTTGAACAGGGACTCTCTTACTCCTACAGCAGTTGTGCATTCCTTTGTGCTTGCAGGCTTACTCTTGTGCTGCTCAAAGCCAGGCTGGCTGAAGAGAGACAGTAAAAAATTTTAAAACAAAAGAACCTAAAGCTTATACATCTGGTATTTCCTCTTAACACCTCTTCAAGCATTCACTGTTCATTGAGCCTTTCATTTCCTTCTCAAATAACCTCCCACTGAGTTAAACCAACACAATCGAACAAAATCTCAGTAACCAGGCCAACATACAGAGCTCACATATATCTACAAAACACTTTGAGATCTATCACACACCCTGCTGTAGTGCCATGCTCTGCAATGCCTTGGATGTTGCGCATCTGAGCTGGCATCGGCAGCAGCTGCAGGGGGAAAACCAGAGCCCCAGACTGAGATTATGGCATCACTTCTGCCAAAGACTTACTTGTAAAAGAGTAACGCTCCTCTGGGATGGCCAGACCTATGAGCAGAGGGGGTGATGAGGCTCAGTACATCATGGATTGGTATATCCTAGTGAACTCACTCATGTACCCTCCAACAAAACACGTTGCAGCTTTTAGTCCATGGGGACCGCTAACAGGTTTTTCTCTCCCCTCCGCTTTCATGGACTCCACAACAATTTGGTGACTTTAAAATCTACACTGCAAAATCTGGTTGAAATTGGTCAAATTCAAAAGTTACTACAGGGACTGCCTCTGTGTCTCCTGCACACACATCAATCATCACAATAAGCATCAATTAATTTCAAAAAAGACTAATGAACAGGTACTTTATGCACATGCCATGCTTCTTCATGATTTGGAAGCATTTTCCTTGAAAAAATGTAATAGCACATCAAGAAAGGAAGCTAAAGGTCACTATGGAAAATGCTAATCAGGTTTTCTCCTAAGTTTTTAAGAAATAACATAAATGCAACCACTATTTCTTCTAAATATTAGTCATCCTGTTCTGCAGACATTTGCAGAAAACTAAATAAAACTGGCAAGGACTAGCCATACCTCTCTCCTTGTACTCGAAGAAAATCTGGGTGTACTGAAGCTTTCACAACAGGGTGACACTGTCACAGCAGTGACAAAGTTCCCACCAGCTCTCATCAGTGTGCCGAGTTCATTTTACACTGCAGCTAACTTCATACATCTTTTTATTTCACTTGAACACAACACCCTCTTCTTCTGGCCCCCTCTGCCACATTTCTCAGTATAGACACTGTCTGGACTTTCACAGTCCAGCTCCCCCACTGCACCACATCTTGGTCTCAGCTCTGCAACGCATCCTTCCCCAGAGCTCCAACTTGTGCATACTTGACCATTTACCTCCTCAGGAACAGGATACCTTCAAAGTGCTTATTTTAAGTGGCTCAGAAGCTGTTCGGATCTATGCAAAACAGCAAGTCAACTCTCTGCCACTCCCTGCTTCAGTTTCTGCACCAAACTGGGGCATCCTTGGGATGTGTGAAAGGAGCACTGAAGATCCCAGCCCTTTCTTCATGCTCCTCCTGGCCTCCATCCTTCTCCCGCACTGCCAACTTTCTTAAAACCTCACATGGTCAAACAGGACACCTGTATCACGAGAGCATAGCCTTCTTTCCTCTCCTGTGGTCTTCACGTGGCAAAAGTTAAACATGCGAATTTTTGTTTCCTTCTGGTGAAAACTCCTCTGCTTGACATGGTAAGCGCAAAACACTGAAGCTGGAGAAAACTATTTGTGCCTAAGGAACAGGTATACCCTCTCTGGAAGGGATGTGATATGAGCTTAATCCCCTCTCCACAGGGATGTTCAATGATGCAGCACTCTCTTAAGATTACTCTCTTAAGTGTACAGAGATGCCCTGAGTTACCCTGCGTCACTCAACACCATCCTTGGAAACGCAACGAGCAGACTATTTTCTCCCAGCACATTAAAAACCACATGCAAAAACAGGTACAATTCCAAAACACTACTGCAGGTATCCACTGCAGAAAATTGTAAGTGAAAAAAATACTAAATCCAAGCTAAACTAGTTACGATGAGACCCAGCTCCCATTCTACTGGCATAACGATTTCATATTCTGGCTGCAAGGTATGCTAGTATATGGACTCTGGACTCTGCCAAGGCAACACATCACAGGGACCCTAACAAAGGCTGACAGCAGATGCTTTCCTTATATTCTCTGCCAGGTCTCCTGTGTGCCAGCAGAATATTCAACTGTCTCTATGCCCACCCCTGAGAAAATACCCCCCAGCTCTGCCTTACCCTCATTGATGGGCAAAGTCAATTTGCAGATCACCAATGGAGAGAAAGCAGCAGCCCAGGTTACACCATCCACTACAGGTGCTTTTTATTTCCAGGGTTTAGATATTCTGAAGTCCTACCTAATGGCTGCTGAGCAAAACCTGCAGAGTCTGGCATTATGAGCTGCATTTCTAGTTTCTCAGAAAGCCAGCAGTTAATGGCATTCAGACTGAATCGAGAATCATGAAAATATCTTTATTAAGCATGTCAGAAAACGTAGCAAAATGCTGTGTTGAACAATTGGCCGTAGCAATGCTACTCAGTTCTGCAAAGTGAGTCTGTATCACATCTGATGTGTTACATAAAATATATGTCAGCATTTTCCTGGCAATAACAATACAGCAGTTTCTGAAAACCTTAACACACTGCAAATAAAATATTTGCAATGCAACTTGGAATTGTGGTCACTGTGCAGCTTAACACACTCAGCTGTATACTCACGTCTCAATCGCCTTAGAAGAGTGCTGAATAAGCTCACCTTTTGAAGGTATATATTGAGTCTTAGGTGGTCTTATATATTTCAGGTACAAAAGAAACATATTTTTATTTAGCTCTATCTATGCATTCTTGCATATAGGCATATGCCTCTAGGAAAAAAACAGGAGATGAAAGCAAGGAAGGAAGGCCAGTGTAAGGAAGGACACACAGGCAACAAAGTTTTTTATGAGGCTTGAAAATTGCTGGATTAGTCAAGCTAAGAAAGAAATCAGAAAGATTAAGATGGATGGTTCATATAAGGACAAGAGGGAAAACACTATAGCATGGAGATGGGGAAATAAAAAACAAACAAACAAACAAGCAAGCAAAGAAGGACTGATTTTAAATGAGATATAGTATTGCCTGGGGTCAGAGAAAAGTACCAGAAGCGAGGAACACACCCTTGGAGTTCATCAGGAATGTGGTTTCTGCCTGGAAATCTGTTCAGTTGGAGCTCTTGTTGCTGTCTGTTACGAGGCTTTTCAAATCCACCTGCTGCTGTCAGCTGGGCCTATGCACCCACCAGCAACACACCTCCACAGCACACTTTCACCAGCAGAAGCTGCTTTCAAGCACTTACGTGGATGGAGAAACCCTCCAACTTAACCCAAGTACAGACCAACAGAGGTGACCTCCTGTGACTTCTCGTCACCGGACCCTACCAGACAAGTTCTAGTTAACATCGGTGCTCCCATGGACTCCAACGGGGCCAGGATTTCACCTCCTGCCACTTAAGGCTCTAAGCCACACTGGCTCATCCTGAAGCCCACGGAGGTGCTGACACCTCACTGCTGACCTCTTGAGCAGAAACCTCCTCCCCCATACACACGTCCACATCCAGCCTCACTTGTCTCATAGCCCAAAGGCTTCTGCTGCCTGTCAGCCCAATGCCCAACTGCAAGAATTTCCAACTTTTCACACTGTGATATCCTAGGACCATCACATACACAGGGCTGGGATGGAGCAACTGGAAAAGAAAGAGCTGTGTGCTGGATACACTCAGCCCTGTGATGCTCATGCCCTGTAGCACCGTCAAGAGCAGGACTGGGGTGGTGGCTGTGCTGTGGTTTAGCTACCGTTGAAGAGACGGACACCAGCAGAAACAAAGCACTGGATTTCTGTTGAGTGCAGTCATCCCAGGAGAGCACTTCTGAAAGGTTTAGGAAGCCTTTTGATTAGGAGGGAAATTGGAAATCCTAGCTACAGATCCTAGCACATAATAGGCAAAAACCTGCTGTCACCAAAAATACACGTTTAATTTTTTCACAGCTCTACCAGAAAATGAGTTACACAGAAAACCAGATTAAGGAGAAGGAAGAATAGAAAGGGCTGTTAGCGTGGTCTCACTATCACCTCCACGGACGCTCCCTGCTTCAGGTAATTCTACCTTTGTCTAAGCCTACCACAAAGAAACTGCCACGCTTACCTGTTTTAACTGTGATTTCTCTTTAGAGGTGACATGAATGGGTTCTGATTTTGATGCATCTCAACACCTATCAAGGCTCCTGATCTTACAAGTAGTGCAAGGTGCCCCTCCCACCCTTTCCAGTTCTGCTTCTTCCTCGAAAAATTGCATTAGACAAGGACTTAGCCCTAAACTCAACAGCTTAAATTAGCTGGTCCTCCCAGTGAAGGATGATATCCACACACATTTGGTGGTGGAGAGGTTGAACATCAATAGTAATCCTTTGCTATTGCTATAAAAAAAAGACAAAACCAAGTAAGTAGAAAGCTGGACTAGTTGAGCCAGAACTGAGTGGCTGACCCTTCTCCCCAGGTCCGCTATCTGCAAGGCTGTGCAGCATGGGGGGCAGCACCCACACCACAGAGAAGTTGACATGTTAATATCTAATCTTGTGCAAAGGGAAGAGTGTTTTCCAGGCCTGTCTATAGCATCCTGGGTAGAGATCCAGCTCATCCTGGGGCCTGGTAGACCACGTGAGGACAGCAATGGGCTCCAGAGGCAGAGGAAAAAGGCTTGAGGAGGCAAAGCTTTATAGGAGGAGGAGGATGGGGAGGTCTGGCAGGCCCACTGGACAGACAAATTTGCTTTTCTTAGATTATTTAGAGTCTCCCCCTAAATCTTCCTTGGCCCTGCCTTGTCTAATGCTGGCCCTGCCAGAGACACTAATTTTCCCTGCCCCATCTGTTTGGATTTGCTTACTTACTAATTTATACAACGTCTAGCTCCATGGTGGCTAAGCATTTTAATCACAGTGATTAACACACTGAGCAAGAACAAAACAAAAATGGTTAATCAAAGGCTATTAGTGGTGTTTGAATGTCTAGACGCTGCTTTTTACACATGAATGCTGGTTAACGATCATCTCCCCATAACGTTCATACAGTCTCTGATTTATTCGTTTTTCTGCCAGCCCTGCAGTTTGCCACAACCCCATCAGGGATTTTGACCCATTTGGCACCAGGAGAATACAATACACTCCTGCAGGAAACATGCTTTTCAGCCTGTCTGAAGCGCTTGACGCCACGAGCAATCATGAGCAAGAGAAAAACCTCATGAGAACAAGCACGCTCTGCGTCAGAGCACGACAGTGCGCTGGAGATGTAACCTGCACTACGATGCACCAAACTCCCCGTGCCTCCAACGTAGAGAGGATCTTTCCCGAGTCAAGAAGTCGGCCAGATCTATAACAACAAGAAATGCCAAGAACTGCCATTATTAGATGCACAATGGACTAACTAGTGTTTGTCACAACAGGATTATTATTTATACACACACATATGGAGTTTGGTATTAACGTAAGCCTGGGCTTGCTCCTACAACCACCGTTACTTGAGCTGGCAGCTCACCTCCTGGGTAAAGTACTCACTACCCCCAAAATTATTGCTAGCATCAAAACGGAGCCCACTGCCCAACTGGGAATCAGAGCCTCCCCGGGTGAAGCAATGTCCGTACACAAAAACCAGGCTCTGGCTCAAAGATCGCTCGCAGATGCCAGGCAGAGCATACACAGATAAGCAAAGGGATGCCCTAATACCTGGACAAAGTAGTAATTGGGAAAGCCCGAGCCTCTAAGAATGAGTTACCTGGGCAGGGAAAGTATGTCTTATCTGTGTTTGTAAAGCCCTGTGTAAATTAACAGCCTTACACAAACAGGATTTAAAACAAAAATACAAGTGCAACTACAGTGTTTATTGCTTCAAATACATCTCCAGTGGTTTACACTGTGAACGCAGAGCTGAATGGCTTTATTTAGGAGTCACAGTTGCTTAAAGTAAAGCATAAATGTAGGTTTGTTTGGAGTTTTTTTAACAGTTAATACAACCAAAAGCAACCAAAAAAGTTTGGGCACTCTTCCATGCTGTCAATTCAGCTGCCTTCAACTAGTCCTGCCACTTCTGCAACTGACCTCTTTCTGAGGCCCCTTTGGCCAAACGGTTTTATTTTTCTTAGGAAATAGGGCACCACAGCTGCAGTACTGGGGTCTGGGCTGGCTCTGGGTTCAAAAGCCTCCAGTAAAAGCTGAATGTTGGGTAAATGTACGTGATAACCAGGGAAGTTAGAAAATGCTACAATCTTCTGCCTGTGCACAGACATTTGTCTCTCTCTGGCAATAACACAGGGTCTATCTGGTAGTAAACTAGAAGGAAATTCCATGAGCAGCACAAGGAAATACCCTTCCTCTGCTCCATTTTTACCTCCCTTTCCAACAAATCACCACTTCAGGGACGTTAATTATTTTAGCTATATCTTTGCCTCATTAGAAGAAGTGTATGTTTACAGCAAAATAGTAGGTTTGTTTTTATCTCTGGATGAAATCCTGTGGCGACATGTATCCAAAGTCACAGTACTGCGCAACAGAGAGGAAGACAGCCATCTCAAGATGGACCTCAATGAGCTCAGTCAAGATATACCTCCAGTCACTTAGGTGCCTTAATACAGCATTACCAGCCACGGAAAGTAATAACCACACTGAATCTGCACATTATTAATTTAAAAATGCTGGCTGGTAAATCCTTACATTGACTGTCCCAGCTTTCCACCAGTTCTACCCCATCGTCGACTGTTTATTTATTATTTACTATCTAGGTGTCTCTGGGACAACTTAATACAGTAAGATAGTCTCTCATCTCTTCCCTGCTAATGAATGTAATAAATAACTACAGTAAGCATTATAATCAATATTACACTCTGCTCACATCCTGGAGAACATGAGGTCTGTGGCTTGCAGTCCTGCTGGAGATAAAAAGTCTCCGTGGGAGCCAGATCTGCTTAGTGCTCAGACAGAGCAGGTGAATTAGTGGTGGGCTGGGGTATCAGGGGACAACCATGCTCTCTGTAGGGCTGGGAAGGCATCATGCAGCTGATGGTTTCATGTTCCAGATGAGATATGAAGCACAGGTGCCTGCTGGCTTGTGCTTACTGCAAGTGAACCTCGAAAGCAACAGTAACATTGTTAGTGCCCCACGGGAAATGAAAGAAGAGGTCGCTCAGAAACACAAAATATGATAAAAGCAAAGAAGAAGGGATGGAAAGAGACATTGAAAGTTTATGCACTGAGTAAACCTCAGCAAAGAGTCCGAAAATTCATTTCTCTTTTGAGAAAGTAAGTTATTTTAATGGGAAAGTACTATTAACTGCACAATATGAAAAGGCTGGAGCTACTTGGAATTTTCATTCCTATAAGGCAGCATCACAGAAAGCTCTTGAGATACTGAATTCAAGTGCTTTTTCGCTTTGTTTCCTGCTCTTATTAATTCAGAAGAACCCTGCACAAGATTTCACGCTGCCACTTGTTGAAGCAATGATACTTTTCCATTCATCCACCAGCCCTTCATCTTCTTCCTGACCCGCTCCTGCACTGACAGCTCCAAGGCATGAGCCAAACCACATTATCCAGAAGATGAAATCAGAGACGAGCTTTTCTTTTTAAAACAGCTATCGCCTTTGAGATTAGCTATTACACCACTTGGTAGCCTCCCAGAAAATATTTAGCCAACTTATCTTCTTGCAACACCCATGCTCCATTCTCACTGCTTGCCCTCTTCCAGGATTTTTCTTCAAATCAAGCCGTACATCTTGCTGATCGTAACCTGCTCCAGCGAAATCAGTGGGGACCCAATTCTCACTAGACCCTGCAGCGAGTACTCCAAGAGGCAAAAAAAGAGAAAAGCGGGAGAAACCACAGCTTAATGACTCGTTTCACACCAAGGCATCTCTGTGTAAAATCACCCCAGGTACCCTGTTCATTAGCACATGTATCCCAGGTGGAAGATGGTATCTGATCCTCAGGGGGTATCACAATGCCCCTGTCCTGTTTTCAGGCCTGGGTTTCCCACCTCCTGGAAGGTGCTCAGCTCTCTCTGCAGCAGTTGTAGAGAGCACGGGTATTTTTTGAGGCAACGTCACCTATAAAATCCCTCAGACTAAAACATGCTTTGACTGCAAAGTAAATAACGCATTCACATTAAAAACTCCAACAGCAAGAGAGTACTTTCTCCATACATATTCCTAAAGTCCAATATACATAAAACATAATTATTTAATAAAAATATCAAGAACAAACCCAAGTTTTCCAAACCTTCTTCACTGTACTATTCAACCCAGCTTCTCATTTGACTGTAATCCAGGTACCAACTCTAGGTAGAAGATATTGCGCATACAAACCCTAGAAACTGCAAAGATCTTCAAGTCTTTCCAGTATATGACAAATTCTCAACTGATATTACTCTGTTGATACGTCACCAGGAAAGAACTTAGTCTTCCAGGTCTACACCAAGAAGCTGGAAAACTGACCTTGCAACATTCTGTATCTGGCTCCACTCAAAAATAAAAGTCTCCGCAATTAATCTATGGAAAGGTACTTCTTGCATGAGTATTTTCTGCCTTTGCAAGGGGCAGGAACTCACCTCACTGGCTTCAACTCTTCCAGGATAACTTAATATGTCTAAAACTTGAGTGATTCAATGAGATCCCCATTCCACACAGGAATTTGCATTAAAAAAAACAGCTCTAATTGTCCCATTTTTGCAGGAAAACAGTTTCAAGCCCTCGGAATTCACCCCCTTACATGGGACTCTCCCTAATCAAAACAGCCAGAAGACACCAAGTGATACAAAATTTTCAAAACAGCACTGAAGAAAGATTTGCCCAATTTCAAAAACCCTCAAAGAACTAAAGTATTCATAGAGTATTAAACACACGCCACCTCCTGCTTGGAAACTTTCTAAGCCACAAATGCCAGATGACGGCACGATAACCTGGAAGAAAATCATGATGCACCTGCCCAGATTCAACGCCCTCTCCTAGGCCACCTGTGCTCCTTTCTGTTCACCATCAGAAACACGATAATGAGCTGCACGGCGTTTTGGCCTGAGATCTCTGAAGGTAAAAATGCTTCAGTTGCACTTTCCTGTACTCCCAGAAAAGCTCTTTCAAGCACTGTGAACTGTTTTCAATAACTGGTAGGGTTCAAAAAAAAAAAAAAGTATTTTATGCTCAAATTGGAACTCCATTAAAAACACCAAACATTGATGCTTCTTTGTGGTTTCTTCCTTTAACTCAGGCAGTCATAACAGATCACAGGGAGCTCTGCACAATAGCTAGTTATACCTGTCATCCAGAGCCCTGACCCATTCAGGACAGAGTTATTTCTTTAATTCACCAAAGGCACAATCGAACGACTGCAGGACACCCCAGGAATGTCCCCCATCAAAGCGAATGCAGAGCAAGAAAACCCAGTGCCAAATTGGGAAGGACAGGGTAGCAAACAGCCTCATTTAGCTAATCTGGCTTGTTTGACCCAAGGTGATACAATCTTATCAGATAACAGAACTCCTGCGGGGAAGGGGGGGAAGCATGAGATCATAAACTGACAAAAGCTGTCTTTGCTGACTGAATCCAGAGGTTTTAGATGGGTCCGTGTAGCTGCGGAGGTTCAGCTGCGGAGGTTCGCAGAATGGGAAAGAGTGTATAGAGGAAAACAATAGCTACTTCACAGAGCTGGGTAAACAGCCTAATTTAAAGCAGAAATTTCTTTTTATAATTCTACTCATATGATTAGGAAGAGTAATAGATATCCTCTAATGGGCAGATAAAGTCATTTCAGTGTTATCATTAGAATCATCAAGCAAAGGATGCATGAGCAAATTTTATATTTGGGATGGTAAATTTTCATGGTCATTCCCTGCCCCTACGAATGTGCTTTTCTGAAAATTAATATAGTGCTTAACAGTGCTTTCAGTAAAACCAGCCTTAATTTGTCAGGTTTTTAAGTTGCATTTCTCTTATGAACCTTCTCTTTTGTTGCTCTCTTCTCAGGTAGTTCTTCATTATTGGTAGAAAGATGACTCTAAATGACTTCTGCAAAGAATGCCTCTTTAACGTAAATCACTATTAGCTTCCCAGCCTCCAACACTTTTCAAAACTTACCACCTGTAGAGTTACTGTTTGGGATTTGTTTGGTGGAGTTTTGGGAACAGGGTAGGGCCTACAGGGGTGGCTCTTGTGAGAAGCTGCTAGAAGCTTCCCCGGCTCCAAGTTGCACCCACCTCTAGCCAAGGCTGAGCCCATCAGCAGTGGCGGTAGCGTCGCTGGGAGAATGGATTTAAGAAGGGGAATCTGTAGCAGAGGAGGAGATTGGAATCCGAGAAAAACCCCTCTGCAGATACAGAGATCAGTGAAGAAGGAGAGGAGGAGGTGCATCAGAGGAGGGGATGCCCCTGCGGCCCGTGGGCAGACGGCAGGCTGTCCCCCCCCAGCCCGTGGAGGGGAGCCAGGGAGCGAATGCCCACCTGCAGCCTGGGGAGAGAGGAGCCCATGCCGGAGCAGGGAGTTGCCCCCCAGGATGGCCGGGACTCCACGGGAAAGCCCGCACTGGAACAGTCTGTGCCTGAAGGACTGCAGCCCGTG
>JANZLQ010000017.1:26672109-26703639 GCA_026212715.1 Elanus axillaris | reverse complement strand
ACCCAGCGCTGCCCCATTCCGGTTGCACCGGCACCCAGCGCTGCCCCGTTCCCGTTACACCGGCACCCAGCGCTGCCCCGTTCCCGTTGCACCGGCACCCAGCGCTGCCCCGTTCTGGTTGCACCGGCACCCAGCGCTGCCCCGTTCCCATTACACCGGCACCCAGCGCTGCCCCGTTCCCGTTACACCGGCACCCAGCGCTGCCCTGTTCCCATTGCACCGGCACCCACTGCTGCCCCGTTCCTGTTGCACCGGCACCCAGCGCTGCCCCGTTCCCGTTGCACCGGCACCCAGCGCTGCCCCGTTCCGGTTGCACCAGCACCCACTGCTGCCCCGTTCCCGTTACACCGGCACCCAGCGCTGCCCCGTTCCGGTTGCACCAGCACCCAGTGCTGCCCCGTTCCCGTTGCACCGGCACCCAGCACTGCCCCGTTCCCGTTACACCAGCACCCAGCGCTGCCCCGTTCTGGTTGCACCGGCACCCAGCGCTGCCCCATTCCGGTTGCACCGGCACCCAGCGCTGCCCCGTTCCCACTACACCGGCACCCACTGCTGCCCCGTTCCCGTTGCACCGGCACCCACTGCTGCCCGGTTCCCACTACATCAGCACCCACTGCTCTTCTCTCCGTCCCATCTGCGTTGGCACCCACAGGATCCATTGTGCTTCTTCTCCCAACCCCTGTGCCTGGCACCAGCATCACCCAGACCGTCCTCAGCTGGGCCCCTTTCTGCTTCACCCCATCCCATTCCCAAATGACCTCCCCAGCCCAATGTCTTGGCCCTCAAATCCCCGTCCTGCTGTGCATCCTCCCTGTCCCCGTCACCCGCTCACATCCCAGGACCACCGCTCTCCCACCCAGGCTGCCCTCAGCCATCCTGCCTCCCCCCTCCCCACCTCCAGCTCTCCCTGGTACCCGCCAGATCCAGGTCCTCCTCTGGGTTTCTCCTTGCCTTTTCCCTTCCGATGGCCATGCTGGAGAAGGGGGGAAGCTCCTGTCCCACCCCCATCCCATAGGTCCCCCATCACACAGCAGCAGTCTCCAAGCTCACCTCAGCACCCCAACTTCACGTGGCTTCAGTGACCTCCCAAATCTCCCACCGCACTGTCCTCCTGCCCCTCTCCTTCTAAACACGAGGATCCCTCATCCTCTGTCCTCTCCACTCGTCCCTTCCTTACCCACTTTGGGGGACGCTGCTTCACCCACCCTGTCCTCAGGGGGTCAGGCACACCGGCCGGCTCCTCTCCATGGGCCCAGCTCCTTGCTGGAGGAGCAAAACCTCTGGAAAGCTGAGGAAGCAGGTCCCGGCTCCGGTTTTGGGATCCGCCTGGGGCTGAGCTGCACCCCAGGCAGGCGTTTCACCAAAAGACCCTCTGGCAGGCTGTGGGTGCCAAATTCAAGGTCCTTTCCCCCCGCTTCCCTTTCTATCCATTCACTTTTGCTCATCACACCCATCTTTTCTGCGCTGTCTTGTGCTGTCCTCTGTAGGATACAATCTCCCTTCTTTGCTGTTTGGTGGGGTTTTTTTCCCCATTTGATAAGTGTGCTCCTTCTCCAGCTGTTGGTTCTGCCTCTTTCTGTGGGAGTTTGAATTCTACCCTTTCTCTTTTTTTTTTCTTGGTTTTTTTTTTTAATCGTGGCAAAATATCAGGGCTGATAGATTCAGCGCTCCAGAACTGGCTGCCAAAGTTGCTGCTTTGCAGAGCCTAAATTTCAACGGGGGAAAAAAAAAAAAAAAACCACCCAGCTGGCGGAAAGGTGCATGAGTGCAGATAAAATGCTTTTTCCAGGGAAGGAAAATTAATTTAGTCTTAAGAAGAGTGGGAGGACTTGCATATATTAAATAAGCTGTCTCGGAAGCATGTATTTGGCCTTTCCGAGTGATGCTGAAGGAATTCAAAAGTTTTGCTAAGTCTGAAAGATGCTGCTGGTTTTGAAACAGTTGGATCCTCCTATAGCAGAGAAACAGAAGAAAGGGAACAGCCAAGCTTTGTGCATTGTCCAGATGAATGCGCTCTGATGCACACCCATACGCGGCCAACTCAAAGTCATTTGAAACTCTGGCATAAAGTTCTTCAAAAGGAGAAAACTGGTCTTAAAGGTATAAGGGGATCAGAGAGGACGTGATCCCGCAGGTGCCCACGATGCTGGAGTCAAAAGGTGAGGGTAGTCCCTTATTTTTTTGCTGACTTAAGCTGTGGCAAGAAATACAAATACGGAGATAAATGAGACGGATGCCAGCCCTCAACTGGACCAAAATGAATTCACGTGCACAAGGCATGTATATGTAACATAAAATTCCTCTCCTATTTGACACTTTACAAACTAAGCAGTAAATATGTATGTTAATTCTCCCAGCAGGAAGAAAAAAAGGACTCTGGGACCCGTATTCTTGGGTGAGAGGCGCCCATATTAAGCTTAAATTTTTGTTTTGCAGTATGATGAGATATAAATGGAAACATTCCTCATTCCTTCAAACTTTTCTATGTAGCAGATTTGAAAGGGAAAAAAAAAACCAAAGCAAAACAGCACAGAAGTAATAAAACTATTTTTCTTATTATTTAAATGGAAGTGTAGGTGCACATTTCATTTCATGACCCAATAAGGGGGCAGAAGAGTCATCTGTTTTGATACAAAAACAACCCAAACTTGTGTGATGAGACATATGGGTGGGAGAAGACAGCAGTTAAGGATTTTAGCGTTGGCACACTAAATGAGAAAAGCAGTTGCTTGGGCAATATATGACATGATACAATATACTGTTGAGACTGCCTCCGAATTTCTCGGTGCAGTTGTGGCCACCTGTGTCCAAGAAGGGTGAATTCAAGCTGGAATGTGTGCAAGCAAGAGCCAGGCATCGATCAGAGGTCAGGACAGTCTGTCTTTCTACTGTGGACTGAAAGAATTTGGCTTGTTTAGTTTAGCAAAATGAGACTGGAGAGGGAATATGTTTTCTGCCTATAAATACATCCTGGAAAATAAATGCAGGCAGAGGGAAAGGCATTGTGATACTGCAGGGCAACAGCAGAAGAGTAAATGAGTAGGAACTGGCCATGACTATATTTAGTCTAGAAATTGGAAGATCCTTCCAGTAGGAGTAAGAGAGACTTAAAAAAAAAACCCAAAACTAGTTTTAAAACATAGCTTCATAATTTTATAAAGGAAATTGCATGCCAATGTGAAACGATAAACAGTTGGGATGAAAGCCCTTGAAAGGTTTTCCAGCCCAGATCCTCTCTCCTTGGAAAGATCTTGTCCATTTTGATGCACGGTACACTACGTTCCTTCCTGCATCAGGCGATGAGTCACGCATACATGACTCCGTGGGTGGCCAGAAGTGATATCTCCACCGCTTACATCTTAATTCCTGATTATCCCATGATGTTCCCCAGCTCCCGCTCGCTCACTCGGCACACAGCAGAGACGCAGCCACATTCAAAGCACCCCACGAGCCCCTCCGATTTCCCGCTACCCACAGCCACCGCGGCGTGGTGGCTTCGGCCGAGGACACGGGGAAGACGCTTCGCTCCTTGAATCACCAAGAGCTGCAGTCCTGCTCTGTTGTAGCGCTGGCCCTTACAGAGAGCCAGAAGAGTCATTAGTCGGGACCTGTTTCTTTTGTTAGCCAACACTATGTATTTTCAAAGTTTTGGGGTTTTTTTAAGCTGTGGGTGTCAATCACATCCGTGTTGAGATCTCTCTTAACTCCTATGTTTGAGAGGAGAAAGCTTTTCTCCGTGCTAAGCAGCGACCCACGCTTCCATCGCGCTGGAGGCACTTGTGTCCAGAGGTCCCGGTAAACTCTGGGTGACCCTTAGATCTGCAAGTATTTATAAAACATGTTTAGCAAGGGTTTTCCCCTTGCAGCCCTCAAAGCTGGTCAGTCTGTGCCTTGCATTTCAGGTTTTTTCTGCTCTTCAGAAGCACCAGCGAGGCAGCAGGTAGGGGAGGTGTGCTTGGTACTCCAGCGGCACCCAGCAAACCAAGGCACGGCATCATAACCTTCTTGTGCGGGCTGGTTAAAGGCTTTTTTCATCCTGATCAATACACTAATTGAGCTGTGTGGTCTTCCATCTTCCAGGCATTTATTCAGATCAGGGGAACAAACATTGTATAGAGAGAGGTATGTAAGCCAGAATCAGTTGTGTAAATCTGGAACTACCTCATTTAAATAACTGGGGGATGGCTCCAGCTGAGTGTTTGGTGTATGTGGTGTACTCTGCTACCAGCACAGATAATTACAATTAATGGGGATTTACTTTAAGCAAAGTAGGTCAGAAAAATGACATCTTATTGTGTCATTAGTTTCCATCAATTACTTCCATGTTGTTTGCTCAGTTCCCAAGTCAAACGAGTGTGGGCTGACAGCCTTGCAAGCTCAACTTGGTATTGCCTCTAAAAATCAAACTGCATTATTTCTGCCTCATGCATCATCACTAACAATAAAGCATCCACCGCTGGAATATAGCAGGTGGCTTTGTTATTCATGCATGAGGCAGAAAAGACTCCGGCTTCCTTTGCCACAATGTTAACGTATCCGCACCACTAAAAGTTGGATATGTTGGCAAACTTAATAGTTACTCTGTGTGTGCTTGACTCACAGAAGACACACTTAGGTCACTGCTTCTGTTGATTAATTTCTGTACTTTCTATTAGAGTTTTTGAGTGCTACGTGTATACGTAGGGGGAGGGTTAACACGATGCTGCTTTTGCTGTGACTTTTCTCCCCGTGACAGCCCTTTGCGACATGAGGCTCTCGGGGAAAGGTGCAGAAGGTGCCAAATGTTATGGTATTGAAAAGCCAGCTCACTGTCATTCCCAAGAACTGCCTCTAAGAGCCTGGGAGGGATGTTTGGTGAAGCTTTCCGGTTCTAGCACTTCTTTTATATTTGAGGGCTTAGTTTTTGAGCTTTCAGTTTAGCAGTGCAATCGACTGATAAGTGTTATCAGTGACTGTCAATAATCATGTCTTAGTCCCTACTGATATCTTGAAATAACTGAACGTGGTGCGTTCTCACAGCTGGACCAGGTGCTTGATTTCTAATCCCAGTTCCTTACAACACCATAATTTCACGTGCAACTGAGTAGTTTCGAACGGCTTACACTTTCCGGGAAATACATTAAAATTAAAATATATATTTAGGCTCCAGTAATCCAGCCAGGGGCAGGTCCTTTTCAAAGTAAGTATCCCTGTAAGCCACCCTTATTTCACTCACTGAGGTTTTAGCAGGATGGGGCTATCACAGAGGAAGGCATCTAAAACAGGAGGCTATTCCTAACAAAGCAGATTCCTCTTTCTGGCTGTATTTTTGGCAGAATGGAGTTACTGATATAAGCTACAGAGGTTGTGAAGCTTGATTAAAGTCCCTAAAACATGTTCAAGTCCTCACGTGCTGCATGATAAAAGCTGGATAACAATTCTCTACTAAATATGTAACTATGTGAATCCCAAACTTTTCTCTATTGGACAGCAATGTTATATTTAAATCACTTTACATCTCCTGACAAATTTAAAAATTAGTATGGTCTTAGGAAGTGCATTAGCAAACTTCATAGTTCCTGTTATCTAGATCTTAGCTGGGGTGACATGGTTTATTCAGCTCTCCTCAGGCTTCCTTTAATCTCCTGAGAGCTGCAACTGTTTTCATTTATTACTGCGCATCAAAAGGAACCTGTCTCTCTGCTTTCAGAAACATGCCTTTATGGGACACCTTTTCGATGCAGTCAGCTGAACCAGTGACATCAGGTGTGGGATTGTAGGGCCACCTGGGGACTGGACCGTGCAGAAGAGGGTGACTGCAAGGAGCTTTCCGACCTGCCTGCCTTTTCTTTGCAAAGCCTGGCAGTACTTGGAGCTTTCCCGTTAAACCAAGCACAAGCTAATCCCCTCAGTTGTGCTCTTCGAGGTACTGGTGACGCGGCAGGAAGAAGCAAAATGAGTTCATTAGCCAAAAAAGGTGGTGTGCAGCACAGGGAACTGTATGCTTCTCCCCTTGGAAAAGCATTAACAGCTAAGACCTCCAGTTTGATGGACTTGCTTGGTGCTTTTCCAAGCTGGGGTTTAGGAAAAGCAGCTACACAGCATTTCCTACTTCCCCTCATGGGGCTTCAGTGATTTAATTGGCTATGAAGGGCAGGGACATATCTCATAGAGTAGCTAGCTGCTATTGTCAGTGTGCCA
The DNA here is from genome assembly GCA_026212715.1 of Elanus axillaris. Lineage (NCBI taxonomy): Eukaryota > Metazoa > Chordata > Aves > Accipitriformes > Accipitridae > Elanus > Elanus axillaris. The sequence continues at coordinate 26,697,459 of JANZLQ010000017.1, read as the reverse complement.
CACTGCTCTTTGGAGCTCAGTGAAAAATAAAGTTGTCAGGTGATGCCTCCCCCTTCTGAACTGGGTGCATGTGAAGGTTGGCCACTGTCCCTTCCCAGTAGAAACTGTACGTAGCATCTAGCTTTTCTGTTCTTCTAGGTCACTGGGAAAACCAATGTATAGCCATGGACCGTGGAAGCGGAGGTGGATTTCACACCGTAACTAAGGTATATTCCCTGTAACGTGACCGCCCCTTTTCCAGACACACTCCCTGATGCTCATTTTAATACCTTATAATGCTGTCAACCTCATCCAAACCCATGCATGTAACAGAATAAAGTATCTTCCTGTAATTGATGCTGTCACCACAGAGTTGTTAATTAAATGCATGACCTTTTCTATCAAACCCCACAAAGACAGAACGTTGCACTAATCCCAACCTGCCTGGGTTTCCCCTTGGCAAACAACAAGAAAAAGGCTGCTGGTGGTAGCTGCTCTGGTGACTGTAGCTTCTTCCATCCCCCTTTGGCTGAAACATCAGCCCAAGCATCATCTGTTTCTAATGTGGGCTATTGCACCTTAGTGCCTCTGCTTCCTCCCTCTGAGGTCCTTCCTCTAGCCAAGGTACTGCAGAGAAATCATCTTTTCCTGATTCCCCACTGACCTTGTGAGATCCCCCATGGACCATTTTCCTAAAGCTCTGTCCACACCAGGTCTCCTTGGTTTTCTCTCCTTTTTTTCCTTGAGGACAGAATTCCTATTCCCATTTTATTCCTGTTATTTACGTTGGTTACACCTTTGCAGCCTTTTTGTTCTCACCATGAACCACGTGCGATTTTGCACTTACGTGTCCTTTTGCAGTCAGTAAATCTTTTGCCCCCTGCCTCGGCTCCACTACAACCACCATTTCTATCACTTTGGCCCTGAATAAAATACCTTGGTCTGGTAGAGCCCCTGTTCTAAGTCAGCGGGAGCTGGATTCAGCTCCAGACTGAGAGATCTGAGTGTCAGCATCCATGTGTGAGTTTGGTGTCGGAGTTCCCATCGTAGTCAAGAAGCAGCTCACCAATGGCTCTGTTCAGTTGTCCACATGCAGATATCTAGTGCCATTTGAAGGGCTCCAGGGAATCTCACTTGGCCTCCAGCTGATGCTCCAAGAGGTCTTGGGTCTCCCTGCCTCCTGCATCATACCTGTCGGTTTTGGAGGAGGACGTCCCAGCTCCCTTGGGGCATCTCATGTGGCAGTAGACATTCAGAAGCTACATCTAGCCCAGAGTATTCTGCCGTTGCTTTTGGTGGGAGCAGGGTTAGGCCCCCAGTGCACGTCCACATGTACCTATTACTGATGTTGGTTCTAGGCATGGACAAGATCTGTTCTCCCTAAGACCTGTCAGCTTCTTCTCAACAGCAGCAGAAGTAACAAGCTTGCTTCCCCAGGGATCTTCCCACGCCATGCCCCTGTCCTCTCCTGACTTATCCTCTCTTGGCAGGAGGAGGCTCTAGTTTCAGGCAGCAACATGGACTTTTTACCTGTTTTGAGAAGAACCGTTCATCTGGCTTTGCCACTTGGCATTAAGTGATGGAAGGAGATGGGGCAGAAATGCTGTTTGTTCTATAACTGAGCAAAGATCTCTTTTGTAGGCTAACAGAAACACTTTACTTCTTACTTCCTTTTACTCTCTCACCGTATTAAAAGCATCACCATTTCCCTTTCTCTATTTTTAAATGCTTTTAATTAATTTGGCTTTCCACAGGTCATTTAATATCTCAGGGGACAGATGAGAGTTGCCCAGCTTGAAATGGATGCTTAAGGTCTCTCATCTGTACGGCAAAAATGATCATGTAGCTATTTCAGACGCCTAAAAATTCAGCATTGCTATTCTGAAGTCTTGGTTCAGGCACACACTGTGCCTTGTGATGTGTGCACATCACCAGCATATCCAGCTTTGGCAAGTGCTCTTATCATTTCTTCCATCTGCCAGCACACACAGTATTTCTGAATCTGTTAATTAAGGAACTGAAGTTTTGCCCTAAGATACCAGAGTAACTGGTTCCATTTCTTTGCAGCAAAAACTAATGCTTGCCTTGTCCATAATTACCTAAATTGTTGAGAAAAATGATTCTGCTTTCATGTTGATTCACTTTTGTAATTTCATTGCCAAGGCTAAGTGTGGCACCCATTTAAATTATCTCCTACTCTCATTTTACTCGAGACATGTTATTTGCTAACAAAGATTCAATATGGAAAAATGGGAAGGTGACAACTACCTCCTTCATCAATGCAAATGACAATAATCTCCTCTCCTCCACCATGTAAAAATAAACATTGAATCATCCCAAACGGAAATACCCTTCTGCATCTAGAAATATGGATATGGAAAGGCGACACCTGCTCTCATTTATGTAGTCGTAAAACTCAAGTTTATCTAGTGATTCCATGGCAAATACTTCAGGTGATCAACAGCAGTGCAGACTCAGACTGCAAATGTCCCCAGCATTTTTCCCAAGAATATGCCCATTCTTCACTCTTTGGTTATACTTGGACTTGAAAATGGAAGATTGATTTTTGTTCCTGTTAAGTTATTGAAATTATTTATACTAAAAATCATCCTGTACAGCAACTCTGCTATAAATTCCTGCTTTTGATAGGTCTCTGATATTATTACTAGCCTCTGTACAGCTTCTGAAGCAATATTAAACATGCCACAAGGGATCACCTCTTGGAATAAACGCTGTTGGGTGTGCAGAGACTTGGGCTGAGGGTGGGCTCCGGGTGGTAGTCCTTTTTGTCAGACACTCAGATGCTGGGAAGGCACACGGAAACCTTTGCCAGCACACTTCTAGATGTGCAGTTCTGCATGTCAGAGTAGTCATGGGTACTTGAGTCATCCCTCGGAAACACTTGAAGGTATTTTTCAGTGGCTCTGGGACATCCTTTGTGCCTGATGCCAAAAATGCACCTCCTCCTAGTGCTCTTTTCCTGGAAGACTATCTTCAAATGGACCATATAACATGGACCACAGTGATGAACTTTGTGGTTTGAAATGCAAGGACCATGGAAGGCATGGGTGCCTTCTGCAAAACATGGCAGCATTTGCTCTTGGGAACACAAAAGGGAGGTTTTTTATCTTGCATTTGATTAAAAAGACAACCCTGACCTGCCACAGAAAACAGCTTTCAAGATCTTAAATCCTGACCGGTGCTAGATTCTGCAGTCTTTACCTGGGACAGCAAATGGGTACGTGTCTTCAGGGAGCAGGATGAGTAAGCAGAGGTTTGTATGTGACAGTGTGGTCACCAGTGGGAGGGTGTTCAAGAGGATGAAAGTTTGTAAAGAACTTCGTATTCTGCATGATAAAATGTGGTGCGAATATTAGGTATATTATAAGGGATATAACTCCAGTTATCAAATGCACCTTTCTTTAATCACGGACATGCACATCCACCTGGCTTCAGATGGAGGTAGACCAAGTTTTGAAGGCGATCGTCGGAGTCTGTGACTTCTAGAGGATCAGCTGACTGCAACAACCTCTTTGCTTCCTAGAACCCCATGAATCCTCTCACTGGGATTGAGGAAACTGCCCCCCAAAAGGGAGGATTTAACAGGAGTGCTACAGGACCCACAGCCCTCTGACCCTCCCTGGCAGACTCGCTCTGCACTAGAGGAGCATCCCCCATGGCTCACAGCTACGCTCAGCCCCACTCAGGGCTGTTGGAAGGGTCTGCACGAGTGGGCATCTTTGTGGGACCTGGTTCTGAAAGGTGTTTTGGTAGACAGGAGGGTCCAGCTGCTGTGTAAATCATCTATAGGGAGCCAAGAGTGCAAAAGCTTTGTCAAAATCCTCGAAAAAGATGGGAAAAGACTGTCAGAAAATCACCCTGGGATGGATTAAGCTGCATTATTCCATAACCCAGCAAAGCAGAACAGAAGGGAAAGTTACTCTTTGTTGGAAGGGCCAAAAGTTTTTCTGCATAAGAAGCTCAAAAGTAGCTGCACAAAATAACACCATACTTCTTCTCAGAGACTATATCCATCTTAGCATAGCAAATAGTTACCTTCCCTTGGAGGCTGGGGGTTAATTGGAAGAGTTTTTTGAGGTTTTGGAGCATCTGATCTTGTGGACGTGACCGTAGCAGGCCAGCTGGGGCCAGAGGATGATCCTGGCGCCGCCGGGTTTGCAATAGAGCTGCTGTGTGCGCCAGGTCGGGGAGGCTCCTGGGGGCTGCCGCGGACAGGCAGCATGGGCAGAACCAGCAGCTCCTTCTGCATTGCTCCCCTTCACACTGATTTTCAGCCCCATCGCAAAATACGGGACATACCACGCCACTATTTCCTAAACGGAGCTAATAAATGCAACCTGCAAACAACTCTGTGAAGCTTGCACAGAAGACAAAAGTAAACTACTCCAAAGGCAGCCCTTCTCTCACCCCACTGAAAATACAAGTTCTCCAGGCTCCGCTGGCTTCACTTTTGGTTTGTCCTCATGCTTTGAGCCATTCTTCTCTCCACAAGGATGGGTGTTTAGATTCTCGCCTTCTAATCAGCCACAATTACAGCCTTTTCCAGTATCTTCTGCTGCCAAATTGGAGGGAGAAAAAAGAGAAAGAGTTTTTTAAAAAGGAGAGGGAGGCTAATGCTTGAAAAGACATATGTGTTTAGTGTTGTTGGCAGATTTGTAAACTTATTAGTGCCTCCACACACCATGTAATTAAGATCTACTGGTAATTAGTCAATAGTTAAAAATAGGGGCTGGTATTGTGCTACTGAAAACGCCTACAAAATAATGTGTTCTCTGCACTCGAGATGCAGTTAGTGTCTCTAGAAAGTGTTAATTTAAAAAATATATATTTGTTTCAGAGGCAGATTTTTTAGCAAAGTAGATTTCAGCGTGTGTATGTGTGTGCATGTGTGTATTTAACCTATTTTATCTTTGTGTATTTATGTGTGTTTGTGTCATGTCCAAAGAGTCTGACTGCATATTTTGTCTTGGATAAAAATGTTAAGCTATAAAACTGCAGACTCAAGACAGCCATGGAGGGAACGGAAGCTTTTCTCATTTGTAGATTTCCATTGAAATAAACCTGTTCATCAAAGGAAATTGTTCAAAAATCCACAGGAATGGCAGATGTGCGGCATCATGGGGCAGATGTCTGATGTTTGGAGAGTTGTGCATGTATTTTCTAAACATTCAGGGATTACCACAGTCTATAGATATAATCCTTTAGTAACCTGAAAGGTCAAAGACAATGCAAAAGCTCTAATGCGTTGTAGCAAACGCTTGGCCAAACTGCCCTGTAAGAGCAGGCATTCCCACACACATTTGAAGTCATTTGTCCTTATCCTATGACAAAAAACCCAAAAGAGGTGATGTGGCATTTAAATCTCTTAACTCCTGCTTTATAATGTGGTCCAAAGCTGTTTGAGAGTTGCCGGGTGATGTTCTGAAAGGATGTCTCATTTGGCTGTCATAAGCAATCTGCGGTGATTTGTCGTGCAGACAGGCATTTGTCTCAAGTAATCCAAAGGGCTTATTTTGATTGCTTGATAGATCCAAGGAATGTATAGTCGACTCAATGGGGGGATTCATTTATTATGCTCCCAAACCACTCCTAAACCTTTCCTTATGTCATGTCAATGGATTTGTCAGGCCACCCTCACATAGCAGCGATGCAATGGTGGGGGAAATTCATCCTTGCCAAGCAGAGTTAGTTGCTGTGTTTATAGACCTCCTTCTGAAGTACCAGTGGTGAGTGAAATTCTGCTGCAGGAAATGCAGTGGACTTCGTTTCGTGCCCTTGAGAGAAGTATCTTCTGTTGATCTTAGGAAAAAAAAAAAAAAACAAACCTACTCCAATTCTGTGGTAAAGCAGAAAAGACCAAGCCTAGAGAGTCCTAGCAAGGGCCAACAAAGTTATTTCATGGGTTGGTCATGAGTTAACATCTGAAAAGCCCTCCGAGGATGCATGCTACACAGACATGAGGTATTGCTACCTTTGAGTTCACGGTAAGATTTACAGTAATATTTCTTTGATGCTGAATGTGAATTTCAATTTCGTTGCGTACAACTCTGGAATTTGAGTGAGGGTTTTGCTCAAACACCTGAATAGCCATTGAAACTAATTTTCAAATCGCATTTTCAGGTATGAATGTGTCCTTTCTCCAACCTGTTCCAACGTCCTCTTCCCCGACTGGTTAGGTATGGTAGTTAACCAACACATGGTAAGTACTTTGGGTATGCCATAATTACATCGGACCCATGAGCAGAGCAATACTATATGATGATAATTGAGATGTATATCAGTGATGGTTTGTTTTTAATCAGACAAAACTACTGATTGCAAAAAAATCCAAACAAAATTAAACCAACCATCTTTGAACAACAAATAGGTTTAAGAATTGTGAAACAGTTGTGTGTGAAGACAGAAATTCATTATCAGAATGAATTAGTTTTATATCATTATGTGTTACATTCTGGTGTGGAATTCTCTTTAGTTTTTAATTGAAGAACACATAACCAGTGACTCTTACAACATGGGGGACTGTTTTCCCCAGGATTACCCTTCCATTGGAAAACACTGGCTTAGGAATAAATGTGAGCTGTGGCAGAGGGACAAAGCAGGAGGCATGCTCATGCAGAGCTGGCCATATTGTGTAATAGCCCTGCAGAGAAATCACCGGGGACCCTTCCTTCGGCGCTAGGCCTGTCATCTGTAGCCTTGACTGGGAGAAGACATGGGTGGGTTGTCTGTGCTCTCCTTGGGATCCAGCAGAAACTGGCCAAGGGATGAAAGAGTTCTTGGAGAGCATAGGAATGATAAGGACGTGGAAAACCAGAGATGAGCACTTTGAGGACGTGATCTCTGAAGCCATGTTTCCTCAAGAAACCAGAAAGACCTAAAAGAGTCTTTATTCCCTTTGCTCTTCTCTTTTTCACTGCTTCAAGCTTTTTTATAAAATCATGATCCCCAAGTCTCACTGTCCAGCTTGGGCTCACCTGGGACTCAAAGTCAACACAGCCCACATTCACCTTGGGGTTGACGCACATTTCTTTCAGAGAAAAGCTTCATTCCTCAGCTGATCAGCCATCACTGGGGACCACCAGTTGATCACCAGTCATGCCACTGCTTGGAAAAAAATCACTGCAAGGAAAACTGCTGGAGCGTGAGAACCTCTGGGACGCTCAGCCACCAAGGCTGGACAGTGACAAACCTCTCCAGCGGGACTCCTGACATGTTGTGCATGGACTGTCCCAGAGCTGTGTGCAGCAGAGACTGCAAAATCCTGGAGGACCTGAGAATTGTGAATAGGGACCAACTGTTCACTGTCTCTTCCAGAATGAGAACTAGGAAGAAAAACCTATTGTTGGCAAATAACAACAGGTTCAAGGAATCCTATAGGCTGAAAATGACCAGAAAGTGGGAAATGAGTAGAGGTATGTACCATATGTGCTTGCCCTGTTCTAACTTTTCTTATAGGGACCTGTTCATGGCCAAAACCAGGGAAAAAAATACTAGGTGTATCCTTGGTTTGAACGAATCTAGCTGTTGTAATGCTCTCGGGGCAGACTGCTCCCTGGAAGGATGCACGCCACAAGTCATTCAGTTTGGCCCACTGTGAGATGAGGTTTGAGTAGCCTTCATGTTACTGTCTCTGCAATATATAATCCATTGGTGTTTGCTTCACAGTGATGTCTTCTCGGTTAGTTTTGCTTTGAAAGGCAGTTCTGATGACTCTGATTTATGATGACAGCAACTTCAGTGGCATTTAAAGAGAGCGGAAGAAAGATAAATAAGCTTGAAGATTGCTCATAAAGCAATGGAAGAATTGTTCTTCCCTATAATATTCCTAAATACTAAGCCAGGCATGGGAATTTGTCTCACCTTGTTTTAAACATTGAAAAGTTAGACATCTTGTTCAAGCTGGTCCTTCAGAATTTCTCTGCAGGACTTGGAGAGGATGCCAGCACATCTAGAAGGCAATTCCTCTCCCTGTTTTGGGCATGCACTTTGGGACAGGATGAACGGTGCTCTGGAGATGCCCGTCCTCTTTTTGCTGACTGCAGAGAGAGTGCAGAGCACTGCTCAAGAAATCTAACTTTTAGAGGGCTGAAATTAGGCAAGAGCAACCCAGGCTAGGCAGGGTGATCAAAGCCACGTTCAGAGATAGAGCTGTCCACCAACAGCATTGATAACAGCTTTGGTTAGGTGACATTTTGAGTCTTGCTTCTTGGGTTGCTGGATCCCGAGAACCATGAATGGTATGTTTGGTCTTTGGGTGAGTGTCACAAAGTGCTCCTTGCAGCATCTCCTGGGGGAAACCCAGCCAGTACCAGAGAAACTAACCTCCTTGCTCTGCTCAGGTGATGGTCAGTGCAATACAGAGGGAAACCTGGGGAGGTCAAGCAAAGCTGGAGTTTAGCAAAGACTCCTCAAAGAGAAGCGTGAGGAACTCAGTTATCTGCTAGCTAGGCTGATGAAAAGGGGCACGGGGGATTCTGCAGCACAAATGCTCAGGTTGAATCTCTTAGAGGATAACAGGCTCTGGCATTTTTAGGGCAGAATGAAAAAAAAAAAAAAAGAAGCTGAAACAGCATCGAACAATAACTCTTGATCTAAATCTTACAGATCACTGTACTTGCAATGAATCTAGAGAGGCAACTGTCCAGGTAAGGACTGCAAAACTGGGCCTGTTGAATGAGACCTACCTTGACCCAAAAAGTTCTTAACTGTCCTTCTAGCTCCAGCAGATATTGGGCAGCCTTGACTAGTCACTCCTCAGCTCCTCTAGTATTTCACCTGGAAGCGAGGAAAGAATTCCTGCTCCTCTGAGACATAAAGAGAGACTTAATTCATAGACCTGAACACTAAGAGTAGTTCTGCTGATCCCGCATAAGGCAGGTCAGAAAGTCCCACCAAGAAATCTCCACATTAGAGAAAACAGGAGGAACATGAGGAATGGCACTCATCACTCATTCAAGTAACCGCCACTTACTGCTTCGCAAGGTGCTGTGAAGATGCAGCGCGTCTATTGTGCTAGCTATTAATTAATTAACATTCAAGAGGGAAGCCGCCGGTTCCACTTGTGCGAGCAAGTTGCTCTCTGCACGGTGTGCTTCAGCTCACGGCTGCCGGGAGGGTTCAGTGCAAGATGGCAGCTGGGCTGGGCTGGCAAGATGTGAGACAGAAAACTCTGATTTTCAGGAGCCGTCGTAGTGTCGTGACACATCAGGGACTAGCGCACACACACCGTTCCTTGCCCCACGTTTCTCACGGGGAATGCAATACCATCGCATTGCTCGTGTGTGCTTTCAGTATATTAGTGCACACCACTGTTTCCACCTCTTTGTTGACAGCTCTTTTATCAGGTCTTGATTAAACAAAACATTTAAATCCTTTTCCCTATTTAAGCGTGTGCCTGAGACATGTCTGTATGGCAGAATATTTAAACACTAGCTTTCAGTGCCACTTGCTTCAAGGAGCACAGATGAGCTTCAGATTAATTTTGGGTGTAACTCTTTTCTGAATGAGGACCTTGCTATTTCCACTGCAAAGGACAACCATCTAGCTACAGAGAAGGGCAGTGCAAGAAGATATCCCATTTGTTGCAGGAGACACCAGCTAACACTGTCTTTGCAGGAGCAAATGTGGGTGGAACGACCTCACAGGTCCCTCCTGAGCCTCCAAGTCTATCTTGAATTGGTTAATAGAGGTTATGGTAAAGGGTGACTTGGTAGTTGGACCTCACCTGAGAGTCAAAGCCATATATACATTGAACTTTAGGAGAAATCTCAGTGCTTTCAGTCCTGGGTCTCATGTATTTTCCATCCTTGTTCCTCCAGCCAGGCTGTGCGTTGGCCTCAGTGCATCCACTCTTTAGGTTTTTTCCTGACAGATGGAGCTGTATTCGCCTCTGACTTTGCCATCCAAAGCATGTGGACCACAGTTTGGGTCTCAACAGGTAAGTGTTACTACAGACTCCTTCGGGGGCATCACTGCTGGGATACAAGGATGGGAAAGAGGGATGAGTCCTCTTCCACCCAGCCCGTTACTGGTGTCCGCTGAGGACCGACTTCTTGACGAGTGTGAAGAGTGAAGAGCTCTGCTGTGGCAAGGCTTTAAATAAGCAGAGACCTTGGTGTAGATGCTTGCAGCTGCTTCACAGCAACAGGTACAGGTAGATCGGTTGAACCTAAGGAAACATCAGTGGGAGAGTCTTGAGGCCTGATGATCTCCAGATCTTCCCTTCACTCTCACCAGAACAAGATGGATCCATCTAATGCCTCTTTGATCAAGTTCAATTTGTTGTTCAACATTCAGAAAATATTATTGTATAATCTGTGGCTTCCCAACCATTTTCCAGGACCTATCTTTTTTTCTTCAGAAGAGCTTGGGTGTGTCAAAAAAAAAACTTGCACCAGTGAAGGATGCTGGACTGAGTGGTCTGTATGGGCTCTGTGAACAGAAATGACCGGTGAGTATCACAGCTGACTGCCAGCACTGCTGCAAAGCTTGTTTTCTTTAAAGCCCTGTGTACTTTAACCCAGTGCTCAGCGAATTGCGAATCCGAGTGCATTTGACAGTGTGAAGGCAGTGTAACAGTCTGGCGGCTGGTACCCCAGTGGGAAATCCTGTGCCTGGCTCGTGTTGGCTCACTACGTCAGGGAGCTGCAATCATGACTGGAGGTGATACCTTCATTTTCAGGTGCAACTGCTCTTTCAGCTATTTGCCTTCCAAAATCACTTTTTATTGCTATGTGTGAAAACCTTCACCACTGTGCAAAATTACTGTGTATCAGATGGGAACAGTTTCCTGGCGCTGGTTTTCAATAGAATATTTCACAGCTCTCTGCTTGCTGGGAAACATCCATTTCTGCTCCACTCTGTGCTGACCCGCAGAAGTTACAGGCTTTCACAGCCTCCTGACGCGGAGCTTGGGTCCTGTAATCAAAGACGCAGCCACTAGGACATTTGGGGTCGAAGAGCACTAAGTCAGCGTCCGCTGCACCAGCCACAGTGGGCATTCTTGTCTGACCAGTGTTCACACTACTGGATGATGCCATTTTCTCCAAGATGCTGTTTGTCTGTACCATCTTCTTTCTTCCAAACATCCCAACTCTGCAGTGCCCTGTTCACCTTGCAGTGTCAAAGAGTTGTCTTATTGCCACATTGCTTTTTTTCTATTGCATATGGTGGAAATTTTAGTTGGGGTAGGCCTGCACAGATTCTGATTTCCAAGGTTTATCCACATAAATGCACGTAGACCACAGTCTTTGACCCCCAGCGTGATACCCACCAGGGTGATATGTTTCCTCTCTGGTTTGCAGTACTGGTAGCACCGTGACTGGTCTTTTCATTAACATGAATAGCAATGGCTTGTCATGGGAGGGAGGTTCAGTGTTTCAGTGTTCACTGAGAACCGAGGGCTTCTTCATCAGTCCTCATTCCCGAACTGGGCAACGTGCCACCTGCAGTCTCCGAGGATATTTCAGACTCCATTGCATAAGTGCCCTCTGGTTCTTTCTCGACGTTTCAGGCTACGGTTTGCTGTTGAGGCTATCTCCTGGACCACATATATTTCCAAATGTGGCAGCAAAATGGCTCACTGTAGCACATTAATCACACCCTTCCCCTTTCGTGATCTCCCCAGGTCTTTCATAGGAATTGCCATACCGGGTTAGACCACCGGCTCATCAAATCCTGCTTTTTGCCTCCAGCGATGGCCAAAACCTGAGGCTTCCAAGGTTACCTCCACAGCACACCAAACTAACTGCACAGTTCTGGGTGTGTGGGTGGAAAACCTCTTTCGTGGCTGCCACTGAAGATCCGCTTATGCACTGAAGCATGAGATTTGATTACTTTTATTACAGGATCTTCACATGCAGAGCTACAAATGTTCATGGTCATGCAATTATCCAGTCACAGCAGTTGACTCAGTGACCTTCTTTGGCAGTGTAGTCCATAAATTGGCTATATACAGTAGAGGGACCTCTGATTTGCTTTACCTCTGTTGAAGTTTACCTTCAATGAGTGACATCCAGTGACTTATACTACACATGGCAGGGTAAAATGGAAAGGGAGTTTCAGCCTGTTGTTCCCTTTTTTTCATTTGAATATCCTCAAACTCTTCTTTTGTCTTTACAAGACACTTCTGGATTTTTGACCATTTTCTTTCCTCAAACAAGATTATACCTGGGCTGCTCTCCAGCACCATAACCCATGAAATGTCCAACATATCGTTTGGCTTCTCAGGATAAAGTTCTCAGGTATGTTTGGGAAAAGAGCATAGCTATTACACAAATGCAAGAAGGAAGGAAAGTCATTTCAAGGGCTGACACCATCTGAGACCCAGCAGAAGAGGGAAGATGATGAGTGCACTCAGTTAAACTTTCAGGGGAAATTTATAGGCAAGAAGAAAGTCAGTGATTCAGAGTATAATTTGGCCAAAGATCACATTTCTCAATGAAAGGTATAACAAGCAACAGGAGGAACAGTTTTTCAGGGAGAAGTAAAAAATGTTAGTTTTAAGCAAAACCATGCCACAAAAAACATTTAGCATCTCTTCAAGCACATGCTGCTGCAGCCTTGATTGCAAGGAGCTGTAAAAGTGACTAAAGCAAGAGTCTCAAGAGCGGATTGCTCAAGTGAAAGGAAGCTGGAATGAAATGCCAGCCAGCCCCGTCGGTCCCTCATTCAGCGCTGCTCAGAAATGCCTGATGCTTTCTGACTGGATAGCCAGGGCTGGAGTAATTACTCAGCTGCAGCATTTTCACTTTTACAGTGAAAAGGAAGCTTCTTTTCTTTGCACGAGTTACGAGTTTGCCTCAGATTTTATGAGCTGACACTGTGAAGGGCTTTGTTATGTAGTCCTTCTGGTTTGCTCCTGTCCTGGTCACAGTGGCCACTTGGCCACTGTCCTACTCTACCATACTTGAAGCTAAACTCCCTGGGGTTATGTCTATACCTGGGAATTAAACAATTTGGGGCACAGATAGTCACCCATACAGCTACACTGCTGAACAAGCAGTTCACAGATAAACAAGCACTGACCCAAACAACCCTGGGAAGCTGAGGAGTTAGCGTAGACCAGGGACCATTTCCAAAAGACCATCTGGAGAGACCACCCTGTTTTGAAGACTGAGAGAGTTTAATAGCACGGACATGGCCAGACTTTGCCAAAGGGCCTCAGGACTGGAGAGCAGGCCTGACCCTGTTTTTTTTGACTAGTATATATACAGCCCAGCTGCACACTCTGTCTTGGCTTTGGTGCATGCATGAGAGCATTTTTAAATTATAAATCTCCTAAGAGATTTCTAAATCTCTGAAGAGAGTCTGGTGAAGTGCTCTTGCCCTGTACACATGGCTATGACTGGGGTCATTGCTCACATCAGCCTTTCTGGAGGGGTCTCTGTGGAGTAACACAGCCACAGCATCTACATGCTTGGTCCCTACCTCTGTGCTTAGTGCAAGAGCTTGGGACACTTAAAGATCCAAGTGACCCAGATCCACTTAGCAATGAGCTACCCAAGAGCACAGGGCATGAGACAGACACAGCACACAGCCTTGACACCACCCTACTGCTCCTTGGGTTGCTGCCCTACAACCTGCTTCATCCTGTCCACCTTCCCAGCTGGGTCACTGCTGAAACCTGGGACAAACAGACCAAACAGAGGTTGGTCTGGTCCTGGGGGAGTAGAAAGGAAAGCAGATAGCCCTGAGGTTTAGCCCTTTATCCCTGTTCACCACCCTTTGCTATGAGATATTGGCATATCTCAGGCCGTTGTCCCCCAAGGTGGCTTGCACGGCAGGGTCCATGAATATGGGAGCATCTCTCCCAGACCTCATCATCCTGCACCCCCTTTGCAGTCAATAAATGCCTCCAAAGGGAGATCCATCTCCAGGATGGGGACTGGAGGCCTGAATCCATCCTCCAAGTGTATAGCAGGACGTGAGAGCCTGAGTGGTGAACCCAATGGCAGGTGGTCTGGCTCAAGCTCAAGGCAAATGCCATAAAAGCCTTTCCAAGGATGCTGGAAGGACTGTTTGGCTGGAAGAGGCCCCAAGGTATGGGGTGTGTGGCATGTGGCTATCACAAGAGCATGCTGGAGACATCAGTAATGCGTGCAACACAGGTGTGAACAGGTCTGTCCAAGTGGGCCTGGGACTGCCACCACAGAGAGGTCCTTAGGGATGACTGAACCCATCCATGCTGGGCCATGTCTTCCACCAGATTAAGCCTTGGAGCTGGCGAGACCAGACCGTTTCTTACCCAGGGTACATCTGCCTTTCTGAGCAACTTTGGATGCACTTCATATCTTTTTTGATTCTCCAGGCAATTACCCTCCGCTATTGACTCTGACCACCCAACTATTCCCTTCCACTGAAACACCACACCAGACCAGTCCACCAGGACCACCTCTAAATCCTCTTGGTCATACAGGCATTGGATGAATTGCCTTCATTCCCTGACAGCATTCCTCCCTCCATTTTTTCCCCTCTTCAAGCCACAGGTCCAGAATCTATCCAACCCTTCCCTGGGCCAAGTCCTCAGATACTTATGAAGCCATCACATTACCTTCCTTAATGCAGCCTTCCTCTTTCTGGTCTCTGGTTCTGCACCTGGAACCCCTCCTTCCCTCATCCCTCCCTGGCCTTGCTGGCCATCCTGCTTCCCTTCTTTTCTCCATATCTCGCTTACGCCACTGTGCTCCTTCCCATGGGCCCATCGCTCTCTCCCAGCCCTTGCAGCGCCATCAGCGGTGGGAACTGAAGGACTGGGCTCCAACGCTACTGCCTGCGGACTACCTGCCTTGGGACTCCCCACACAAGGGGGGCACCCCATGTCCTAGCGGAAAAGCAGAATGCATTTCTGGGCAATAGTCTCACCTTGCCTTTTTTCACCTTCCCATGCAGCCCACGAGTCCATCCCTCCTACCAGACCGCTCTCTCCCAAAGAGGATCACAGCCACCAGCCCCCATGATACTCTAAAACCTGGCAGTGCTAAGCCATTCCCCATTCCTCCATTCCAGACACCTCCCCCACATGCTTTCCTTCACTAATCCTCAAGGAGCACGGCTTAGGAGCCCTAGCTTAGCATTGCATGATATGCACATCCCATTGTCCCCCTCTAATAGCATAAGCCCTGGACGAATCCCCTTGATTTTAGGGCAGAGTGCTGCTGGAATTCCTTGCCTTGTTTCTAGTGGTTTCAGTTGTGTATTGGGTCTTTTCTATTATTTATTCGCTGCATATTCAGAGCATGGAAAGATGTATGATTGTTTAGATTTTAGAGGCAGTATTTGCTTTTAATATAGATAACAAAGCAAGGATGCAGCAGAGGGGCAGTGGTCTATATCATAAAACCTCTGGAGGCAAAAAGTGAGTAACATGTTAAAGTCATCAAGATAAAAAGTTCCCTTTGAAAAAAAATCCCAACTCTTACTGTTTGGGCCAGATATAGTCCTAGTATCGATCGGCTTGATCATCCTCCCATGCCATGTACTGGCAAAAAAGCTGCTGATCTGGTTTTGGGGCACTCTCACTTTATTTGCATTTGATGCTTTTGAGGGTCTAGGCTAAAGGTTTCAGTTTGGTCAGAGATGGCAGGGGAGGTCAAGCAATGGAGACGTAGAGCTGCCAGGCTTGTGAGGGTGGAAAATCCTGGAAGCAATGCATATTTTGAGTCTGATTTGATTTGGGTTTTGTCAGGCTGATTAAAAAGTGCTGTACACTCATGCATTGACAGATCCTAAACATTGTGGCATTGGCTTGCTAGACGAAGACAGTGTGGGATCAAGGGAAAAGGCTTGCACTGGGATATCCTGGAGAGATGGGACAGGGTGGAAAAGGGATGCAAGCTTGAAGATTGTCTTTGGCCACATAAAGCAGGCTGTCTCCCGTTGTGATGGGGCAAATTCTTCACTCCATGCCCATAGAAAGGAGATGAGTTGACTGGGTGCACAAAGGGAAAGAAAACAGATGACACATCCATAAGAAATGCTTTGGTGTGGGGACACAGCAGTGGTCCCAGCAGGGAACCATTTGTTCTCAGGGCGCTTGCAAAGGGGCTTTACCCAAGACATATTTAAGCAGCTTATGGCCATTAGGCAAATGTTTAATCTGCAGGAAAGTGGGCCACCAGGCAGGCAGGTGCTCTGATGTATTTAAAGCCATGGAGCAGCTGGGTCTGTGAGGCAGAGCGGTGGAAGGGACCCAGGGGACAAGTTATCAGAAGGCTGTAGGACCAAGGTGGCTGGTGTTGGACCTTATGCCCCAGGGGTTGAGAGACCAGGTATAGCAATCGCAAATGCCCAAAAGGTTTCTGCGGAAAGGCACAAGGAACCCTTGAAATCACCTAACAGCAGCAGGGATAGGGAGAGAGAACCCCAAAAGCTAATGTTCCAAGCCTAGTTGCACCTCTTCCACCTGCATGCTGTGTTGCTTGCAGGACCTGAGCCAGCCAGGTGGAAGGCAGCGTGAATATTTCTCTCCAGATGTGCAACTCCATCCTTGCAGATGCAGCCACTGCTGAAGGGCAAGAGAGGCCAGACAGAAAATCTGCCAGATCGTTTCCAGATCTGATCCTAGTTTGCCCTAAATAAAGATCTGCATTGGTTTGTGGGAGGCAAGAGCAGAGCAGGAATAACTTCAGCCTTCTGCAGCTGGACCTCATCCCCCAAGAAACAGGCTTGAGCTGACATCTCTCTGGTCCGTGAGCAGCATTTCCTAAGCAGGTGCCGTTATTTTGCAGTCATCCAAAAGATGGCAGCCTTCCCCAAATCTTCTTCTTCGCCGGCTGGCTGGACTCTGACCAGGAGATACGTGTCTCACCTTGATTCCTGACACTGCAGCTGGCACCACCCATGGGAGACAGAGCTCAAAAGCTGCAGAGAGCTGCTAAAAGCCATGTCTCTAGCCGTGCCTTTGGCATTTTGCTAGTGCTGGTTTCTGCCTGGAAAAGTGATCACGCCTGCCTTCTCCTGGAAGAGGGATTTGGATTTTGTCTTGGTTGTATGAAAGCCAAGTTGCCTTTATGCTGGCAGACCCAGCAGCCTGGGCTGCTCCTGCAGCTTTTCCTTACCATCCATGGTGCCCAGAGCAGCTCCATTGGGAAGAGGTGGTTGGATTGAGAACTCGAGGGGGAAGAGGCTGTAGGAGCCAGGAATACACTGGCTTGTGGTCTCAGCTCTCTGTGGTCTCTGTTGCCAAATTGTCCTCCATTGCAGAAGGACGCAGTAAGATGGTGGGGTGAGCTCTACCACCTGGAGCCTTCATTGTATGGCAAGAGCACACTGTGCTATTGGTCACCCACACACAAAAGACCAGGGTCCCCCCTCAACAGATCCCCACCTCCCTTCCCAGAGCTTTCCTCTGCCTTGGTTTTCATTGCAGCAGCTCCTCAGGTTTGGAAACAAGGTCTTCTCCATGTCTCCATCTCATGCATCTCTCTTCTCCAGGCTTTGTCTTTGGAAGTGGAAGATGGGAACACAAAGATAAAATCCATTCTTTTCCAAACATCCCTTTTACCAGATCACCTTTCTCTCTGCATTGTGTTTGCAACCTATGGAAATCTACAGACAGACTCAAATACAAAACAACATCCTCAGCTCTATTTCCCCCACTTCTGTTTCTCCGAGTTCACCAGTCCGAGAGAAATAAGTCATGCAGCATATTTCTGGCTCCGCTCCTGTGGCCTTGGACACACTGGAGACATCTCTTCCAGTCAATTAAACAGTGTTGGGGCCTGTTTTCTGGTCCTGAGGCCAACTGGCACTACCTGGCCATGTCCAATGACTGGTGTGTGAGCAATCCCCCATCCCTCCGCCATCCCCGTTCCTCACCGGTGGGCAGCTCTCCTGTTGTCCTCACCTGGCCTTGCAGCCTCCCTGCCAGGCAGGAGATGTCTCTGCTGCGTAACCAGGGAGTGTTTCTCTCCTGCAAACAGGCAGCTGTGGGCTTAAGCTTCTGCAGGTAAAGTATAATAACTTTTGGAAGTAAAGCCATTAGTTTTCTGCTGAGCCGGCTTCAGTGATGGAGACTGTAGGTCTTCAGCTCTTGGTGACATCTACTGTCTTCTGCTCCCTGACTGCCCAGCAGCTGGTGTAACAAGGGCATAGGGGTGGGGATCATTTCAAAGAGCTCCCACAGCAATAAAAGCAATAACTGCAGCAGCGGTAATACTGAAACCCCTAGAAATAAGGACTGACTGTGGTTGGCTGCAGCACTTGGCCTGTGTGGTGGTCAGGACACATGGGGAATCCTGCCAGGGTGCTTTGCAGCAACACTGGGTGAGCTGGAAATTGCCTTTATGAGCATCCTTAGGTATTTGCAAACAGCAAAGTGAACTGGCACATCTCAGACAAGGAGAGAAGTGCGTCTCCAATATCTGCACCCAAGTTAGACCTGCGATAGGCTCTGTTGACGCTTGGTGACTCCAACATCACTAAAAGACGAAATTGCCATTATCCGCAGCTTTTGTGTTTCCACAAGGCATGTTGGAAGCAGGAACCAGCAAGCTGGGCAATGCACAAGCAGGAGGCATCGCTCCCACTCCCAGTGCTCTGAGTCGATATTCCTGCCCCTCCAAAAAGATCTTGCTACAGCCCCAGGAATGCAGATGGGGAAGAAATGAGGGCAAGAGCAACATGGCAATGTGACAGCAGTATTACTGACATTTACCATCAGTATTTCTGACATTTTTCCATCAGCATTTTTCCATATAAAGAAAATAATCTCCTTAAATAAATATCCCACAAGGTGAAATTACGTTTGGTGGAGGACACCCGGGGAAGGGAAAAGATTTGGGTTCTGCTGAAGTGTTTTTCTCAGATAAAACTGCAGTCATCCATTTTTATTTTGAGTTTTTAAATCCTTTCCTTTTGCTGTACATTAAAACTGAGTAAACCCATAATTTCCTTCCCCTCAAAGAGAGATGGGGGAGCCCTTTTCCCCCTGTGCTTAGGATAACTCACCTGTGCCTTGTAGGAGGTGACACCAGCATCCATGGCTGAGGACACTGATGGGGGTGAAAGGAAAAATTGGCCTCAAACATTTGCAGAAGGCAATTCCCTGAACCACAGTGAATTCCTCTCCAGGAAGCCCACCCAGTCTCCCTTTGAAGCAAGGTGAAGTCTCAGCATCCACAGTACCCCGCAGCAGGGATTTCTAAGTGCTGCTCCTGGAGGTATTGCTAGAAAAGGCAAGAAAACCACAGTGATGAATAGGAGCTAGGGTCAGCAATGCATGAAGCTGATGTGGGTTGTTTTATGCTTTGTCTTCCAAGAAAATGGTCAACAAAGAAGAGCCCTGGGTATTTCCTTCTCGTCTAGCTTGTGTGTGCTCTGCTTCCCACTGCAGCACCGACGCGTGCCCTGTTCTCCAAACCGGAGAGGGGCACACAGTGGATTTTCTGGTTCATTGGCAAGCCCCAAGAATTGAAAGAAAATTGACTTTGATCTAAAAAGAAATGAAATTTTTGCCTTTTCTGTTTGTCCAAAAAAAGAAAGAAGAAAAGATTCCTTTGAGATCAGGCAAAATGTTTTCTTTCATGTCTGGGCATTTTAAATCTTGCTTAAATAAAAACACAGGACAAAAAGGGGAAGGTAAGAGGCTGTGCAGAGGACTGCCTGGTTCATCCAGCACTGTCCCACAGCAGTGAGGCCAGATAAGTCAGAGGGAATGTGCTTTGATGTGGGAGGGAGAAGCTGCAAGATGCTGCAGAGGATGTCTGGCTTGTACAGAAACAGACACAGATGTGCCTTGCCGGAGGCAGGTTCGAGCCATTGCGTTCCCTGCACATTCCTGGCAGGATTTCTTTAGCGTGGTGAGATATAAATGAGTGTCAGGAAGGCAAGTGCCTCAGGGCTGTTATTTAGCATCTTGGTAACCATGCCTAACCCATGGTGAGACCCTCCAAAATCTTTCCAAGTGGACAATTTCTGGGGTTTAGGATATATTTCCCTGCCTATTCCTTATATTTTCTAAGCTCTGCATTATACAATGTGGGGCTCTTTGCTGCTGTCAGTGGCTTGCAGCTCTGCTCTCACCAGTGGGTCACGGATTGCTTTCACATTCACCAGATTTTTCTCCTTCAGGTGGACCCTGTTATGCTAAAAGGTTCTGCCTTGGCCAAGAATGAGCAGTTGGAGGGCAAGTTCCCCACGCTGTCTCCTTGGGAAGAGTCTCCTCGTGTCTCAGTATGGATGCCATGGGTTATTTACCCCATCGTGCAAACTCATTGCGAGAGTTACCCCGCTTTGGAGAAAAGAGGGGCTAACGACACAAGACTGCTGAAGGAAAAAAACCAAAGTCCATCTGGGGCCAATGCTTAATTGCTGGTGGCAATTTGCAGATTCAGAAGCCACAGCACAATTTTTAGGCTGCACCAGCCCTAGCTAGGTCCAGTCTGTTATCTGAGACGTGACAGATTGTGTATCTCTCCTCCTGCTTAATTCTCCAGCTCCTCAGTCCAGAGGATCCTGTGTTTACAAAGTGCCTCTGCAGCACAGAGCTGCTCACAAAGCAATGTTCGTCACTATATTACCCCTCTCATTCCAGTCCTCATCTTGCACCATTTAAGTCAGTGAGAGCTTTGCTCATGAAATATCGACTCCAGGACCAAGGCCCTACCACAGTCCAAACCGAAGGCTTTAGCAGGAATTTTCTCCCTTCACATGACTTGTTTTGAGCAAGTAGGCTCTGAGCTCCCTACAGACAAACAGTGGGGGAAGAATGGGAGGAAACATCCACATCATGGGATACAAATGCTTTAGAGACTTGGTTTTCAATGTATGGGCAGTGCAGGGGGTGGGGGGGCTTGGAGCTAGGACATCCCAGAGGCCTGTAAGATTACTTACATGTCAAAGGCATCTTCTGAAGAAATCCAAAAGGGCTTTGGAAACTGAAACCATCACTTTCATAGGATTATGTCTGGGCTGCTGGTTCAGATTATCTGGACCAGAAGAAGAGGTAATGAAAACCTATGTAGAGGTCTCTGGTCCTACAAGGCAAAGATGGTGCTTGCAGTGTGCTGCACACCTCGGTGGTCACAGCTTCCAGCCAGTGCTGGCTAACCTCTCGGAGAATAACGCCCGGTGGTGTCGTGGGACCTGCTGGGGTCTGCTGGCTGGTACCACAGCTCGGGCAGCGAGCAAGTCTGAGCTTGGAGGACACCACTCAGAGCTATAAATACGGGCATGTTTGGAGATGGATATAGTGAACATGCAAAGCCTTGGTGATGGTCATTGCTGATAGATCATCTCAGTCCAAGTGTGGGACAGCCCTCTGGAGGACACTGACGGGGCATACAGTGGATTTCTCTCTGATACCACCCCACCGTCTCTGCTTCTGAGCATCCCTGCAGGATTTGGATCACACAAAAGCACAACCTCACATGCATGGACTACTAAGAAACTCACTTATGACTCCTGTTGTGATGAGGCTGGTATGAGAAAGTGCAGTATCTGCATTTGACTGTATCATCTCCACAAACATGAACTTATCTGGCAAGACTTACCAGGTGTTTCCTGATCCTCTGCACACAACGTTTTGGAAGACAATGAATGACACAGCACACCGCAAGGTGACAATTGGTCCTTTTTAATGAGAGAAGCAAACTCCGTTTCCGTCAAACAAGAAGAAACTAATGCAAACATCACTGTTTCCCTCTGCCTCTCAGCACTGAAAATCTCTGCTCTACTTCTTTTTCCTGTGTGTCAGGCAGCAGTACATCCTCCTGCAGTCTTCAGTGTGCTCCTCCTTCTCTCCTTTAGCACACGACCTGGAACAACACCCACCGCAGCACTTTTTTGACTGGCTTTTGCCTGTAGAAAAAAAGAAAGAGAGCTATGTCAGCATTGACTAATTCACTGTGGTTAGCAGCACAGGAATCCCACCACCACACAGTAAACTGTCTCCTTAAAATAAAGTGTCCACATCCACACTGATACTTGGGAATGGACCCTGGCTGCTGTCAGCACTTGTCTCAGGAATGGTTTGAGTCCATGCTATTTGGCCAAGAGCAAAACTGAGCTAGTGACAGTGCTGTCCATTAAATGGTGTGGGTGACTGACTTAGTTCCTATGTCAAGCTGAGAGCTCAGTCCTGGCACTCCTGAATTTATCAGTATAGTCACACCCTGGGTATTTAGCTTGAGATGAACTGAATTGCTCTGATTCTATTGACTAGTGTCCAATGACCGTGATGGGACGCAGTTCACATGGAGGACCCCCCCAGCTGATGGATGTCTAAATCTAGGATGGTGTGATTCTGGAGCTGAACTCCACTCCAAAACTCTCATGAGCTGAACCCAACCAAAATATCAATACAAGACCCACCACCCAGACCTACTTTCCTGGAAAAGTCCTTTATTAACCTTAATTCCCTTATGTTTCACTATTATCTCTCATTTCTGCTCCACAAAATTTGCCACCTTACCTGGGGTGGCCATCAAGGCCATTAGAAAAACAGCAAACACAACATAGATGATCCTCATGACTGGATGTCCACCCGGATCACAGCAGGTCTGGGATGCAGCCTTGAGAAAGGTCTTGAATCAGTTGCTAAGAAAAAGGCTGGAGATCCTGATATTTATAGACATTTCTTGACAGAAAGGACAGTGTTAAGGAGGAGCGTGGCTTTGCTGTTGCCCAAGGACAAATTGTTGCTGCTTAGTGGGATATTATGTCACTCCAACCCAGTGGCCATCTGACAATGAGACGTCCACGCTGTGCCCATTTGTCACTGGCTATTTGAAGGCATCTCATGTGGCCTGTGCAGGCGTCTCTCCCTTGGGAGCTGGACTCCTCTCAATCTGGCTGCCAAAGCTTTTAGCACAGACAACTGGGACTATTAGTCCCTGGTCATGAGACTTGGTGTTGGCTTTTAGGAATGATTGTGGTGGACAGTGTTACAGCAGCAAGTTTGAGACCCCTTCTTCTTCCCTTCCAAAACAGAGACCTGTGAGGACTGGTAATACACTGGCCAATGCCACCATATGCATTCCCAACCATATGTCAAGACCTAGACCCTCTACTAGAATCCAAAGTGCTGTGGCAATGGACATGCAAGTTGTTATAAAGTTGAAATGTCTTTCCTGCAAAAAAACCCTGGCTGTCTGCAGGTGAGGTCACCAGTCTAAGCTAATCATCTGGGGCTCAATTCAGTTGCCTGAACACAAACAGCACCATTTGAGACCTCCTGAAAATTCCCAAGTTTCTCCTCCTCTCCTACATCAACCGTATCCAAGAGATTTGGATGCCCCTTTCTGCAGACAGGATAAATAGCAACTCAGTTCTAGTCTCTGAGTGCTGGACTTTGTAAACATAGATGAACAGAATATTGCAAAGCACCAAGTGCAGAGGTGACTAAAGAATAGCGGCAAGTAGCATATGTTTCTGTTGCCCACCTAAAGTCTCCTCCACCACCAGCTGGGAAGAAGTCCTAGCATTTACATTTCCATTCAGCTTGTGATTGATGTATTTCTTCTCCCTTGAGGAGAAGCAAAGAAATAGCTACCACAGCACCTCCAGTCCAAGAAGAAACTGAACCCAAGCAGAGATACTGTAGGTTGTGTTCCCTGGCAACGAGTGAACGTTTCAGACTGAACAATATTGGCAATGTGTTACACCATTCCCTCCAGAACTGCCTGAGAGCCAGCTGGGGCTATCTGCCCTGGAGAGCAAAAACTGCAGAAGCACTCACTCCATGTCCATCTGCTCTGAGTGGGATTAATTTAGAGATGAGTACACCAATATTTTTATTTCTTACATGGGTGTCTCTGTTCTGGATGTCTACACTCCTTTGACAGCCAATGGAGATCTACTCTGTCTGGTGGCTAGTGACAGGATGAGAGGTAATGGCTTCAAGTTGTGGCAAGAGAGGTTTAGGCTGGATATTAGGAAAAATTTCTTTACTGAGAGGGTTTTGAGACATTGGAATAGGCTACCAAGGGAAGTGGTTGAGTCACCATTCCTGGAGGTATTCAAAAAGCGCATAGACAAGGCACTCCAAGACATGGTCTAGTGGGCATGGACTCAATGATCTTGAAGGTCTTTTCCAGCCTAAATGATTCTATGATTGTATGATAATCCATGGAGCTGGGAGATTCACTCGGCTTACTGGCCTGGAGGTTTTTATTCAGGGTGAGTTGAACCATGCTCTAAATTATCTCAACACTATTGACAGGACTGGCTGTTCCCAGTGACTCAGACATCTCAAGTGCATATTTGAGATGACCCACCTAGTCTCCAGCTGTGTCTCTAGAGGGTAATGGTCTCCCATAGCTCCCGTATCATACTTGTCAGCCACATATAAATGTCCCAGGCACTCATTGGTGCCTCACATGGCACTAGACATCTTCATTTAGGCAACTCAATCAAGTGCTAGCATGGCTGCAGGTCATTCTGTGTAAACACCTTGTTCAGCTCTCCCTAATCTGCATTTCAGTCTCACCCAGAGAGTGGCAGGTGGACAAAGGCATGAAAGGGCTGGGACCAAGGGGGATACTCTGACCTTTCCACTCTGTCCTTCTCATCCAACTTGGGCAGCACAGCTCTAAGATGCTGAGCAGATCCCAGTCCCTCTGGTCCACTTGCGGTCGTTCTCCTTTCTGCACTACGTCCATTGCATTGCAAAGAAAGCAGAAGAGAAGCAGAGGAGAAGATAAGGCAGAAGAAGGATTACTCTGACCCAAATTTTCCCAGTGTATCCCTCTAGCTGGCCACTCTCTCAAAGGGAAATGATCACTACAGTTCTTCTGGTCCTTGAGTCCTCTACTAAAACAACCACTGTATCCATTAAATAGTTCAGTGACGCCTATCATTAACTCAGAACAAATTCCTCCTGGAAAAATACCATCCGGCAAGCCCCCAAACAGCCACTGCTGGTGGGTAGTGTCATATAGACCCCTCCTCAGACAAGTGAGAGCAGAGCTGGTTGTAACAGATTTTCCTTCCGGAAGCTGTTTCACTGTTGGACTCTGTACTGGGTTTGCATGGCAAGGTTTTGGTAGTGTGTGTGGGGGGATGGTGGTACAGGTACTTCTCACTTCTTCTGTGAGAAGCTGCTGGAAGCTTCCCCTGTGTCCGACAGAGCCAACGCCAGCCAGCAGTAAGATGGACCCGCTGCTGGCCAAGGCTGAGCCCATCAGCAATGATGGCAGCACCTCTGGGATAATGTATTTAAGATGGGAAAAAAAACCTGCACAGCAAACTGCAGCTGGAGAGAAGAGTGAGAACATGTAAGAGAAACAGCCCAGCAGCCCCCCAGGTCAGCGCAGAAGGAGGAGGAGATGCTCCAGCACCAGAGCAGAGATTCCCCTGCAGCCCGTGGTGATGAAGACCACGGTGAGGCAGGCTGTCCCCCTGCAGCCCAGG
>JANZLQ010000017.1:26638001-26651291 GCA_026212715.1 Elanus axillaris | reverse complement strand
CGGGGTGACATTGCACACGCCGGCAAGCAAACAACGCCTCTTTGGAGATGGGTTCGCTTGAGTTTCTCCTCCTGCCGTGCTGCTCGTGGCAGGAGTCCATCTCTAAGCACCGATGTCTCTATCTTTGTTTTTGATGAGTATTGTTCTTTGCTCCCGGTGCACCAAGATCTCCTCTGGCCTCCGGGCTTCAGCATTTTCTACACTGTTTTGCTGTACTCTTGTTTTTCTCCATGCTCACCCAGGTGAAACAGCACCTAGGAAGTTAGAGAGGACAGAGAGAGCTGGAAGGTCAAAATTAGGAATTACCACCTTTAGAGTCTTCTTGTCTGGGCAACCTGCAGCGGGACAATTTTTAAGACAATCTCTAATGGCCGTAAATTGTGTATGTTCAGATTGCTGAAATGTAAAGTGGAGAAAGGCTCTGCCCCGTCTCTCATCTGTCACTTGTTTACCCCCTTTCCAGATTTCTCCATTCCTTCTCTCTTTTTTGTGCCTCCTCCCAACTATTTGCCACTACATGTTCATACCCTCCTAGCCTCTCCTTCATTCTTTGCTTTTTCCCTTTGTTCTTCACTGTCTTTTTCTTGTTTCCTATGACCACTACAGGGAAGTAGCTCTGCTCATTTCTGCAACTGACCATTCATAACCTTTTAAAATTAATAATTCCATTTACTGGAATTTTGAAGAAAAAGAAATCATTATCCTTATATTAAGCAGTATCTCTTTTTCTTGACAAGCAACGTGTTGTTTTTTTTTTAAGATGCAGAGTTTATTTTATAGCTATTGAATGCACGTGTTCCTATAAATGTTCAACAGGGAATCCCTCATTCAAGCTATTCACATTTGAATTCAAACAAACACCACCACTCATTGCTAATGATGGCTCAGCATGAAGAGCTGCACTGTTTGTTTGGATTCATCTTTTCTGGATGCAAAACCAACAGCTATAATTTCTTCCTTTCAGTTAAGTCACAAGGAGCAGAAAGGATGAGTCTGGATGAGTATACAGATACACGAAAGGAACCGCTACTGGGAGATGCTGAAGCACTCTGCACCACAGGAGAAACAGCAGAGCTGGAGAAAAGCCAGCAGAGAAGGGGAGGGATTTTTATGTTTCTTCACAAAACATATTTTTCACTGTATTTTTGAATTGGCTATGATCTAGCCTTGATGTAATTTATTTTTTTTCCCCCAGAAATTCTAGAACCATTTTTCCCCAGGCAGATCTGTCACCTTGCACAAATGTTTTCACGGGGCTTATTTCTTTCCAGCTTTTCCCTGGTAAGCGTAGTGACCTCTGTGATCTTTGTATTGTTTATACAGGCTGCCTCAGTATGAGTAAATTAAATATTTTTGAGAGTGGTAATAAGAAATATATAGTCCATCATCATGATACAAATCTGGGCTTATTTTCCCTTCTTCGTTACCTTGTAAGTACCAGTTTTTGCAAATCTTTCCCAAAATGCTTAGCAGTGAACATAGACTTGGTCTAGGCTACTTCAGAGTATTAGCTATGGCAGATTTCTACTGTGCAGCATTGGTAATCGCCAGATTAATTAGATTTATATGATACTGCTAATGAGGTGCTCCAGGAAAGGCAGATGTAATGGACGCAGTTGTAGAAAGCGGGTACCTTGACAGCTCTTTAAAACTAGAGATAAATTATCCAGCAAATTAAATAATGATGGTCTTTGCTGGTTTTAAGCTAGACCCCTTGTTTTTCATCTGTATTAAATTATGTTGGGCACATTTTCAAGGGGGAAGGAGGGCAGTGAGAAAAGTGTCCTATCCTATCCCATCCCATCATGTCCTATTGCCTTTCAAGGGTATCAGATACCTACATAGATACCTACAAGCTATCTATGAAACCTTTCCATTGTAAATTTTCATACAAGCAGATAAAAGTCCTCACCTAGTTCTTCCAGCAACATGTGATTTGTTTCTGTGGCTCATGGTGCCCAGAGGACCTCCCTTTTCCACTGCTCTTGGTTCATTTAATCCAGAAGAGGGAAGGACAAGGGGATGAACAGCTCAGACAGTGAGACAGCAAAGGGAACTGGGATCTCTTGACTCCTCTCCTCTGGCCCTTTGCAGTTGAAAATTTGAAGTCAAGTCCTTGGCATGTCTAAGTCAGCTGAACCTTCTGCTGTGCAGCAAGGAGATGTCAAAAGGATAACTTAGCTCAGCTGTGGAGGCAAGGATGTTTGCAGCCTTTGTTCATCTTGCTGTCTGTTTTTCTGCTGAGCTGCTCCAACATTTGCTATGAACTAAACAGCATCAGGGCCCATCTCCTGGTCCATAGACCAGCTGGCCTGCTTTGGCCATCACCAGGATATTAAACTCTAACAGCTTCCCAAACACTGTGATTCTATCCGAAATGCCTGTTGGGCAGGGTCCTTGGTCCATGGTAACTCCTGCACTTGCACTTGAGATTTGGTGAAACTGAGGCTAGTTGTCCTAGGACACGTCAGCTCCTGGGACTTGGCCAACCACTGAGGAGTACTGCACTGTTGTGGTTTAGGCCAAGCTGGCAACCAAGGCCCACACAGCTGCTCACTCACTCCCCGCCCTGGTGGGATGGGGGAGAGAATCAGAAGAGTAAAAATGAGAAAAGTCATGGGTTGAGATAAAGACAGTTGAACAGGTAAAGCAAAAGCCACATGCACAAGCAAAGCAAAACAAGGAATTCATCCACCCCTTCCCGTGGGCAGGCAGGTGTTCGGCCATCCCCAGGACAGCCGGGCTCCGTCACGTGTAATGGTGACTTGGGAAGGCAAATGCCACCACTCTGAATGTCCCCCCTTCCTTCTTCCTCCAGCTTTATATGCTGAGCATGTTGCCATACGGTCTGGAATATCAGTCAGTTATGGTCAGTTGGGGTCAGCTGTCCCAGCTGTGTCCCCTCCCAAGCACACTGTCCCCAGCACAAGCACTGTTTAAATTAGAGTATGGGTGCACCCTAGGGTGCTCAAGGTCACAGTGTCTCTAAGTATTAAAGAAAGGAGAAGGAGTAAATATAATCAGATATTCTGGACTTTGCAAACCATGGAGTTGCACACTTGGTGAAAATTTTTCCTGGCAAAGAGTACCCAGTCAGGAGCTGAAGATCTCCAGGAAATGAAGACATCACCGCTTCTATTATGAATTACTCTTAAGAACTAAGCTTTCTTTCTAAGTTTAGTCTAAATAAGAAGCAGCATCAGGAGGTTATGCCTTCCTCTGTTCAGTTAAACAGCTGTATTTATTTTTTTGTTATATTCTCCCTATGAAGGTACTTGTTCCCTGAACTGAATCACCCCCCAGCACAAACCTTCGATAAGCCACACTGCTTCTGCTCCTTATCTTCCCTCAAGGTGACATTACCTCCATTTCACTATATAAATTCACATCCTTTTTCCAAAACATGTTCTTTTGAGTAGCGTCACCAACCACAAACATTCGGTCCAATGTGAGTCAGCAGGGTATCCTTGCAGCAGTGAAGGCCAGCTCTGTACTGGACATATCAGCAAAAGCATGGACAGCACGCCAAGTGATTATTTCCCTCTACTTGGCACTTACGGGACTGCATCTGGAGTCCTGTGTACAGTTTTGGGCCCCTCAGTACAAGAAAGATATCAGTAAAGGCATGAGTTCTGTTCTGTTTCTATCCAGATGCCTCCATTGCATTTGCCTTCTCCACAGCTACATCAAAGTATTGGCCCAGAGCTCTGCTGCGACCAGACTAATACGGCTCTTCTTTTTACTTGTGGCAAAGTATTTGCAAGAGCAGAGTCTTGGTGTTAGTCTTCTGGCACATGAGCAACAATTCCACACTGTGAACAACTTTATGCTATGAATCTCATGAATTTTTTACACTGCAAATTTCATTGCTATAACTCCAGTCCCTGCGACGACCCAGTTCTTCCTGCATGTTACCTTAATCTTTTCCTGTGTCAATAGCATGTGCCAGTTTTGGGTCCAGTATCTTACTTTTTCGCACTTGATTTTTTGTTCTAAGAATGACCCTTGAGAAAATTTCTCAGTAACCTCCCTCCTGGCTGACAGTTTCCCTTTCAAGGTTATACTTCAGCCAATTTACAGTGCCTTTATTAATCCCCTCCACTTCATCTAAAGTAGTTTTTTTGTGAACATTTTACTAATGTTCTTCACTAGAGTGCATTTGCTGAGATCTTCTCTTTACTAAGAAACACTATTTCATCAGGTCAGTCTGTTGAAATCTATTCAGCAGAGAACTCACGATGCGTTTTGTTTTATATTCTTGCTTGCCTGTTTGTTCTCAAAGCCTTGCATAATACTGAGATCAGATCATACTCGCCTGGATGACTTTTTTTTTTCTTCTTTCTCTGAACTGTAATACTGTGTTCGCTGTTCTCAAATCTTACAGTGGAGTCACTGACTGAAAAGACTCCTGAGAAGTTCTTGTTATTTCACCCTGGTTTTATGTGCCAGTTTTCTGAATTTGGGGAAGGATGGTATCGAATAAGGCTCTTCCCTCCTGTGGGACTGACTTCCACTGAGGCCATTCCCTTTTTTTTTTTTTTTTTTTGATTTTCTGTCCCTACTTCTTTCTGAACACCACAGCAAAATATTCATCCATCGGCCCTGCCGATGCTCTCCACAAAGCCATTGTACTACAATAGCAGCTCTGCTTTGTCTCTGATCTTGCGGCTAAAGAGACTTTTAGTCTGCTTCAGCACTGTTGGCGAGTTATAGCACAGCTTGATTTTTTCCCAGTGCTGACTTTCTCTGTGTCCTTTTTGATTTCCGAAATGACAAGTCATTGCTCTAAATTTATCCCACTGTCTACAACAGGGAGTGGAACAAAAGGCATTTCAGCTTGTAGGAGCATGTCTGACCCTACTGGGCTACCCCACCTCTAATCTCTTTGTCACATATAAGCATGGGTACTCTGGCCATTTGTTCTTTATTAACTGGAACCATTAATTGGATTCTGAAGGAAAAGATTTTCACTTCTGAACATCCAACAGAGAGAACATTTACTCCCACGCTGAGCACCCTTTTTTCCCTGGCAAGCAATGCTTCAGATACAGCCTCAAGCTACTCTAGCCACTCAGCCTAGCAAACCCTAATTCAGCCTATTCATATCTGAACTTAAATACTCAGCACGACCTAAGCAGTCACTGCTGAACTGACAACACCAGCGTGTGGTTCCAGCACCTGACTTTTAAAAACATTTTCCCTGGTTGTGAAGTTCATGGGACCTGTAGACACACAGTGAAATGTGCAGAGATGCCTACTGTAACCCAATGTGTGCAAATCTATGGGTATTTGTAGGAAAACGCAGCTGTAGGAAGGATGGCTGATGCATAGAGATGTTGCCTCGGGCTGACATGGTGGCCAAGGAGGGTACATAGAGGAAAAAGGTGGTCGGCTGCTGCTGCTGCTCCTCTTCTCTTTTCCAAAACAGGTTGTTCACTGCTCTTTCTGAATTAGACATGAGCTGGCTTTGCTGTCTCTGTCCTTTCTCTCTGGGCAGGCTCAGACAAGGTCTATACAACCCATAGTTCCTCAAGTCTCCCTGTCTGTTCAAGCAAAACTTTCTAAGTCTTTGAGTCAGGCGTCCATGCTTGTGGGTTTGAGCACCAAAAGGGCATCCTGGAGTTGATTAAATGGTTCCTCAGGTCCTATTGGTGTTGCCTGTTTAACCCTCTGTGAAATGTGGTCTTAAGAAAATACTTCAGTTGGAGACTTTCCTCCCTGCCTGTCAGGGCTGTGATGAAGGACCACAGCTACACCAGATGTATTTGTGGCATAACCACAGTGTTTGGATACACAGAGAACATGAAGGGGGAAGAAATTAATTCTTAAGTCCCTTAACATAATCACGACAAGCCTGTTCACTTTGTAGGGATGAACTAATAGTTAAAGAGGATGCATTTTCTTATGAGGCAACTTGCCAGGTTTCACCAGTTCTGATCTTCCTCCACAAAACCCTTTGGGTTTTTTAAGCAGAAGTCCTCATCAAGTCTCCACCAAGGCCAGGAGGGTTTGGTTTTGAAGATATATTAATTTATACTCTTCAAGAGGCAATTCACAATGCAGCTTTCTCAGGAATGACCTGGTAATTTCCTAAATTTGGTCAGACCCCAAGAACCCAGCTTTGAAAACATGAAGAATTACCCCAACACATGCACCTCCTAGGACACAGAGAACCTGACCCATATCCTATGGAAAAGCACACAGAACTATGTTTTCAAAGCACCATAGCTTTTAAATAGTAATAATAAAAAATCAGGTCATACACAGTTTGTTTTATCATGTCACATTATGCCCATTTGCCCTTTCAGAAACAGGTGGAAAAGCCCTGTTCACTTAAATGACATAATGCTTTCTTGTGGGCTCCAGAGAAACCATACTTGTCTGTATTGCAAACTAGTCACTGCATAAATGTCTGTTTAATTATCTTTCCACTTAAAACCATGTACAAGTCAAGATCATTTCATTAATACCCTTTTATTCACGCTGCTATCTGATGGAAAACCTTTGTAACTGCAGGGTTTTCTCTTCTCTGCCACCAAATTCTCATCCTTTCTGTTTTTCCCCCTCCACACTGAGAGACCTAAGGGCCTGCCAAATGTTAAACAGCATCCAGAGCAAGACTCTCAAAACTATCCCTGCTTCCACCTAATAAATTAGGTCATGGCACATTGATACGTGAAATATTTATCAGACCCCTATTCAGTGGCTTAAGTTGATGTTTTCTTCAGGATTCAATACTTTTTGAGTCTATGAAAAAGGTTGGTTTTCCCCTAAGAACTTCTGAAAAAGCCAGATGCAGATGATATCAGATATCCTACCCTTTCCACACGGGTGGTAATGAGTGCTGGGGAAAGTTTTGGGGACAATTTGTACCTGAGCAATTGTTTTCACTCACTCAGAATAATTGCATACAACTTTGGCATCAAGCTATCTGTGTGTTTTGGATGGCCAGCCCTAAAGATACCCTGAGAGCACAGAGACCTGTAGCTTTGTCCTTGGAGAGTGCCTGGCTAATTCCATGACAAGAAAGGATTTTCCCAAAGTAAGTAGAAAACAAACTCAGAGTTCCCTTCTCATTGCCCAAACATTTCCCAGGTTGACAAAAGATAACTAAGAAAAACCTTGAGATGGAAAAGACAAAAAGTTTTGCAAAAAACGTTAAGTTTCTGGACGTTATGAAATGTCCCATGATTCTTTATGACTAAATGGAAAAGCTTCACCAGAAACTAGCTATTCCCTGGGGAGAAAAAAAAATTATATTCTGCTAAAAATAATTTATTATGGAAACTTAGACCCAAGGAACACTTGTGTCTGCAGTGTCGGGTACATATGTCTGCTCT
The DNA here is from genome assembly GCA_026212715.1 of Elanus axillaris. NCBI lineage: Eukaryota > Metazoa > Chordata > Aves > Accipitriformes > Accipitridae > Elanus > Elanus axillaris. Next base: position 26,643,951 of record JANZLQ010000017.1, on the reverse strand, counting down.
ATCACATCCTGCCAGCCTCCTTCTTCCTGCGGTCTGACTTCAGACTTGCCCACTCACTCTCCGGTTGCCAAATCCCCAGTTTGACGTTGCTGTGGTTTCAGGAGAGCTAACTGGGGAGCTCTCCCACACCTGCAGGCTCCCTCCTCCCAGCTGTCAAGAGGATGAACCCAGTTTGTGGGAAACTATATACTTCAGATAGGGTTTAGTGTAGAAGCGTGGATGGCAGCTCTTAGGAAGTGCTGTGTGCTCAGACATACTGATGGATATTAAGTGGAAAACAACATATAAATCAGCTTCAGCTGACTCTCCTGTTATTGTAGCTAATTTTGTATAAACAGAATAATTTATCTATGGATGTGGTCACTGCGATCACAGATGATTTTCAGCTGCAAACATTCTTTACCTTGCACTTGCTGCTCTTTCACTCTGCTTCCTAGGAGAACATCAGAGGGTAAAGCGGCTGGGGGTGTGGATAATAAGATCACAATCTATATTTCAGGAATTTAAACAAGCAGATAGAGCCCTAAAAAATACTAGTTCTCATCCAAGAGGCAAATGGTCATGGGACTGCAGCATATGGAGGGTGATTCTCTGCTATTCTGCAGCCAATTACTTCTTGGATTCACAGGCAAAACCCCGCTGGTGTGAGCACACATAGCAGAGAAGAGCTTGCTCGCTGAAAAGCCTAAAATTGTGATAATCGCTTGTGATTTGGGAGATGTGGTCTTACTGTGAATCCAGACCAACTCCGTGCAACCAGGGAGAGAAACCTCTGCTGCCCAGGGTCTGCCCTGTGCCCTGGGGTCCTTCGGGGAGATGCGGGAGGGGTGGCCAGAGACCCAGACGGTTCCTGATCCTGCTCTCCAGTTGGGAAAGGAAGACGTGGGAAGAGCCCCGTCTCCTGCCGAGGCCAGACAAGCCTCTTGGCGAACTTCTCCAGGACATGTTATGGGGCTGAGGGAAGCAGATGGCCAGGCATTTAGGGATCTGGCAGGAGGAATCTCCGGGCATTTGGCAAAGAGCACTGATTTAGCTGCATTTCCTTCTGCTTGGACACTTTCTAGATGTGCATGCTACTCCTGCTTGATAGGGATGTTGTTTCTTAGGAGACTTGATCAGAGCAAGTAAAAGCATATGGTGCATGGAGCTACCTGCTTCCAGGAGCTGGCAAACCCTCATTAACCCCTCGTCTGTTACCATGAACCAAATGCATCCTCACAAATACCAGTACAACTTCTCTCCCTTATGCAGGGAAGTCCGTACCCCCTCGCCGTGAGGTTATACTAAAAATGTTGGTGTGCACAGCCCAGCCTGTGGGTTGGGTTCCTTCTCCCCAAGTGGGGAGCAGCAGCTGTGGGTTTGGGAATGTAGGACAGGATAATTTGTGCAGGACCAACAGAAAAAGTTATCAGGCCAGTGGGGTTTTATCGCACAAGAGATATCATGTACTCCTCATGATGTCCCGTACATCTTCCATTCTTTAGAAGATTGTAGTAACATTTACTGACTGATAACAGAGCTGTGTTGGCGTCAGATAGTGTTGCAATACAGGGAGGGAAGGAGCCTGCTCCAAACATTACTGATCATTATTTTACAGGAGGAAAAATGAGTCCAATGGAGCCGGATGACTCTCACTGCAATATTCAGAGGTTCCTCTGGATGAGATGAATTTTGAGCCAAATTTTTTGAGTACAAGTCTTTCAGCTTTGCCACACAGCAGTTCATTTTTCCTAAAGTACATGGCAAAAAGACAGAAAAAGGCAGACCATGAAACACATCTGAGTGCCAGTCACTCCTCTTCTTAGGTGCATTTCTAATGCACCTCTTGCTCCTTTTTGTCAGTATAATATCTGGTAAGCCCTCGATTTGGGGACTATATTTAATGCTTTTTTTCCTCTGAGCTGGCAGAGAGAAGATCCACTTCCACGCATCGCCTGGGGATTGCAAAGTCGTCAGGACTAACGCGGGGGAAGTGCTGGGTTTATAATTAGTCCCAGGGTATGCAGCCACTTCCCAAATTTTCCTTTTCCTTCACTAGGGTGACAGTGCTGTTTCTGGGCTGCCCATGGGGCTGTAATCTTTGCTTTCCTTTGCATCCACTCTTCAGCTGAGTATGCCCCAACCCTGGAAACATCCAAGGTCAGGCTGGACAGGGCTCTGAACAACCTGATCTGGTTGAAGATGTCCCTGCTCATGGCAGAGGGTTGGACTAGATGACCTTTAAATGTCCCTTCCCACCCAAACCATTTTAGGATTCTAGGATTCTAGGATTCTGTTGAGGATGCTTTTAATAAATCAAACTCCCCACAGTGCCTTCAGCGAGATGGAGGCCACCCCACCGAGAAAGCAGCTGTCACTCGGACTGTGGGGTCTGGTGGTGCTTCATGAGGACGAGGATGGGGGCAGCAGGGACCATGGGGATGAAGGGGGTGAACACGTGAGAGCCCAAGCAGTGTCTCCAAGGAGGTCCAGGATGGTTAATAGCCATAAGTTGATTGCAAGGCAGAGGGAGATGTATGAAGATCCCAGGCTCCTCTCTTGAAGCTGCAGATATCCCCAAAGCACCAGCCCTCACTATGTAGTCCCGGAGGGATCTCCAGCACCACTGTGCATGGTGAAGGACAGTAAGGCAGCTTTTCATCTCGAGCCAGGATAAACTGCACAGATCAGCAGCACTTTAACAGTCTTGCTAATGCCCTGAAAGCAGGAGTTTGTGTTTAGCTCTGGATTCATACCAAAGGCTACCCAGTCTGTACAGTAAAATGCAGAGAGGATTAGTCTTGTGCTCCTTCCAGATTATCTCAGCACTGGACTGAAAGCAGCAGAGTTGACATGTTTTTCTTTTAAGTTACATATGGGAATCCCATGCCCTGGTAGCTCTAAATCTAGGAGAGACCCCTCTTCTCTTTTGGAGGGGTTGATGATGTGGATCGGTGCAAACCGCTGTAAGGGGAGAATTAATCTTCCTTAATACCTTTGCATACAACTATAAGAAGCAAATGTCATTAATTAGACTTTCAAATCATTCTCAGATATTGAAATCACCTAAACTGCCAGCATTAATAAGAAATGCAAGTAACAGCCTGGACAAACTCAGAATGAAGTCACCACCAGAGGCGAGTATAAAAATTCAGGTCACCGTGTCTAAACACCTATGCAATCCTTCTTGTGTGCAATTGCCTAGAACAGGCTGTCATCAAAAGCTGCCTGTTTGCATCTGCACAGATAGTTCCAGGCTGTTTCCATCATGCAGGGACTGAACAACCTTGAACTTGCACCACCAAAGTAGTCATGGGGCAAGATGGTACCAAACAGCTATTCATCTTCTCCAAAGAGAGCCCTAGAAATGTCTGATAACCTGATTTTCATGCTTTGTTCTTCTTCAGAGATAAAGCAGAGGGAGGCTAAGGAATCGGAGTTTCTCCGGGTGAGTGAGACCTATGGTTCTGCATCAGAGCCCACATCCACCCGCCTGGTCCACCATCTCCTTTTGGGGAGCGGCCGTGGCCAACGCAGCTGGCAGAGCCCCTCTTCAGGAAATGTCTGGTATTTGCTGTCAGCATGAGGAGTCCTTCATCTTCTTACCACTGCTTAGAAGTTTGCTTTCGCCTGGAAGCACAGGTGTTTGTAGACAGCCCTTCTCAACCTCACAGTTACTCTCTGGGTAAATTTCAGCATTGCCCACTTTGAATTTGGTTTTTGATCTTGCTAGCTTACTGATTTGGGGGATCCCTGCTGCCCCCGCTAGCGAACCTCCCTATGCCAGGACCTGTCCTCTGGACCTCAGGCTTAGTCTAGCCACATCAACGTTAAGACTTTCCTGGCCTCCAGAACAGAGTTTGCTGAACCCCTGAGCTGCTCCCTGGCATTGCTTGGGTCAGCGCTAGCTGCTGCAGACCACATCCCTGCCCACACCTCTGCCAACAAAGTCAGTGCAGACATATGAGTTTCAGCTGTGCCCAAGCTCTCTGGCTTCCCTAACAGGGATGTGCTTTACAGCAATAATCCAGGGAAAAGCACTCGAGCTTGACTCTCTGCATCCTCACCACCAGCTGTAGGATGCTGGCAGTGTCACGGGGTGTACCATGCTGTAAAGGAGCAGCTACAGTCCACAGCTGTCCCCTTTGGTAAGGGAAAAGTTTTGGTATGATGCACAGGATGATATAACTGGAGGGGTCTGACCTGTCCAAAGAGTGTAGGCATAAGGATGTGACCCGGCAATGTGCGCTTGCAGCCCAGAAAGCCAACTGTCTACTGGGCTGCATCCAAAGCAGCGTGGCCAGCGGGTCAAGGGAGGGGATTCTGCTCTTCTGCTCCCATCAGGTGAGATCCACCTGGAGTCCTGCATCCAGCTCTGGGGTCCTCAGCACAGGAAAGACATGGACCTGTTGGAGCAGGTCCAGAGGAGGGACACAAAGATAATCAGAGGGCTGGAGCACCTCTGCTATGAGGACAGGCTGAGACAGTTGAGGTTGTTCAGCTTGGAGAAGAGAAGGCTCCAGGAAGACATTACAAAAGCCTTCCGATACCTAAAAGGGCCTTATAAGAAAGATGGGGACAGACTTTTTAGTAGGGCCTGTAGTGACAGGGCAAGGGGTAATGGCGTTAAACTAAAAGAGGGTAGAATCAGACTAGATACGAGGAAGAAATTTTTTACAGTGAGGGTGGTGAGACACTGGCCCAGGTTGCCCAGAAAGGTGGTCAATGTTCCATCCCCAAAAACATTCAAGGTCAGGTTGGACGGGGCGCTGAGCAACCTGGTCTGGTTGAAGATGTCCCTGCTCATGGCAGGGGGTCAGACTAGATGACCTTTAAGGGTCCCTTCCCACCCAAACCGTTCTATGGTTGTATGATTCTAAGGAAAGCTCAGATCACAGCACAGGCTGGGACTCATGCTTGGAAGAAAAAACAGATATAGCCCAAAACAGGGGGTTGCACTGGCATGTTTGCTTCTGCCCTGTCCTCTGTACAGGCAGCAGAGCCTGGAAATCAGGAGCCCTAATTATCACAGAGGTTCAGCCAAAGCACTGGGGAACTTGAGAGCAGGAATAATAAAGCAGCAGATGAAAGACAACGAGTTATCTGTGTGGGGGCTGGCGAACTTTCAGAGGGGGTTGTGAAAGCTCCTTCCCACGCTGGGTAACAGGGATGTTCAGGCTTGGAAATGTCCAAACCCGGCACTTAACGGTGTGCAATGTAACCAAACATTGATGCCACTAGAGATGGGGATTTGCGCATGTGGGGAGAAAGGGGTTGAAGTGTTTCTGAGAGGGGTGTGGGGCAGATGCTGATCTCAAGACTGGACCTTAGGCAACGTACATGGAGCTGCTCGGGTGGACAGAAAGAGGAACAGTAACTTGGATCTTTGGTGTGCTGCTGAGCATCCTCCAGTGAGCAGAGCTGCCTCCCTCCACCCACTGCACCCCCCAAAACCAAAAATACAGAGCAGTGACCCAGCGTGGAGGAGGGCTCTGCGGGGGCACAGTGCTGCCAAGCTGCACCTCTGCTGGTCTGGGAGCAGAGATGCCTGAGCATTGGAGGGGTATTTCGGAAAATGCAAGTGTGGGGTGGTAGGTTGGAATTTTTCGGCCTCTTCTACAAGTGACAACAACGGAGCCGCGGTGGGCTGAGGGCTGTCGGGACCTCTGCAAAGTTGGCCTTCTACTCCAGGCAGGTTCTGCACCCAAACTGTGGCTGCAGGCGGCCTTCACTGACAGCAACAGTTTCCAAAGTGTGCCAGCAACCGAAACACCTTAGCTCTGCCCTGCTGCCTGCTCCCTGCCTGCCCCAGCCTAGGCCTCTGACCCCACTGCCTGCTCCCTGCCTGCCCTGGGCCTCTGACCCCTGCCCCCAGGGCTCCGCCCCCCTGCCTGCCCTGGAGCTCCGCCCCTATCGCCCCGCCCCTTCCTCAAGCTCCGCCCTCCGTCCCATTTCCCTTCCCCGTTGGCTC
>JANZLQ010000017.1:26621454-26632451 GCA_026212715.1 Elanus axillaris | reverse complement strand
CCCCAGATTCTCTCTCTCATCCCACTGGGATGTGAGTGAGCAGCTGTGTGGTGCTTAGTTGCTGGCTGGGGTTAAACCCTGGATGGTAAAAACACCTGTCTGGTGCTTGGGTAAAGAGTGAGTGTTGTTCAAGTATTTACTCTGTAAACTCAGGCATTTCTGTTTATGTGCTAAATATTCCTATTTAGCACTTGTTTCACATTGTACAAATGAAGTTTCGAGGCCTATTTAAAAGTTACCTGGGAGGACATGAAGGTAGAAAATGTTTTTGTCCTTTGGGGATGGCCCTTCTCACTGTAAGAACAAATTTAAGACCTTTAGCCTGGGTTTGTTGTACTTTTCATCTCAAGTGGAGTGGAGTGAATGTTTGTTAACCTCTTAATTGAAGCGAGGCTGTTTTTAAAAAAAATCACTAAGGATTTCTTAGCTCACTATGAAGATGACAATAGATAGATGCCCAATTTGAAACACTTCGCTCTAGTTCATGCTGGGGAAATACTGGGAGGGTTTAGAGAGCAGGAAATTTCCAGTTCTATTCTTCCAGGTGCCATGGGCACATGCTGATATTATTCTGGTACCTGTAGGGTAGGAATTGTTCTTGTGGCATTGCTCGTTGTATCTGTTACTCAAGCTTCATTTTAGGATGCTGAATTTGAAATAGTGGGAACTGGCTCAGTTACAGAAGCCTACCTGTTTTAATAGTGCCTTGGGTTAGCATCTCTGTGTTCCACGTCTTGGTTTCACATTTAATATGTACACTTGCTGCATCATCGTAGGTTTCTGAGACCACATCCATTAGTAGAGCAGCAAAGAACATCGATTTGTTTCTTTCATCTGCAACCCAGCTTGTCTGCAGCATTTATCACTTCCTGTTTATGACTAGTAACTGAATAATATGATCAGCTTGACCAGACTTGTATGATGAAATCACTAGAAAATTAAAGGAGTTCAGAGATCTTTCTGGCTTTATCTTATAATTACAGTACTCTTACATCCCCTATCTTTCTCTGCTGTCAAAAGAATACAAACTGACCTGTTCTAATAACTAGCACCACAGTTTTGGTTTTAATTTCAACTGGGATAGTCAAATGTGATCAGAGTGTTCTGTTCTTTGGAGGCAAAGCAGATGCTTTTCCAGCTCAGCAGAGGAAGCTCGCAGGCATTTCAGTAAGAATCAAAAAGCCAGAAACTGAAGTGCTATTTGGTGAGAAGGGAGGAGTGTGAGAGCAGGATTGAAGACAGCAGAAGGAAATCCTTTGGAGCTCAGTGAAAGATTGCAGGAGGTGGTTCTGCTTCTGTTCATGTCTTGCTTTCTGTGTGTAGCTGAAATCCTTTCTAGATTTCAGGGTTCAAATCACTGTTGATGGTTGTATTTGCCAGCATGATACAGGTGCTAACATGGGTCTGTTGATATGCTGCTTTTTTTTGTTTTGGAGGTTTAAAAATGCATTGATAGCTTACTTGTGAATCTCTTGGCTTTCGAAATGTGTGCTCCTTGGAAGGCTTATGTTTAAAAACCTGATTACTTTATAGTGCTACATTTCAAGGACAATAATTCATTTCTTTTAAAATATGCATGTCTAACAGCTGTTGATTAATTCTTGGCTTTTAACCCAAAACTTCAGATGTAACTCCATTTTAATGAAATGGTGACAAAAGCCATGTTCAAATGATTTACAATTCCTGAACAACAGATAAATATATTGTTGACCAAATATTTCTTGTTCTGTAATTAAACTGTCTTGTGTGACAGGCTAGAACAAGTAAATGGCTGATTTAATTTTTTTCCTCCCATAAGTCAAATGAGTACAATTCAGAAAGTTACCTCCCTCTCCATTAAATCATCCATCTGGATCTGTTATGCTTTACCTTCCCCAATATGGTAACAACTTGTCAAAAACTGCATTTCACCCACACTGCAGCTCTAGTAATGTATTAATTCCACATTTGTCTGCTACAGGAGAGTTGTTTTAAAACTCTTGATACATTCTGTAATGGCAAAGTAAAACTATAAAAGTTAACATTAAAAAAAAGTTAGGTAATACAGTAAAAATTTAGATAATATGGTATGGTATTATATCATATAATGAATCTGTTTATCTTGGCATATGTTGTGACAAATGTGTTTTTCTCCCAACACACATACCCCCTATGTGATTTCACTCCATTGCATTGATCTGACAAAGTGTCATCTAGCATTGCCCCTAGAGTTTGATAGCAAGCACTTAAGCACTTTGCCCCTGCAGCTCAGTTCCAGGCTTAGGGAGGCTGCTGTACTACATTCTTGCATTTAGTCCCTGAAGGTGTTAAGGGAAGAACTGTTAAGGCAAATGATTTCATTTGATCTCATGAAAATGGAGCAGTTAACAAGTTTCAGTGGGCTGTCATTTGCTGATGGCTGTTGCTGTGTGTGCTCCCTGTTTATTTTCTTGGGACAGGTGGGTAGGGCTTTTGTCAAACACCTATTTCATGAACTGCTGTTTCGATAAATCCAACATACCAACAGAGTAGTTCAGCTGAGAATTAAGTCATATGAGGAAATGAGCTCAACATTTCACTAAATGTCACCGCAAAAGTCTCCTGTAAGTTAATGTACTGCAAGATGAGACTCTAAAGATACTATAGACAAATATATGAATGCAGTAAAAGAGGCACAGGATAGTTAATATTTGCTCACCCAACTTCCAGCTGTGTGTTGTGTTTTTGTTTGAAGCACTGGGTAGTATATGAGATCTGGACTGGTAGGTATGTCAGGTGAAATGTGTGTAAAAATTTGTATTCTTCACTGTACTACTGCATAAGTAGTAAGTGGCTGAATGGAATTAGAATATACACAAGGGTTGTCACATTTTTCTGAGGCAGAGAAGAGCTAATAGGTCAGGGTGGAGTGATTTCTCTTCTGCCAGCTTTTACAACTGCAGGATACTGCAAACTGTAACTTTAGAAGATCAGTTTCTTCTTAAAGCTAAGTGAAGTTTATACAATAGCAGTATAATTAACATGTAGGTATTTAATTGCCACCAAATTCACTTTCTTCATTCCCTCATTTTTTAAAAAATTTTTTTCCTTTCCATTTTGTTGTAGGAAAGAGCTCAGGGTTCTGGACAGTTCAGCTAGCTGTGCTTTATCTACTGTCCAGGAGCTGCTTAAAAACACTAATTTCTGGTTTTGGGTTTGTTTTGCAATAGTGTGGATAGCCCGTATTCTGCTCTTATTGGACAAGCATCAATGTTTGCTTGCATCTGTTGTTATGTTTCTTGTCCATACACATTCTGTTACTAACAGGACTTGTTGCCTTTTGCCTGTTCCTTGGGAATGGCCTCTGTCATTGCTGCTTGCAGGATCCTTCAAGGTCCCTGCTGGTTTCTTGACTTTTCTTCTATGGCTTATAAGAAGAGCTTGAATTATTTCACACTTTTCCTTTCAGTAACATTTGAAAATCAGTATCTCTAAAAAAGTACTAGGTTAAGAAAAGTAGAAATGCAAGAGTTAATCCTGTGCTGCATTTAAGAAAAAATTTCTACTTTCTTACTTTGGACTCCTTTCCTCCCCTTTCTACTCATCCTCCAATTCTTTGCTGCTTCCAGGCTTAACTGGAATTAACTTTTTTCTGATTCAGAAAAACAAACAGGTCTCTTACTGGGAGAAGTAAATGTTAACTGTGTACTTTCTCTGACTTTCATAGAGCATACTTATCTGGTAATGTCTGAAGATGAGGTCCACCTCTTCTCTTTCACTGCAGTCCTTGCTGCTTCCTGTAGCTGCATGTAGTTGAATTGCTGTTACCTCACTCTTCCAGTTAGTAATGGCAACTTCTTCTTCCAAATTGCAGACATACCCCAAGCAAAGGCCAAGAAGAGACTTGCACTGTTGGGTTTTACTATCATCTGATTCATGTTGGAGTGTATTTTAGGAGTCTGAAGCTGGCATTGCAGAGGTTAACTGGATCTCTGCAGAAGCAGCTATGCTACAGAAGACACATGGTGCTAATTGCTGCCACTCTCTTCCTCCTTCCCATGTCACAGCAAATTATAACTGGATGACATAACAGTATCATCTGTCTCGTGTTATAAACGGTGAGGAGAGGACGTTATGGGCAGAGTTAAATTACCAAAGTGGGAGACAAATCAGGTCAATGTTCTTCCTTTTCCTACTGGTGGTATCGGTGACAGCCAGTCTCAGAAAGCATACCATGGAGTCTTGATTTTTGCCTTCCCTACAATCCTGTGTGGCAGTAAGGTATTTGTCAGTTCTATATTGACGCATATTTTTTCACTGCAAACAAATTGCACACCATCATATGAAATCTGCTGTAATTTAACATAGACACCCCAAAAAACTATAAAAATATTATTGGCACATTAAAAGCATGAGCTGTGACCAGCCAGCCTCCCTTATGTGATCCAGAACTTCTTTCATCTCTGCCTATGACGTGATTGCCAGAGGCAATTTAACTTTGCATCTGGGAGAACCTCTGATTTTTATAAAATGTAGATGTTCAGAGAAGCTGTTTTGAGGCTAATGAATAATAAAATAAGCTTACAACAGGGACAGTGCAAAACTGTCTGGGTAGGCTACTGAATGCAGGTAGCAATTGCTGTTCTTGATGATAATGCACACAATGTGTACCATTCTCAGCACCTTCTTCTGAGACTGCCACCAAAAGGGACAATTTTTCCTCTCTCATATGCCACACATCCCATGCCTTGGATCTACTGATGATGAAACAGTGTTGTGAATCAGCTCAGCTTGTTCATCTGATGGAAAGACTCCATGGCCAGAAAGCCTTTCTGAATTGATCCTAGTTCTCCATTGGACCAGTGAGCTAGTCAGATTGATTTATATAACCAGGTACCAGTCAGGAGGTGTAAAGCAAGAGGTAGTTCTTCCTCTGGAAGAAAGGAGGAAGGAAAAGTGACCTACTTCTGATCAGAGCTGTGTAATTAATGCATGCTAAACCAACCTTCCTGAAATGATGTGGGGTTTTGTGTGTTCTGTTACTGCATAATTTAACTATAATGCTCTTCTCTTACTTTCTGTGATACCTGCTTTATCCCTCTGCATTTTTGTCCAGCTGAAACTTTCTTTGACCACAAATGAGCAGAGGTTTTTATGGCATCTGTATAAGGTCACTGCCTGCTGCAGTGGCACACAAATGTTTCCCAGTCTACCAAAAACACCTCAGCTGAGGAGTTACTTAAGGTCTTGTTTGCTTTCTCACACTTGTGTCATGTCAGTGCATAGGAACTAAACAGAAAAAAAACAATCAACCTTGAAAGCAGTTGCCTGTTCCTCTTCAAAAGGTTTCTATATTTCATGTTAATGTTTTTGTCTGGAACTTTTACAGGTAAATTTGACTGCTATTCTGCTGCTACTTTTAAGAATTTAATGCTGCTGTTAAAATCAAAACATGTTATAGGGGCTTCTTGGTCATTTTCCCCATGAAGGTTCCTGCCAGCACTTTTTGTTGGTCATAGGGAATACAAGATAAGGATGCACTGAAGAGGCAGCCCAGCCCAGCCAAGCCACCATCCTGCTATCAAGGACCATGAGCTCAGTTCCCTGCCAAACTTTAGGCAAGGGTCTGCTGCGTGCTATGTTCCCCTGGGGAAAGAATGTGCCTCATGGCTATTTGACATACCTGGATGGTGTTCTTAATGCAAGAGGCAGTGGTGTGGTACCAGCCCAGAAGCAGCAAGCCCTCCGTGAGGACTGGGCTTGTCTGAGGCTGCAGTTAAGGCAGTGTCAGCTCTTCTAGTCTGGACTTCAGTAAGTGACGCCGCTTGTTGACCTTTGGTTTGGCCTGAGATGGAGCCAAGTCCTGTGTCTGACCCTGGATATCAGGTAGCCTGAGTTCTCGTGCCAAGTACCTGTGAGGGTGCAGGGTGACAATACTCAGCACTTTTCACAAGTGTTTGGCTGTTGGAAACTGAGAAATTATATAACAGGAGTTCATGGTGAGACTTTTGTGCTTAGATGCTGTGCTCATTCCAGGAGGTGCTTTCAGAGGAAAAGCTGTAGTGCTTTATGTAAAGCAGAGCCTATAGAAAAGAACCATGCTGGAAACTTTAAATTGCAACTTTAACATCAAAACAGCTTCAGTATCTGGACTTGGTGGATGTTCTTGCCTTTATTGGCCACCTTTGTCTTGTGGACAGTGTTACGAACTCTGCTCTCAGCACAGATAGAGGTTTAAGCCCATGTTACCTGCATCTAAATCAACTTTTTTCCTTTAAATCTGATGATGTAGGAATACATTTTTGTTCTGGGGCCTCCCTGAGAGGCATACCATGCTCTTACTTCCTATGAGATTGAAGCTATCTGCAAATGCAGTAAGTTCTGTTGTAGGGTGTACTGCAGACATGTTGTCTGCTGTGTCTGTGAAATAATTAAAAGCCACAATCGCCCATTTCTAACCACATGGGCTTATTTTGTGCTGCTTGTTGAGGATGTGGATAAACCAGATGGGGAACTGTTGTTCAACAAGTCCTGCACCTCAAGAACCAGAGTCATCTGATAATTTCTTCCGTTGCTTACGAGCTTTATCTGCATGCTAGGTAATGAGCTTCTGGGAGCTGCCGCAACAAGATATTATGATTGCAGGCAGCATCAAGAGGTGTGGGGGAAAAAATCAGTCAACAGACCTGTAAATGATTACTAAAAGGACTAGGCAGGGATATACCTTCTAATGTCTGTAATACAACATCTGAGAAGGAGGGGATGAGGAGTGCACTGCAGAGAGCGGCCAGGCTCGTTTGTTCTTGAATAGCATCTCTTTTGCCACATTTTTGTTGGAGACAAAATACGGTGCTGGGTTTGATCTTACCGATTAGTGTAGTTATGCTGTTGCAGGGGGTCCAGACTCCTGGAAGAACAAAAGTGGTAATGCCAATAGTGGCAACTGAGCTTTCATCTGTCGTGTGAATAGAATAGATCACCAATATTACTCCGTGTGCGCTTTATCCTGAATATGGAAGTTCATTTCCCCTAGTATGTTATGCTGTAACAGTACTAATCTGTTTTCTGACCCAAAGTCTCTATATTCTGATCTTTTTCAGACAGATGAATGGCGTCTAAGCTGCATCAATAAGGAGTTCTCTGTCTGTCCCTCCTACCCTCCGGTTGTCATTGTCCCCAAATCTGTTGACGATGAAGCGCTTCGGAAAGTTGCCATGTTTCGCCATGGTAGTCGCTTCCCAGTCCTCAGCTATTACCATAAGAAGAATGGGATGGTAAGATGCATTTGAGTAATGGTTGTACCTGAAGGAAGTGTGTGAACCTGTTTAATGAAAAAACAACTTGTGCTTTAGACTTAATACAGTTCATAAGACATCTACATGTTTTTATTTTCCAGCTTACTAAGTGTATGCAACGAAACTGGTTCTGGGTGATGGAATGAGTGATCTCCATCCTAGAAATAGCTATTAATCTGCTTTTTTTGGGAGTGTATGTGGCATGAGCTTGCTCACAGCAGTAAGAGCAAGATGAGACTTGTAAAGCCACTGCTGGCACCCTTACTTGCTTTGTCTGCCAAGAGGCTTCATGCTGAAAGGATGGCAGAAACCACATTGTCCTGTCTCTGAGTGGTGGGCTGTCTCCTTCGTAATGGAGTCATGATGACAGCAAGCGTGCCCAGAGCCAGCACTGCTTCTGCTGTGTAACTGTCGAAGGAGTGATCAGAACAATCTGTTCTCTGAGCCTGTTGGTATAACATGTTTCAGGAGTAGCAAATTCTTGGTGTTGCACAGACTTTACCACCTTTTGACAAGCCAAAATCTGAGTGATACGCTATAATTAAGAAATGCACTTTGTGAAATTGTTGAGTAATTCTTTGTATCTCTTGCTGATGTAACCAGTTCTGAGGATGCTGATGTCCAACCTGCGGCTTGTAAACTTAATCCAGGCTTCTGAGTCAAATGCTCTAATGTGTTTTCACTCCTGTTGCCAAGATTTGTAAGCCCTGAATTAGAGGATGTCTAGTCTGATTTAGTAGTACCTTTGGGGTTTTTTGCTTTGCTTTAAAATCAGCCATCCATTAACTTCCTAACAGTCGTGCTTTCTGCTTTTTGTCAGTTTGACTGAAAACTGTTGAAGTAATATTTGTTCAATTGTGTCTCTGAATTGTGCATGTTTCAAGTGTGAGGAATATAGTAGCATTTGGCTCAGAGTGCTTGAACTTGGGACAGTAATGCTGTCTGTCACATTGCTCTCCTGACTCTGAGTTTTCGAGCTCAGTTGGGGTTGCTGACTTGCTGCCCTCACATTTTAGTTATCATTTGAGCTGCTGGGATCCTTTCTGAATTGAAAGGCATTTACTAAAGAGAAACCTCAGCTCATAAATCTGTGCACCTAAGGCTTATTAGTCTAGCCACTGGGTAAAACTGTACTCAAGAGGCATCTTTAACACATGACTGACTTGAGTGTTTTAGAAACAGAGTTGGGAAGAGACCTTAAAAATGACAATCCTGAAAATGTTGGTTTATAAAGGAGCCATCAGCAGGAAAGACAGTTCAGTGGCTCACAAAGATGGTACTACAGGAATAACTAAAGGGACAAAGCCTCTAAGAAGATGTCTGCAATTTAGAAAGTGGCCTGCCAAATGATCACTCAATTCAAGGATTTCTAGTTTGTTTTTTAAATAAATTCAGTTGCTGCAAGGGACTGTACTTAAAAGAACTGAAGGATTCAGGGCAAGGGGGAACAGCAGCTGTAGGAAGAACTAGAGAGATGTTTCTGTGCATCAGGCAGTGCAGATCAAGGTGTTTGCGTGTCTGTGTCCAGGCATGGTGGATTGAACTTGAAGCAGATGGAAGTAGGAGGTGTGGTAGGGTGAGAGCTGCACTTGCTGGAGCAACTCCACAGAGAAGAGCTGGAGGGGCAAGAGAGCCCCACTTCAATTTTCCCCCTGAACTGATGGAGGAAGCTTTTAAAGGTTGAACTATCCCACTCCCGTAAGCATTCTTACAATGACCTGAGTTTTTATGGCAAATAGGAGCATCCTGTGTGAATTTCAGTGGCACACGGCTCTAGAGGGCCATTTGCCGTACCTGGTGTCGAGACCCAGTGACCTAATGCATCAGTTTGCAGTCTGTATTTACAGACTCCTAAGAAATCCTCCAGTGGAGGGGTGTCCTTTGCATAGTGAGCTTAAACTTCCAGTTCTTGTATTGGAGCTCAAGTGATCAGTGACTTTCAGTCTTAAGCCTCCACATTTCTAGTGCCTAATTCATGGTTATTTGTCCCCATAGGTCATGATGCGAAGTAGCCAGCCTCTTACAGGTACGAATGGGAGACGGTGTAAAGAAGATGAGAAGCTTATTAATGCCACGCTACGGCCTGGCAAGCGTGGCTACATCATTGATACGAGGTCCTTGAATGTTGCCCAGCAGGCCAGGGCCAAAGGAGGGGGCTTTGAACAAGAAGTGCACTATCCCCAGTGGAGGAGGATTCACAAATGTATTGAGAGGTGGGTGAAATCACACAGGCTCTCCTCTGTGCTTGGCTTTGTAGGGTTGCATTGGCAAAGCCATGCTAGCTCCATAAAGTATTTGCTTCTGTTAGAAGTGGCTGTGTATCCTGGTTCCTGTCAATATGGTCATGTTCCTTTTTTGGCAAAATTGGATATGTGGATGATAAAGATATTTGGCTTTGGAAAGCTGTGTTTGGTTCCCTGTTCTAAACAACCTGCTGTGGGTTTCAGACATCAGGCCGTGTCCCTGTGCCATCTCTTTCTCTGATCATCTATAGCTGCACTCCAGCCTTCCTGTGTTCCCCTTTGCAGTAGTGCACAGGAATGAGCAAGTCCCTTGCCAGAAAATTTCTGCAGGTGAGGATTTGTTCTGTGGCAGTCACGTTCCTGTTATCCACTACTTTTCTCCAGACATCTAATACTGTTTGGTCATTTGGACACAAGTTACTAAGTTAGAAAGGCTTTTAGTCTGGCTTTGTTCAGCTGCTCTTAAGCCTTAGTTTTAGGGGAATCCTGCTACATGGGCATGCAGTAATGTTACTGGAGCTATTGGAAAGCAGTGCCTCCCCTCATCACTGTATAGGCCAGCTTTTGAGGAGCTAATATAAGGAATTTCCTGGCTGTTGCTTTGAAGTATTTGGGTTTGCTTCTAAAAATTTTATGTGGACTTAAATTTGTTGATTATTCTACAGGTGGACAAAGCATCAGATAGAGAGGAATGAATGAACCACAATATATGAAGACTAAATATCTCATGCTATTATTTCTTGGCTTTATCAGCTTTTCTGAGATCCTAGTCTGCTAGCTGCGTCCTCTATTAGACCTGAGCACATGCTGGAATTGGTGTCAGTTGTTTGGTGTCCCTGGAAGGCACAGTGTGAAACAAGACCAGAGAAGCACCTGGTCTTATCAGCTGCATGCTCAATACCAGCTTCTCAGGGCTTGAGGAAATAATGCAACAAATGCAGAAGTGATACAAAATGTGTTGTGTGTCCCCCCCAAAACCCAAGGTGTACAAGGGAGTGGGGAAGGAAGTGCCACCCCAACCATATCTCTGCCATCGCCCGCCCCGGCCACCCCATGGGCTTCGCTTCTGCCCCTTCGAGGATGTCCTTGGCGCCGGCCACGGTCACGGTTTTACCAGCATTTTGGTGCCAGGTAGTGTGGCCCCCACCCAAGAGTGTCAAAAAAAAGCTGGGGGGGGTTCCAGACACTCCAGTCACCCGTTATTTCCCCCCACGCCGCTGGGTAGGTGCCGGTGAAGCTAATTTTGACGCGTTGGAGAACAATCCCTATCGCAGCCGGCGGCAGCGGCAGGAGTGGGAGGTGAAGGCGCTGCTGGAGAAGGTAATTCTGGGGGTGGGGCACCCCCAAACTGCTGGGGGGGGCCTGAAAGTGCAGCTGACCCCCAAACTTTTGCTGATCCCCCTAAATCACTGCTGACTCCCTTAAACTGCTGCTGATTCCCCCTAAATGGCTACTGAACACCCTTAAACTGCTGCTGACCCCCCCAAAATCCTGCTGCAGA
>JANZLQ010000017.1:26591048-26621354 GCA_026212715.1 Elanus axillaris | reverse complement strand
CTAGCCAAACTAATCTTAGTATTGTTCTACATTGAGAAGTTGAGCCTAGTTTAAAATTTTTGGTGTTACGGTGGAGTTGTGTCCTTGTAATGTATGGCTTTCAGATTACTTTTGCAGCTCTACAGGTTAAAACTCCCCCCAGACTTCTGGTGTAGTACAGAGAACAAAGGTGTAGCACTTGAAGCTTGGCTGACACTTGCTAATGTCCATGCCAGGTTGCAGTCACACTTGTATTTGGTAATGGGAGTGAGACCACTGAAACACATTTTACAGAGAAAGTGTAAGATATGGCTGAACACACACACACACACACACACAGAGTTCAGGTAAGATAAAGAAAAGGCCCTACTGTTGTAATGCCTTTATGAAGCAACTTGTTTTGAAAGCTAAGAGACTTCTTATGTCTAGAGAGTGGTATTCTGCTGGCAGTTAGCCATGGCTTGGCATTACCAGAGAAAGCAGGTTTGATTGAGGGAGGACACATGACTTCTATAGGGTCATACTTTTTGAAACCACTACATATAACTTGTGCTTTATTTTGATATCAGTGTATTTCTGTAAGGATGTTGTCCTGGTTGCTATATTACTGCTTATGTTTTCAATAATATTTTGCTTTTCCCAAAGGTTTAATATTCTGCAGGAAAGCCTCATCAAACTTGTGGAAGCTTGTAATGACCAGTCACACAATATGGACCGCTGGCTCAGTAAACTGGAAGCTTCCAACTGGCTGACTCATATCAAAGAGATACTAACTGCAGCTTGTCTAGCTGCTCAGTGTATTGACAGGTAAATCTTTTTCAGAAAGCCTTGAGTTTCTAATTGACTCATTACAGATTGCTTGTGAAATACCTCTATTTCCACTTTAAGTATTAGTAACTGGACACTGTGAACTGGCTTGCTTGTACCCATGCAAGATGCTGTTTCATCATGGTTAAGGAATGTTCCTCCAGTAAATCATGCTTGCATTTTCAGAAGTACAAGCCTGAGGGAGGAAATATTGACTAAGAATAGATATTAGATCATCTAGTTAAGGTATATTCCTATGCCTGATGCAACCAATACTATTTAGTTATTTTTATTGAAGGTTTCTAGAATCATCATAGAATGGTTTGGGTTGGAAGAGACCTTAAAGATCACCTAGTTCTAACCCCCCTGCCATGGGCAGGGACACCTTCCCCCAGACCAGATTGCTCCAAGCCCCATCCAACCTGACCTTGAACACTTCCAGGGATGGGGCAGCCACAGCCTCTCTGGGCAACCTGTTCCAGAGCTTCACCACCCTCACAGTGGAGAGCTTCTTCCTCACATCTAATCTAAATCTACCTCCTTTCAGATTAAAGCCATTACCCCTTGTCCAGTCACTACATGCCCTTGTAGAAAGCCCCTCTCTGGCTTTCTTGTTGGTCCCCTTTAAGTACTGGAAGGCTGCTGTAAAGTCTCCCCAGAGCCTTCTCTTCTCCAGCACGAACAACCCCAACTCTCTCAGCCTGTCCTCATAGCAGAGGTGTTCCAGCTCTTGGATCATTTTTGTGATCTCCTCTGGTCCTGCTCCAACAGGTCCATGTCCTTCTTATATTGGGGGCCTCAGAGCTGGACACAGGACTCCAGGTGGGGTCTCACCCGATGGGAGCAGAGGGGCAGAACCCCTTCCCTCGACCTGCTGGCCACTGCTTGGGATGCAGCCCAGGATACAGCTGGCTTTCTGAGCTGCTAGTGCACATTGAGCTTCTCGTCAACCAACACCCCCAAGTCCTTCTCTCAGGGCTGCTCTCAATCCATTCTTCACCCAGCCTGTACTTGTGCCCATCTGAAATGCTGTTTGGTAGCACTACTAAAGTGAGAACATAAGAGTCTTTTTAAAAAAAAGTCCTTTTTTTCAGCTGAAAGTTTACAATACCCCACCTTGCTTCTAGTGATTAAAACAACGGCATTTGCTTCTTTTCCACAAGAATTAGTCCTGTGCTTTTTCCTCTTGAAATTTTTATCCCCATAGTCCTATCTAAGCAATCTAGTTCACTTATAAGTGGTTGTGACCTCTTTTAACCTGACATTTCTTTAATAAATACTGCTGACTTGGCTAACTTGTCCTCAGAATGTCTTCAGACCTCAGCCTGGAGAGCAAAAGCTAGCTGTCAGGTGCCAGCATTTGTAAGACCAAATGCAGGGGTCTAAATGTGGTTTTTTTGTGGCTCTTGTGAGGTGAAAGCCCTTCTCAAAACTCACGGAAAACCTAGCTTTTCATACCAGCCAGGCAATGTGTTATACAGATACACAAATAGGCTGAAATGCAGTCTCACTGGTAAAACAGAATTACTGCATTAAAATATGAGCTGGTGTGCTTTTTAAAAGCACTGTCAGTGCCTGCTTAGTTATTGACTGTGCCAGAAAAGGATTGCTCTTGATCAATAGTTTTATCTGTAATTCTTTTCTGCATGTGTATAATGAAAGATCAGTGATGAAACTCTTCTGGCTTGTTGGGACAGTGGTCAGTTTCATCATTTTTAACCTCAACTTTGCTTTTTCTGTTTACCTGGCACTGTGGCAGGCCAGCTCAGCATTGGTGCCTGGCCCACCTCATGCAGAGCCTGGAGGTCATAGCTGAGCTGACAAGGGTGGTTCAGTTATATTGGCCATGGGGAGGGAATGGCTGGGACAGATCCTGCAACATCTTAAAGGTCTAGGCCCTGAAAGATGAAAAGGGAAACTAGCGTTATCCTGGCGTGCCCCACTTTGAGGAGTGCATAGGCTTGCAGTTAGCATTTGCAGTTGTGCTTGGCTGTTAAGCAGCCTCTTTATCTCCCTGGGGAGAGGGAGAGAGTATCTGAAGATTTTCTGTACTGTAGAGGGACTGGGTTTGTTTTAGACATAGGACCATAGACAAAAATGTTGCAATATTCAAGGTAGAGATTTTTATTCTTTTCACATCAAAAAGCAAGTAATGTGTGCAGGGTTACTTGCTTGGTAGATCGATCTTTCTTATCCATGCTTTGCTGCTTAGGTTGGATCTCTGCACAGAAAGAAGTACAACCTGCAGTTAATTTCCTTTCTGAGTGTAAGGATGTGGCAGAAGTGAGACATTGGGTCAAGGTTTGGGAAGAGTAAGGGGAATAAATACCATTTAATACTATCCAGTCCTTCCATCAGGAGCACGTGGATGAGATTCTGATACTGCATCCAAACACAGCCTAGGATGGAGGAAGAGGGGGGGAATTGGCTGTCCTGGACAGTCCCCGCTGGAGTATGGGGAGTGATACCACATGGGCCCCTAACAATGTGCAAAACCTTCCTGCTCCAAACTCTGAGCTCCCCCTGCTCCTCACATTGTTCTGCTGATTCACTTGGGCTGGCTGGTGAGTGAGGAGCCTTTGTGCTTGGGTCTTTGACAAGCTTCCCTGCTCAGCACACTAATTCTGCAGCCTTTGTGGAAGCCAAGCTCTGCCACTTTTTTCTTTCTTCTGAACTGGCTTATTGGCTTACTTTTCTTGCAGTAAACCCCAATTAAGGCCCAAATGCAATTAAGCCCAGGTTTGAGCATGAATCTGATATTATTGTTTTGCAGAACATCTGAGGGGATATGTCTTCATTGCAGTGCTTATGGAAAGATTTCAGAGTGCTTAGCAAAATAATAAATGACACAAGCAAATTCTGAGGTGCATTTCCATGCTATAACTCAGAGATACCAATTCAAAACAGCAAGAACCACAAAGGATATCTCACTGTGCATCTTCTGTCAACATGGCAAAGGGTCTGGATTTCCAGAATGCTTAGCAAGGAACTAAGCCTTAAGTGATGCAGAGCTCTGGTTAGTGTTGATGAGGATCCAGGTGGAGAAGGTGGTATGCTTCTGTGTGGGGTGGGGAGAGAAGAAGGGATAAAGAGCCGGTAAAACCTCAGCATTGTCAGGGTGGTGGCACTGGTGTCCGTGGATATCATGGCATCCATTGGGATGCATTCATCCTTGGGATATGTTCTGCTCATTCATATTCTTACTCCTTTCCACCTTTTTCACAGGGAAGGTGCATCAGTGTTAGTCCATGGGACTGAAGGAACTGATTCAACACTCCAGGTAACTTCTCTGGCGCAGATTATCTTGGATCCAAGGTGCAGGACCATACGTGGCTTTGAATCTCTTGTTGTGAGGGAGTGGCTGCAGGTAAGAAATGCCTATGGACAAAATGGCAATCTATTCCAGTGACAGTTGTATTGAGAAATAGCCCAAGAGGCAGCAAACAAGTTGGGCCTTGTTGCAGCCCTGCTTAGTGTGATTGGCCTTTGTCTTAAGAGCAACATCATTAACTGAGTCATTTGTATCTCTGACACTTTGTGAGGCCTGTGCCTGTGTTGGCAGTTTTTTGGTTTTAGGGAACTGCCTGTTTTGTGTGCTCAGGGTAAGCATCTCTTTAGAAAACACTATTCAGACTAAACCACAAAACCTTAGTTCTACTCTCTGTACTTTTGCAGCTAACGTCCTCAGCCTGGTCCTTTGGTGCACCTACACCAGTTTGTTCCTGGCAAAAAATCTCTGATCAAATACAGGGCTATTTACATAACCTGAAAAAGGCAGCAAAGTTGGTCATGGTCACTAGCAGTTTGTTACTGGATGCTTGATGAAATTACAGTTGTAGAAAAGAGCAGTAATAGCACAGTTGTATGGGCAGAACTAGTTCTAAAGTCTTGTTTGCTACATGTACTCACAGCCCGTTACTTTGTGTGTGATGCTTTCTCTGATTCTTATGTACAGGCTGGTCACCCTTTTCAGCAGCGCTGTGCCCAATCAGCCTATTCAAATAGCAAGCAGAAATGGGAGGCCCCAGTGTTTCTCCTCTTTTTGGACTGTGTGTGGCAAATCCTTCGTCAGTTCCCTTGCTCTTTTGAATTCAACGAACAGTTCCTCATTATGCTCTTTGAACATGCTTACGCTTCACAGTTTGGGACTTTCCTGGGAAACAATGAAAATGAAAGGTTGGTGAGGATGCTTGCTTTGAATCCTTTAAATATTTGAATCCTTTAAATATCTGTATCTGACAGGAAAAAAAAAGTCTCTCGGTTTGAAAAAGGGTGAGGGTGCTTCTGTGGTCTCCCTTAGCACAGGTGAGCCTCTCTTGTTGCAGTTATGTAGGCTGCTGCAATGTTAGGGAGTTTGTCCCTTTTTCAGGTGGGACAGTGTGACTAAAGAAATTTGTGGCATGGTTAGGGAGTTGAATTAGTCTTCTCCAAGTCCAAGCTACTACCTTAGACTGTCTTTTCTGTTTTCCTTTGTGGCCTTGAAAAATCTCCACCCATCACCAGTTTATATAGTTTCTTATGCAGAAACTCTTTCCATAGGAGAATAAACAGCTAGAGTTCAACAATGATGTGAATCATAGCTGTGGGAAGCACAATTGTCCATGTAGGTCTGGAGGAGAAGGTCAAGGCAGTCACAGGCCAAAGCTGGAAAGTCTGGTTCTTACCTTGTCAGGGAGGAACATGACTCTGTAGCCTAGTGGTCCTGATGCCCCCAGGAAAGGAAGGCTTTGGTTTGTGCATCATCCGTGAACTGCTGAAAGCGGAAACCACGGAAGATGTTCTGTCAGAAGATTCTGCCTCACAGTTACACCTTGGCAAAAGCTTTACTTGTTTGGCTCTGAGCATCACAATTAGGTTTGAGGTCTTTTTGGCCGTGCAGTAGTACAACTTCATCAGAAGGACCAAAAATCCCTCCAGCTGTAACCTGTGACTTGGAGAAATGTGAATTGGCAATCTGCACTGGCTGAGGTTCTGAGCGAATGCTATGAGCTCTCAGATGGATGCTCGTGCAACTTTGAAAGAAAGCAGCTAGGACTGCATTCTGCTGGAGTCTACCTTGTCAGGTAATGATAGGCTTGTGCTGAGCTTACAAGCTTGTGGCTTTTAAGGCACTTGAGCAGACCAGCACCTAACTTCTGAATCCTAGTCTGGGCTAGATGCTGTGTTGTACCAGTGGGGCAGCTCTAGGCATGCCTTGAGTAGGACTGCTGGGAGTAGCAAACAGGGTGGAGGGCTGGAGCCTCCCACAGCAGATGGCAGCTGCCAGAGAGGTTTGGATTCCTGTTTTCAACTTAGCAGTTCTATTCTCAGGACTCCTGACTCCAGTAAGACCTTGTCTGATGGTGTCCTGCTTGACTGAAGACCACTGAATGACTAGAAGGCAAAACCAGAACTGATTACAGATAAGGAAGGCAATTTAAAGCTTCCTGTAAGCCTCTCTGCCCTTAAAGTAATCTTTGCTTAGAAGAGACTCTTCTGTCTTCTGCAGGGCTGCTGAACTGGTCATCTGCAAAACCAAATTAGACTTGAAGCCAATAAGATGAAATTTGAAAGAGCATTGAATGTTACATGTAATAACCTGCCTGTCACATCTGAACATGTCAGCCTGTGAGCACAGAAAATGTTTGAAGTCCAATGTTAAGCTTGTGCTGTCTGAAGCATTCACAGGCATGGTGAATCTCCTGCCTGGGTGGCAGTTCAATTTGCTAGTGCATATGGAATGAGGTTTGCCAGAATCTTAAGGAATAGAGACCCTTGTGTAACTCCTGGAGTTGGGTTTGACCCAGGAAAACAGCAGTGATTTCTCTCTGTGTTTGCATGCTTCCTGCCACTGGAGGGACCTCCTAAGACGTGCCCATTGCACAATTCCAGCAATAATGCTGCTTTAATGTACACTGAGAATTGCGCTACGATCCTTTCTTGATGCAAACCTACCACACCTCCCAGCTCTATCTTAACACAGGAATTCAATTCCTTTTAAAACCTGGCAGTTGAACCACTTTGGGGAGGTGACTGATTCTTCATCTGGACAGAAGGCAGCTAGCTTTCACCCAACTTATAAGTGTTATTTCCCCATCTTTTCTTTGAAACTAACTGTAATAGGTCAGGTTGAGTAAATTGCTTTAGATTTACAGCCTGTGCTGTGTTGGTGAGAGGTATTGAAGGGATTAGCCTGAATTGTCTGGGCTAGTAGCTTGTGGAAAAGCTTGTGGCCTTCTAGTCTGTTGGGTTCTGACAAAATGAGTCTTTACAGTATAAAAGTGAAAGCTAACTTGTTCCCTTGGGTTTTTTAGGTCTAAACTGAAGTTGCCGCAAAAGACTATGTCCCTGTGGTCCTGGGTGAACAGGTCTGAAGAGCTAAGCAAATTCCAGAATCCTCTTTTTGAGGCCAACAGCCTTGTCATTTGGCCTTCCGTTGCCCCACAGAGCCTGCAGCTCTGGGAAGGTAAGCCAGGCTTCCTTTTTCTATTACAGGTAATATATATTTTGTGGCTACTTGTAAAGCTTCTTAAGTGTTCACTGCTGTCGTCTCTGCTCTGTGCTCAGTTTATCTCAGCTGATGGTGATCACACTCCCTTTGAAATCCGTTCCAAAATATTTTTGGCATGTGCCATCCCCAGAGGCATAATGCTTTCTGCTTCTAAGGTTTGGTGACATGCTGCTCTTTGCCAGGGAGCCTTACTGGTACCATTTAACTTCTTAGCACAGTATTTCTGCACTGATATAGCCTAACCTACAGACATTCTGCAGGCCTCAGGGTTTTGTTCTGTATCAGCCAAGACTTCCCTTTCTCTGTTACTGACCACGTTGGCCAGGGTAGTCTGTGTGCAGTAGGTTCCCTGCTGCAGAAAACTCCATCCCATGTATGCTGAAGAGTTACAGTGAAGCAAGCAGGCTTTGATGGCAGGGTAGAGACTGAATATGAGTTGGTCTGATCAGTATATGAGGAAAAAAGGGATGAAAGCCCCTCACTTTTTCTTTATTAACCTTGTTTAATAGAATGGTGAACTTAAAGGAGGGTCAGTATTTCTAAGTGCTACTTAGGGGGGAGGGTAAGGAAAAAATGCTTAAACTGTATGCACATTACTTGTGAGCTGATGGAATATAAATAATATTTCCTCCTTGTAACAAGAAACCCTTCTCAATTGAGCTGTCTCTGGGCTTTCAGGTGTCTTTCTTCGGTGGAACAGGCCTTCCAAGTTCCTAGATGAAGCCCATGAAGAAATGATCAGCATTATAAAATACAACAAGGAACTTCAGGCAAAGGTTAATGCATTGAGGAGGCAGCTAGCAGAGATGGAAACAGATGATAGGATGCAGGAGAACCTGTGAGTTGGCAGGGCTTTGCCTCAGGTCTTTCCTTTCCAGTCCCCTTTATGTTAAAGACTAAAAATGGAAAGTGCATGTATTGCAGAGCCCTCTGGGTACAGTTGACCCTCAGTCCTCCCACTGCAGAAACCTTCACTTCACACTATGTACCTCCCTGCTTTTGGGGAGGGATTTCTGTTTTGTTTACAGAAGACATACACAACTGGGCATAGTGTCCTCTCTTGGCAGCTCTTCTGTCTCGAAATTGTGTAAAGTGTCAGCAGAAGCTGGAACTCTTACCTCCACCCAACTGTATGGATGACCAGGATGGGCCAAGAGACTGGATGTTTCAAACTTATTTTGGACTTTTTTTTTGTTTTGTTGAACTCTCTAAACACTCAGCAGGATTAGAATATGAAGTTATGTACAGATAGGTAAAGGCGTTTTGTCTGAAAGCACCTTTTCTCTCCAAGAGTAAGTAAGGAGCTTTAGTTCTTTAGTTTCCTAGACAAACTAGAAAATGGTATAATCTAACTACAGGTTCTACCAGTCTGTATGATACTCAGCAGCTTTCACATCTAACACTTGGGTTTTTGTGTTAAGCATTGGCTTGGGAGCAATAAGTTGAATACCAAACCAGAGCAAGAAATTTCAGTGCAATACAGAACTGAAGTAGGGATTCTGCTGCTAATGTTAAAGCCATGACCATCAGGTGGAATTGTTCCTCATGGACAAATATCTCCTAAGGAATAACAAGCCTTTTTCATTCTACCTGGAAAACAAAAAGGTTAAGTAGTTGGTGGAGGTGTTCACTTGCAGAAAAGTGGCTCAGAGCTGCGCTTTTAACTAGAGCTAAGCTGCCCTCTTGAAACTTCAGACTGCACTGGCTGTCTTTGTACACTTGAACAGGTTCACGGCATTGCTAGGATGCAAGAGCAGCACTTAACGTACAACTCAACAAAACACTTCTGCTCCACCTGGTGTGCTTTTTCCCCTTCATGTTCTTACTATATGTTTTATGAAACATCAAAAGCAGAAGTTAGGAGTTGAGGTGATCTAATATATATCAGGTAGCTGCTGCAGATTAAGAGGCCACCACACTACAAAAAATGCTAATAGTTTAGATCATTTGTAGCTGCTAAAACTGCTTAAAGACTTTAGGGGTAAGCTTTTTTCCAAGTAACTTTGTATTTTATAGCTGATCTCTGTGTTTCTGTGAATGCAATCTGCTTTTATAAAATCAGATTTTTTTGCTAGAGATTTTTTTTTTCCTTTGAAAAGACAGATAAGAGTGGGTCTGAAATATTAACTCACCTAGGCATTTGTTGAGCTTGATTCCATTACTAGCTGTATGTGACTGAGAAGACTTCAATTAACAACAGCGCATGTGGCTGGGATTATCTCAAAAGGCGCTTGCGGTTCACCTGTTTCTACTGAAATGAATGGAGCTGCATTAGGTCAGTGTTGATCTCTTTGGAAACTGTTGAGCTTCCGTGACACTTCTATGCTGTTTTGGAATGAAGCTGCCTTTATTTAAAAGACACTTCACATAAAGATAGATATATGTGAAAATGCAGGATCTTTAGTTGTCATAGAAGTATCTGGACAGTAAGCTGCAAAAATCACGTAACCACTAAATAATATTCTAACAAAAGTTCTATAGTCAAGGAAGCTATATAAAATTATGTGGTAGTGATTAAGTGCTACCTTAATGCCTTTTGCTTCAGTCCATATTTCCTTATTTTTTTCATCCTGACTAACCTAAACTTAGTCCTAAAGTCATCTGGCTTAAAAAAATAAAGATCCTTTTTAAACCATTGTTCAATTAAGGCAGAAGAATAATTCCCCCTACTTGTAATAACAGTTTCTTTTTAGGTTTAGAGAGCGACGGTCTTGTTCACCAAATCAAATATGACATAAAGAATGCTTCTCAGGGTGGCTGGTGACTGGTACTAGGGAGGTAACAGGTTTACTCTTTATTGGTAACCGGGGAGGCACAAGTTGGTTGTGCCTTCCACCTCCAAACACTGGCTTCTGGAGCTACCTTCTGGATATATCGCAAATGTAAGCCCTTAAAATTATTGCTCACCCTTTAAAATGATGTCTGTGGGATCTGCATCTGCCTGGGTGTTGTATCCCTATCCAGTTCAGATTTTCTACCGTTCCTGTACATCTGAAATACATTATCACTCGCCAGATGGGAAGGATTCAGAAGGCACTATTTTCCCCATAATAGACTACACATAAAACACACTTAAAGGTTATGTAATTTCCTAACATAGTAATTATATATTGAGCTAAATAATAGAGAAGCAGAGGGGTTTTTTTTGATCTAATTGCCTGGCTGCTCTAGTCTCTTGTGCAAACTGCAGGCATCTGAGGAAATTGGGCAACCAGCTGTGACAGCTAACAAAAGGCAGAAAATTCTCTCTGAGCTGGCATTTCATCCTCGACTTGAGTTTCAGGACTGAATCCACACCCAAGTGCTGCGTGCTTGCCTTGGCTTAGTGGTAGTGTGGGTCACAGCCTTCGTGTGAAAATGCTAGTGTCATTCTGAGCAGCCACAGCAGTTTCTTCCCCAATTCCTCTGCCATGCATCACCTTGTATTCACAGCAAACAGCAGGAGCTGGAGGCTGAAGTTAACCTGCAAATAATCACCTTCATGAGATGTTACCTGGAGCAGTCCTGCAAGGTATTACACGTGATAGAGTTGAGATGAGATGTGTGGACCCTTGCAGGTCTTCCTGGGAGCAGACAGTTCACAGACCTCTTAGGTCAGGCTACTTGTACATTCTCTTTTAACCTCTTCATTCCCAGTGCTTCCCAGGCTTCAGTCTGGTGGCTACTGGTAATACACACCAGAGCACTCCAGGTCTTTGCTTACCTGCATGTCCATCATCATCTTTGTTCACATATTTAATATTGATGATCAACTTGCTTGCTCTTAGAGGGGGGGATGCCTGCTGGACTTTGCCACAAGAAGTCACTGACACTCAGTTTGCAGGTTACTTGTGTCTTCCTGAGCTGTAAGCACTGTGGCAGTGCCCAGTTCTGGCTCTTCAGTCTGACACTGCCGTACACTCTTGCTGACACCCCTGCTTCTGCTCTTTTGCACATAGCTATTTGTGTAATAAGCTTGATGCTGAAGGCCACCTTCCCCAAACTCTGGGGTCAGTCAATGTGGACACTCTGCCATTTACCAAAAAAAAAAAAAGGGAAAAGGAACTAACTTGCACAGGTTTTGTAAGGGAATATGTACCTTCAATCTTTTGATTGTATTGATCTAACTCTTGAATGTGGCAACCGGTTTAAGTGCACTATTGTCCATGTTGCATATGATATAACTTAAATTGCACTGTACAGCATATTGGTGTCTAATGTATGCTTTGCTAAAGCCTTGGAAAGTGCTATCGTGTACAGGTTCCTGTGTGAGGGGAAAATGTCTATACTAGCACTCCCTTTTTTGTAACTGTGACATTGAATAGCACTGTGTGATGTGTGCTATGTATCTGTTAACTAGTACAAATTTAGGTGATGAGTGCACTTCTGTCCAAACATCTGGAATTGCTAACTGGACTTGGCTGCTGCATCAATCTTGATTTTATTTTTTAATTATTTTTTTTAATGAAATAAGTAACAGGGCTGGGAGTTGTGTGCTATTGTTAGATGTATGCTGTATGTGTACAGAATCCCAGCTGCTGTGGTGTTGAATATATTGCAAAAAAAAGTGAGAAAAACTATCACGGCTCAAATTGCTTAGCCATTTGGGGGGAAAAAAACAGATACAAAGTGGCTGTAAACTTTGCTGTAGATATGTTGAGAACATAGTCTGTTCAAATTAAAACCTTGAAGACTCTAAAAAGTTCTTTAATTACAATGCTGAATCTTCTTTTTTAGTACTGCCTTCACTTTTCATTGGAGGGGTGTGTATGTGTGTGTGACTTGGATGCAAGCTCTTGCCTGAAACTGTTTTCTTTTACAGTTGAACACATGCTGTGATGGTAGAAGAGGGGTTTGTGCTGCAGGGCTGCATGGAAAGGAGAAGGTTGAGACCCTGAGTATGTGCATGGCTTGCAGAGCTCTGCTCCCATGATGTTGGTCCTTTCACACCAGCTCTGCACATGATGGATAAACAATTCAGTTAGCTAAGATTTTATGCTTTTATTGAACTCTCTAAAGGAAGGAAGGCAGATGCCTTCAAAGGGAGAGTGGTTGAGACTGAAGCAAAATCTTGCAAGAAGTCCATCGGTAGAATTTGGGTCATGGTTACCTATTGCTTTTTAAGGGAGGTGGGGTACTTTGGTGTACTTGCCAGGGGAAGGAGAGAAAAAAAAAGAAAACTCTTGGGAAACGAGGCTGTGAGTCATGGAAACTCCTGGATGTCTCCTGGCTGGTGGGTCAGTAGGCTGTGAACCATTGGGCTGTCTGTTTCCCTGCGGCATCATTTGTGGTCTCTGCAACTCCTCTGGAAGGTGAAGAATTTTTGTGGCTTTTGGCATTTTAGCAGATGGAGACTCTGAGTATGTGTGCTGCCCTGCAGCTTGTGCTGTGAAGGGTGCTGAAGGCTTTGATGTGAAAAGATCCCTATTTGTGCAAAATGTTCGCAAAAGTCCCAGGTGAAACAGAGTGGGTTTATTTTAAAATATTTTTAGCTATAATCAGGCAGCCTAATTTGGTTTAAGATTGCTTTTTGGAGGAGAGGGGAGAAAATAACTATCTGATCAAGTGTTGAAACTTTTTTTTTCAACTTTTCTTTTTATTTTATGTTTTTATTTGAGCATGGGTAAGAGGGTATCATTAGTCCAAAAGTTTAAAACAAAATACATAAAGGCTGTGGAATATTTGAAAGGGTATAAAGCCATTTGTTGGATTCCAACTACAATTGAGATGCCCCTTATTGGAAACATGATGCCTTTAAACAGCTTGTAATGTGCAAACAGGCTGTTCAGGGCAGCTGTGATGGATTTCTTTAGCCCATATCTGGTGTAAAACATGGTGTTTTGATTCAGTGTGTAGGAACACCTGATGGCAGGGGATGGAGAAGACAGAGGCAGACTCTGCTTGCTGCCTGGTCTGTGACTTACTTGAACTCTAGGCTGGCTTTCCAAGCCTCCCTTTCTTAAGTCATCTGGCATCAGATCTATCCCATCTCGCCCCTCTCTAACCTGTTGACCAACTTTGATGAGGCTTTGCAGGGTAGAGAGTAGGAAGGTGACTATGTTCCTACAAGTATCCTGAGAAGCAACAAGGAATCCACTTAACCCCTGCAGATGGGATGTCCACAAGCTGACTTCATTAAGAATTGGGTTCCTCTGGCTGGTGGTGACTGCAGCATCCAAATCCCAGAATCTTGTACATGCTGTGGCACAAATAGATCTTGAGGAAGCTAAAGCTCCACAGATTGAGACCACTGACATTTCTTTTTTGAAAACCCAAGTGTTTTTGTTTAGTGCCATTGTAGGGCTCTTCCATGCTGCCAATTTCTCCCCCATGCAGTGAAAGAAAACAATGAGGAGGAACTACTATTGTGTGTTCAATGTAACTCAAGGATGCTGGACTGTGTTAGGTTTCTCACAGTTTCTTCCGCTGTGTAAATGTCAAGACAAGCCTGTGGCATTTGTCTTTCAGACCTAAAGAGGATGATCCTTTGATGTTCTGTTGCAAGAGTGTTGCTGATGGCTTTAGATTATGTTATCTGATGCTGCAGCTCTCCCTAATGGAGGGTTTACTCTTAATGCTCAGAATCTGCTCCCTCAGTCTTTTAAAGTACTGGCAGACAACCCGGCCACTGCACAGAAGAGGGGAAAACCTGTTTCTCATATAAATATTGGAGGGGTTGAATGATTTTTGGTTGCTGATCTAGTGAACAAAACTTTCGCTTGGGATAAAAAACACAAAGTTGCTGTTGAATTCCTATGGGAATTCACCAGGTTGGTCACATAAATCAGTGTTTGCTCCTGCTGCTTTTTAGGGAAAATGTACTTCTGTGCTTGTTTACACAAAATGAGTTGAAGCTCGCTCTTCTTTTTACTGCCACTTACCATTTAGACAGTCCCAAGCATTGTGGGTCATGGCTGTGCAGGTAAGGCACTCTGCTGTAAGTGCTGAAGGCTTTTATATTGCTGTGCAGTGTGCGGGAAGGCTGTATGTAGCTCAGCAAATGAGGGATACCATGAGAACAAAATGTCCATTAGATGGACTGTTTGACTTAATGTGGAAAAATACATGTTATATCAGTCTTAAAGACACTGGGTGTAGTTATTAAAATCAGCTTTGTTAGAGCTTGTATGGTTACGCTGTAACAGTTTACAGGAACTGTTTATAGAGGATCAGTCATTCGTAGCTGTAGGACAGCGCCAACAGCAATAATCCCATTGAACTACAGGATGAAAAATACAGAACGCGTTGTGTATTTGTTCAGGGGGCCGATGGCTGCACTCCAACTCTGTGTAATTTTGAGTACTTAATCTGAGTAGCTAAAAGCTGATTCATTACTTGCCAAAGTCTCAAGCAGAAGCTAGTGGACTGGATTATTCATGCTGATTTAAAGAGTAGGCATAAGTATAGCCCCTAGTCTTAGAGCTTAGAGGCTGTCTCCCCAGCCACGTCCAGCTCCAGGATTTTCTAGCATCTACTTTGTCAAGCAGTGCTTCTTGTACCTGGGATGGCTGTTTTTGAAATTGTTCTGATGGTCTGAGCTTGGCATGTGCATCTAGGATGTAAATCTTCACACAAGGAACATGTGTGGGGGGAGGAGAGACTTCTGTGAGGAGGTAGATAGTCAAGTGTCTGGTGGACACATCTTGGGAAGATGCTGATCCAGGGTTTGCACTAGGCACATCCCAATCAGTAGTGATACCATACAGGGTAATAGTTTCAGGGTTGAAGGGTGTAGCCTGTGGTCGCCGCGTGGAGGAAAAAAAGGTTGTCAGCCTTTTGGCAAGCAAATAATTCAAAAGTACAAGAGATACAGAAAATTTGCTTCCTGGTGTCTCTTTTCTGACATGAATTAACTTGTTGAGATGCTGCAGCAAGGTAAGTGCATCATTTCTACACAGTATTTTCTGTTTCAGCCATTTCTTTTTGACTTGTAATGCCTTGATGGTATGAAATAAAAACTTTCTTGTCAAAAACTTTCTGGCAGTTATAAGGGTTGTTTCAGAGTTAAGTGGGTTTTTTTTGAGCAGAGAACTGCTTGCCTTCTGTGTGCTGTGCTTTATCTCATCAGCTGCCATTTTTTGTGGTGCTTAGAGCATCTAAGCTACCATGGCCACATCCTCTGTGGTTGTGGAGTCTTGAAGCCTGTGTTCACCAGTGGGTTAGATGTGTTTTAGGAACTTGAGTAAGTGCAGTGCTTGGTGCACTAGACTGAGACCTACACTTGACCTGAACCTTTTCTCCCTGAAGCCCTGATGACATTGCTGCTAGAGTGAAGAGGATTCTGTCCGTTTCTTCAGTTGTTTCAGGGAGAAAAGACATTTGGACTACAGTGGGGTAAGTACAGGACTCTGGTTTCTATATTTCCATAGGTTTGGGGGGGAAAAAAAAAAAAAGCCATGCCTTGCTGGGAAAAAGGCTTTCCTCCACAGATCCTTAAGGGACACTTGCGCAACATAAAATACATAAAGTATTTTGGCTGTGTTGCCAGCAGTTGGCAAGGCTGTCATTTCACAATGGGGAAGGCTTTGGCAATGCTGAATTAAAATGCTGCTGTTCTCCACCTCTTTTTCCTCCTCGCTTGTGCTGGTCCAGCTGTTTGTGATTCCATGTGGCACAATGGATTAGAAAAACTGGTAAGGCTAAGTAACGCAGCCAAAAGGGAAAAGCCCTGCAGCCTGAGTCGACATTTGTGGTGTTAAACATTACAATGGTGCTTTCAATAATTGAGTCACAGGGAAGATGTGCAAGGTGAAAACCAAAACCAATGTGGCTTAATGAGCTGTTGTCTAGGGCCCTGTCATGGCAACTGAGTCCTCATGTAAACTGGAAGGACAACTAATTTTTTTATTTTTATTTAGGCATTGGACTGGGGTTTAGGAGACCGAAGTCCTGGTCCTGCCACTGCCACAGGTTGCTGGTGTCATCTCAAGTGAGTTATTTCATCAGCATCAGTATTGACTGAAGAAGTGCATTTTCTGAGTAAGTCCAGGCAAAATTCTCTGTTCTCATATGCCTCTTGTGTGTTTACTGTTTGGGACAGAGATTGCTTGGCTATTGTACAGCTTTGATCAAAGCTCTAGGCACTAAACTGGGTCTGAGCTACCAAGCATGTAGTGAAGCCCAGGTGGAGCTAAAAGGGGCGAAGAGAGGGTATACCTCGATCCTTGCCTACTACTAACATTACAGAAAGCCATGCACTTAGCATAGGCGTGATCATCAACAGGGCTAAAAATAAGTGGTCTACAAAAATACCATATGCTGTGGGCATGAGCCTTGTACCGTGCAGAGCAGCAAACCAAGGGGATAGCACATCTCTATGGCAAGAGCTCTGTTGTGTCTCCAGATGTTGTGGAAGACCGGGAAGAGCTGGGTTTGCTCAGCTATCCAAGCACAGCAGGTTGCGAGGAAGGTGTGCAAATTCAGCAAGTGGGCAGAGGGGGAGCAGAGGTGAGATCATGAAAACCCTTTAAGTAGGAGGGAGTGGGAGGGAGCTTAAGCCTGAGGCTCTGGGAGAGAGTCTGTTGCAGATAGCTTTGAACAAGAGGAACACTTCTGGATGCTACATGGGAAAAGAGAGGAAGAAGGTGGCTGCATGAAGCAGAGTGGGGGGAGTGACATGAACACTCTTGGAGCCATCAGCTCCATGGCACTGTGCTGTCTATGAGAGGATGGACAGTTCTTGTCTGCTGCTGGAGAATCCCAACAGCAGAAGTCATTCCAAGTAACCCTGGTCCCTGTCCTGGCCACCTTGGCAGTGCTACGCACAAGCCCCAGCTTGGAAGAGTGTCTCGCCACATGCTGTGTGAAAGATGCTCTGGAGTTTGCCAGCTTACTGTGTTTTAATAATTTGCCCCTCCTAGAAGTAGGGAATGGTCTGTACACTGCCATTGCTTGGGCTTGCATTGTACCTGAGTGACACAATGTTAAAATTGTTATTGGTTTGGAACTGTTTGAGGGGGGGGAGGAAAAGAAATAGGATTAGCTACTGAAGAATTAGGTCCCTTAAGGGGCTGTCTGCATACATTGCTCTCCAAATTAGGACCATCCTTAAATCTGTAATTCAGCTGCTGTTAGAGGATGGCACCTCCTGTATGAGCGAGGAAGACAGGGTGCTGTGCTATGAGGATCAAGCTGTTACCCTTCCTGAGTTAAAATCAGCCTTTTTCTGTCCCTTCTCTCTTTCTTTAGCTCCCTGGATTTCTTTCTGATGAGAATGTTGCTTCAACACCTGGCCCAGATCTGACTTTCCCTTCCCTGTCATCGCAGCCTTGAGAGGCAGATCAGCTTGTTGGAACGTGTCCTACTCTCTTCCTCTTGGCTCTTCTTATTTGCATTTCCAGTATTCCTCTGTTAGTGTGTTTCTGAACTTCAGACTGGCTTTTCTTGTTTGCAGTCTCTAGGACATGGATTTAAAAAACAAACAAAAAACCCAAACCCACAAAACCTTAAAATCCAGATACCATGATAAAGATAAAACATGTAAGTTTCTCAGTATTTTTAACCCTCCCTCTCTCCCTGGAGCACTTTCTGGGGCACCTTTTGTCAAGGACTGAGACTGTGTGAGCAGGATACACACAAGTGATGACTAGTGAGCTACAAGGCTGTGCTGACCACCAAGACACACACCCAAAGGGTCTTTGCTGCCCAGACAGGCACTTATCGGGTGGGATGGTTGGCCTCGGCTACTAGCTGGAAGGGAATATCCATGCTGCTGAGAAGCCATCACTGATGTGGGTTGGGTTTTCTCCCCACTAGGGTTTTCTGCCTTCCCATGTTGAGGTTTTTCCTCTGCACCTTTGAGCAGCTACCTATCACATCTTGACATGCCTACCTCTGTCCTCAGTTTTACCTTTCTTATCTTGCAGAGCTCTGTGTTCTCACAATTTGGCAATCTCCTCTGCTCTCGGAGGCAGGGTTATCCAGCTGGGCCATATCAGGGAGGCCTTGGATCACAGCTGAACCTGGTGGATGGGGCAGTTTCAGGGCCAGCTTGCTGCAAGCTCTGTGTAGCTTGTGTTTGTGCCAGTTTAACTCTCCAAACAGTTGCCTTGATGCTGGAGGAGGCAACTGGGTTATTAAATCACTCCTGCTTCTTTGTCAGTCTGGGGGATCTGCCATCCTGGCACGATACTGGTGTAGAAGAGAACTTTACAGTGAGTCAGACTAGCAGGTACAGTTAAAACCACTACTGAGCAATTTCAGGTGTTCTATGCTTCATCCTTCTCAAGCAAAAAAAGCCCTTTTGCTGAACTGCATGTGTATATCAGGGCCCTGGAGAGAACAGGATCTTTTCTTTCTACTTCTGCATGCAGGATTCAGATGACCCTTTAGTTTGACTCAGTTGGCTGAAGCTACTGCAGAGTCTATAGTGGATGGAGTGATACTGCTGATACTTCCAGAGCTTTGCTTCCCCAGGGGCTTTAAATGCATTTTTCGAGGCTCTGCAGTGGAACAAGAGAGTTCTTTGTGTTTATTTTCCTACTGTAGCTTTCCCTCTTTTAAAGAGAGACAGCTGGTTTTGTGAATGGTACTTAACAGTTCTTTCAGACTCAATTAGGCACTTGGGAGGCAGGAGTTGCAAGCACTCGGCTTCTACATTGAGCAAAGGGTTTTCCATTCTGCAGCTTCTGTTATACCATCATTTTCCAAGATGTCCACACTCTGCAAGCTGAGGTTTTAAAAACTGGCCATTTGTTAGTGTCTGAAAGCCTTGGAAATAGTGGCTGGTCCAGCTTGCTTTCCTCTCCTAACTGAAATGCTCTGAAACGATTTAATTCATCACTTCCCTTTTAATCGAGGGGAAAGAAAAAAAAAATCAGACTCTGTCCCAACCCTGAACTGACTTGAATCTTACATCTACAACAAATGCCAGGATTTTTTTGGCAGGCTTTGACAACAAACCATTCTTGCATTTGAAATGGCTGGACAGTGAAACTGAAGTGCTTTTACCTTTTGTATAAGTGCATATCAGGGTGCAGTGTTTTGCATAGGGTCTGCTGCTCATGCCCTGTAGCTGTGCCCACGTACCGCCCAGCCAGGCATTAAGTGATGTGATTAATAGCTGTCACATGTGGTTGACTCTGTGTCTGATCTCTAGGCTGGGGAGATCTGTGTGTGCAGTGGAGGGTTTTATTTTGCTAGCAGAGCTCTGTGAAAGGTTTCCCTCTCAGGAAATTGTTTCTGATACGTTAATGTTGGTCTTTGTCCTGACTGAAAATTAAGACCTCAAAAAAAAGTATACATGCATATTTTTTATGACACTTTTTTCTTTATTTAGTTAAGCTTGCCAGAGTATTTCCTTTAGGTACCTTTAACAAAAGCATTTTAATATTTCAGGATTCCTTTTTGGGCTGCTGAGCTAAAGGTTCCAGCTCACTGAGCTGTATGCTCAGAGGGGCCTAGGATACTTTATATGTTGTATTTTCATGCTCTGGACTCCTGCCCAGACAATGTCTCCCAAGAGGAGGACACTGCCATGAGAAACAGAGCTGAGCTGGGTTAATGCAAGCATTTAAGAATGACCATAATGGTCAGAGCGAAGATATAAGCATCTCCATGCTTGGTCTTCAGCAGCCATCATCAGTGGATATTTAAGGAGAGAATATAGGGAATGGGATATTTCCCAGACTGTCCCAGACTCCACTCCTAAGTGGTTCAATAACTTCTTGAGACAGAAGTTAAATCTGTATTGTCATGTTTAATGCTCACTATGGAACTATCCTCTGCAAATTGTCTCTTGAATCCATGTACCCTTTGGGACTTGGCTCTCCTGTTTATTTTGGAAAGGCTACAAATGTGTGGCACCCAAAGCTGCAGTCCCAGCAGGCAAACAGTGGCCTGAAGTCATGCAACTTAATGCTGGTGTGACTTGAAACACTTTGGATTTAGTTCAAGAAATTACTGACTTTTGATTAAGGGGAATGAAAAGAAAATTGAATGATTTAGGCAAAAATCCCCTTTTTGCCCCAAGGACTTTTTTTTTTCCTGAGATTGCTCTTTCTGTGGATGGAAAATTCCCAACCTGCTTGAGTTGGCAAGCTCTTGTTTTTAGCTAAAGCATATGCTGATATATGTTTGTATCTTGCTCCAACAAAAAGCTGTGGAAAAATAAAGAGCTGAAGGCAGCATGCAGTTCCCTTCCCCGTTCTGTCACTCCTCATTCTGCCAGTGGGGGTGATGGAAAAATGTCAATTACAGTTCAGTCTGCAGGAATGACAGCAAATTGATACTAATTAAAAAAAGAAATATAGAATTCCAACTCTATCACCTGTCCTATAGGGAACTTCTCAGGATCTTTCTGCACATCTACAGCACCCAGTGCCTGAGGCACATCAAATAAGGAACTGCCTTTATTTCAATAAAAGCACTATTAAACTTCAAGAGCAAAGTTTTTAGACTCATCATGCTAGATTATGAGGATTATCTAATAATTCTGTATGGAAAATGGAATTCTTAAGTGCTTTTGCCTCTCCCTAGCTCATAACGCAATGCCTTATTACCCTCAAGCAAAGGCAAGAAATTCTTAAGCCGATTTTTCACTGACACTCTGCATGCTACTGCTGGCTGCTCTGCTCAATCTTAACAGCTGTGAGAGGCTGCTGAGTCTGTGGGAAAGGTGTCTGCCTGTTCTTGGATGCATCAAGCATGCTCCTAGCACTTGATAAATGATTTTGCAGCTGTGGTAACAGCTCTGCTTTGCAGAGAAGGCCATTTTGGATTTCATTTTAAATGCGTTTTAACTTTTCTGTCCTGCAATTTCCCTCCAAGGTCCTCTGCCAAAAGTCAGCTTTATTTTAGAGTAAAAGTTTTGAGGTTAATTGAACAGGGCACTTCAGAGATGAGGGATTTAAGTCCATAAAACCTTGCAGACTTCATAAAATGCACTGATATGTTTTTAGCAGGCTTTTCTCAGGTCAATTTATGGAGGTTACACTCTTCAGGACCAATGAAACCCAGTGGTTCCCTGGACTGTAATGAGCTACACTGAGCAGTTGTGCATCTACTCCCAGATCTGGCAAGTTATAGATTTTACAGGGTTTGAGCCCCTGACAGGGAAGCTTTATGTTATGTTATCAGATGAAACCCGAGTCCTTTTCATAAACCCACTATTTATTCTCCAAAGTCTATTTAACAAGTATGTTCGGTAAATAGAGTTGGGAAAGTGGCTTTAACTTGATTACAGGATTTCCTCCTCTGCTTTGTTCCCTTGCAGAAAATGACCCTGATGAATGGCACGTCCTCTCGGGCTGTAACTGGCCTCAGCCAACCCTACCTGAGGCTTCTTTGTAGCCAGCTGTAGCAGTGGGGAGAGAGGAGGAAGAAACAATGATAGAGGACTCATGAACATCTGAATATTTCACAGTAAACTGCTTTCTGAGTATTCAGTGTTTCAAGGCTGCTGATTGGTGTTTGATGACTTTCCATCTCTTGGGCAAACAGAGGTGATCTTCTGCCCTTCTTGTCCCAGAGTGCCTCGCTTGGTCAGTGCTGTGATTTCTTACCCTATAGTGTTCAGTACTTGCTTCTGCCATGCTGCTGAACTCAACCTTTTCTTATCATAAGAGCACAGGAGGTGGGTTCTTCTCTGTGTGGCAATACTGTTTCTGCTAATTACAGAGGCTGGTTTGCACTGACTAGTGAAATAGTCCAGAGAGACCATGTCTGTGGGGGGCCCTGTGATGTCATCCTTGCACTAAGATGGCATCATCGGCTCTGCTGCTGTAAGGTAGTGATGCCCTTGTCACTCCTGTCCAGCTGTCTGTGAGGAAGGGACTGGGTGATGCAGAACCTTTCGTACTCAATAAATGTAGATTGTAATTATAAAAGAGTGTATTCGTTGCTCTATTCATCTGATTGATAGCTGTGTGTTTACTGGGTAAAAAGACTGTTGATGCTGATGCATTTATCAAGAAACTAAGCCATCAGCACTCCAAGGATAATAAACCACCACACAGATTATGGTAGACCACTCCTTTTGGATCAGATGGTCACTTCCCATTTTCTTGGTTTCTGAGGTTCTTAAGAAGATGCAACATTGCATTGACAGTGAGCCTAAGTTACAAAAAACGTGGCACAAAGATGGTTTTCCCAAACCTTCTGGCTTGCATTCTGTGGCTTCCAAACCTTCTCCCCAGCATCAAGGGATCCACCCATACACAAATGTTGCTGGAGCGGCCTGGAGTGTCCCAACAACTGCAGTGTTTGCCTCTGAGTGGTGCAGCAAATGCTGCCAGCCTCAGATGGACACTGTTTGGATTGGAAAGTTCCACTGAAATCTCCCCTTTCTCATGGGACTTGAAAACCTCCCTGTGTTTTCAGGTATGCACTAGCTCAGGTATGCACTGAACAGGCCAGCTATTGCTATGGAAGACCAGATCCAGATGAACCTTGACAGAGGAGGGCAACTAAATTCATTGCATTAATGACCATTGTTCTTTGTGGTGTGCGATAAACTTGGTGTGAGGCTTTGTCTGAATTTTTAAGGTAGTCTGGTTTTCATGTCTCAGAGAGTAAATGCCTTAATGCTTACTGTATGGCAGCATCTGCTCACCTCAAAGACCTGTATGAGCTTGATTTCATATCAGGTTGTGTGTTGTTGAGAAGGATAGAGATCTTTAGGAAAGCAGGCCATGATTTACTGTGGACAGAGAAGACTTACTATGAACAAAATCTCTTCTGCTGGCCTGAGAGCTGTTTGATACAGTGCTCCTGCTTACACTGGAAACTCTTACTTGTCATTAGCTGCACTAATTATGCATCTTGTTTCCATAGACTAATTGAAATGAACACCTGTGTGGAAACCTGAACTCTCAAGGCCAGGAAGGAAGAAAAATGGCTGGGGTATGCACCCCAGATGCTGTTAGTGGATCTAGTTCTGCAAAAATGACTGCTGAGTGTATATAACACTTCTATTCTGCCTTTGTTTTTGGCTGTGGTTATTTGTTTGTTACAGGATGAACATATTTGGCCTTTATAGAAGCTGTGAAGGGCAGGGAGATTGGTTGGGACTTACTGTTTCTGTTCTGAGCCTTCCCTGTGATGTTTTCAGTGTGCTACAGGAGCTCTGCTGGAAAACCGGGAAAGTCAGCAAAAGAGAAGTGAGTCTCTTTGAATTAGAGCACCTGCCTGTCCCATGTGAGCTCTGTGTATCCACTCTGAGGTGTGAAAACCCTGCTTAAGGGCAAGTGTCCACTTGCTGTGGATTTCTTAGCAACATCATGGCCTCTGCACAGGCAAGTGTTCATGAAGGGTATGGTATGACTTAGGGCCTGATTTTTCCCTGCTGGGCTTGTTACCTATACATACAAATATCTCAAATAATTGTTCTTCTGTTTGGGATGTATTCTTCATCCATTTTGTTTGCATAGATGTGAAGCTGCAAGACAGTGGGTAAATGGGCATGTATAGGAATGTCTTCAGGGAACAAATAAAGCAGTTTCCTTCCCTGAAATAACAAACTCATCTCTTTCCAACACCTAGGAATTCCTACTATCCAGTTGCAGTGCAGGGCTCGTTATTTTATATGTTTCTTGGATATTAAATAAATCACAGATAATTCTTATGGGTGACACCAGAACTGGAGGGTCGCTCTATATGCAAACAGAGCTAAAGTGCAAAGGCTTCAGAGCTGCAGAAGTAGCAAGCTAGGGGAAGAGGTTCAGATGCTAAATCTGAAGAGAGGAGGTCCTTAAGCCTCTCTCTTTGCCCTGAGACAGGATCCACTAAATGTATGTCTTTGCTGATGGGGCTTACCTAACCTGGTCTTAAATCTCTTAGCAACAGAAACTCTGCTCCCTCCCGAAGTGATCTTTTGCAGGACTTCCTTAGAGCTGAAAGTTTGTCCTAATTAATAATCTTGCTGCTATTTGAGTATGTGGCTTCAAAATC
Organism: Elanus axillaris; assembly: GCA_026212715.1. Taxonomy (NCBI): domain Eukaryota; kingdom Metazoa; phylum Chordata; class Aves; order Accipitriformes; family Accipitridae; genus Elanus; species Elanus axillaris. The sequence continues at coordinate 26,597,212 of JANZLQ010000017.1, read as the reverse complement.
AGTATATTTGGGGGGTTTTTGTTGTTGTGGTGGTGATGCTTTGCACCACAAGATCGGCCCCTTGTCTCCTCCAGCCACTTCTGCTTTTCACAGAACTGTTTCTGTTCCCTTCCAATTTTCTCAGTTTTTTGATAATTCTGATTGCTCTGGAGTGCCATTAATTGTGTCTATTGCTCTTGTAAAACCCATCACCACGAGGGTTGAAATTAGCATTGTGGATATAAAAGAAACCAGATAAAGTATCTGCCATCAGTGCATTAGCAGTATTCATGTGTCTCACACTGCAGTGGAGAAACGTCTGTCTCCAAGGGGAGCTGCTGTTGCAGGATTGCTATACTGTGTTCACAAAAAGATGTTGATTATAAGAATGCGGCAACATAAAAGCATCTTGGGAGCACTGAAGGCTTTATCTTTATCCTGGTACGTTATGGTGCAAGATGCTGTACGCTCCCCTTATGTAGAGAAATGTGACTGCAGCTGCTCTAGTCCCTAAGATGTGTGCCCCCAGTCTGGAGTAAAACAGGCTGCAGAAACTCCTGCTTTCTCTGACCAGCCTGCCTGGAGAAAATGTTATCTTTCAGGCAGTGGTCTTAAACAGAGTGTTGAACAACCAGGCTTAAAGATGCTCTCAGCAGACGCATGCCTCTTTCTCAGCCTACCTGAAGGGCTAACACCTGTGTTTTCACTTTGCAGGAGCTCACAAGAACTGGAATGATGCCAGATGCATGATCTTAAAAGCAAGGCATCCATGGTTCACGCAGTGCTTCACCTCTAATTTAAAAAAAAAAGGCAAATCTAATTGAACCAAAAAGCATCAAGCTCATTCTTTTAATTAAAAAGAATGACTTTTACTAAAATCTTCCCCATCTATTCCCCTCCAAGGAAATGGCAATCCAGTGTGACACACATGTTTGGGTGCAAAAGCAATGCCAGTCCCTCACAGAGGGAAGATTACAACTGACTTTGATCAGTATGAGGTTCTCCTTTGCCTGCCAACACAATGTGACGCCTTCCTGTGCACAAGCACAGACTGTGTCAGATCGGTTAGGGATGATGAACATCAGGGTTAAACAGTGCAGTGCCACAGGGAGAAGATGTTTCTTCTTTTCACATTCTGTGTGGCTGTGCTGTCATCAAAGTGAAGTTTAGTCTCCCTCCTTGGTGACTCTTTGTGGCTACCGTGGCACATTTGGACACAACAGGAACTTGTACCCAGAATTTACTCATTAGGGCTGGCTGCTATAGTCTGAGGGACATAAGACCACATAAAGTCAAGGCAAGGAGTCGGGTTTTTGCTATCTGCACAGCCAGACAGTTATGACATCATGCTTCAACACCCTATCAGTACACACACATTTACAGCCCCAGCTGACAGCTGTTCAGCAAACTCCTGTGCAGCCTCTAGCATATAACGAGGCAGTCTGCTGGCTGATTCTGTGCAGGAGATGGGCGTAGCTATTCCAAGAAGAAAACTCATCCTATCAACATACTTGTTCTTCTAAGTAGGAGCCCAGGTAGAGAATAAAGTTAGTGGAGCTGCAAGTCCACAGCAAAGATCTCACTGAGTGTTAGGCTCTGGGGTAAGGCTAACACTTATATACTGTTAGACCCTTCAAGTAAAAACTAAAATAGTCTTAGAAAGGGAATTCACTTGATATGAGGTATATTGAGCTGAGATAGGTTGGCACTTTGCATTGGAGACTTTTTTATGCTGTTTTGGAACATGACTGGTAAATTTCTATACAGGACAAGACTGAATGTTTCATGGGTTATTAACCTAGGTTCAACATTTTTTGATCTCCACCACAGGAATGTGTCCTGTGAGCTGATGAGCCTTCTGAAGAAAATGCAGTCCTACATCTTCCCTTCCCATGTTCTCCAAAGCTCTTCCTGTTGAGGTTTTGGAGCTGTGCTTCTTGCTTAGAAATTCTGCCTCTTCATTTTCCTTTCTGGGGAAATGATCTTCATGTAAAGCACCTGCCTAGGTGTTTCACATCAATAACAGAGAAAGCAATGTCTACAAATCCTTTTCTTACCCCCAAATACATCACTGTAAAGTGGGCTCTGGGGTGTCAGATGCCTTCCACGTGGGTCCCACATAGATAGCTATCTGTGTGCAAGCCTCCGGACTGGCTCCCTCTTCTCGGGTTACAGTTTGCATCATGCAATGCTGATCTCCTTTGCCCTTTTGCACTGGTGTTTCTTCTTTCCACATGCCTGGGAGCTGCACAGGTAGCTGGAGCAAAGGGCTCCCTTGGGGGTAAAAGGGGGGCCCAGAAGGCCCCCCTGTAAGTGCCTGCTGGCTTGGGATTGCACAAGAGAGGTGTGTTACCTAAGACACCAGGATCCTTGCTGGTGCCTCTCTGGCTGGTAGCCTAACAGGAAATCTATGGAGTGAAACCCACGATGAACTCGCCTGGAAAGGCTGCTAAGTCTCCAGTGAGAAGTGACTGTGCACAGCAGCCAGCTCATACAGCCATTTGAGACCTTCGTACACTAGTTCTGCCCGTTTTCTCCAGTGCTCTCCTTCACTTAGTCTCTTCATAGCTTCTCTGCACTCATTTGCCTGCTTCAGGGCTGCGAGTCTCCTTCTACTCTGTTTCGCAGCCCATCACATGCTATTTGTTGCCCCCATCTGTTATACTTCTCCTCCCCAGCCTGCCTCTGCCTGGTTTACTTAGAGCAAATGTCCTGAACTGTCCGTTCTTGTTTGCAGACAGCCCACTGAAGGGCAATCCCATCTGTTGGGGCTGATACGGATGTGATAATGCTGTAACACTGTATGGAGGCAGCAAGGACAATATTGCACATTTCTTGGGGGTACTGGCCAAACATCCTTCTAGAGAGGGGCCTTACTTGGCCAAAAGTCCAGAGACCCAGTAACATGACATGGGCTGATGCAGTCCAGGCACTCCCAGTTTCCTAGACAACTGGTAAAGCTGTATGTAGCAGGAAGTTCTTGATGAGCAACCAGGAGGGATTAGAGACCCTGGAGCTGTTTGTGCAAAGTATTTGGACTTAAATCTGATCCTGTGTCACGCTTTCTAAAACTCTTAGCAGCCTCCTGGTGTGCAAGGTTTTTGCAGCCTAGGAAGCGGGCTGCTCAATATGGGAATCCTACTCCTAAACCAAGGTTCTCCTGCTGTTTCTGGCTGAGGGAGTAGCTGATTTCTGACAGCTTAAGGTGCTGCCAGCAGGGGAAGCTGGTGTGTTGCTCCCCTTCTCAGGGGAACATGGTGAGTATGGGGATCAGTAGGATGTCCTCTGAAGGAAAAGGAAACAAGCTGCTGGCAAACAGGACACTGTGTTTGATGGATCATTAATTTGATGGACCATGGCACGTCCTAAACCGGCAATGAAGTCAGCAATGCTCGCTTTCAGGAAGAAGTTCATTGAATCTTCCTTTCCCTGAGCTGATCCTCACAAATCTTTTCATTGCCAGTAGCATTTGTACAAAGAGCTTCCACGGCTCCAGACCCTTCTCCTTTTTTCTTCTGCTAAACTGTACTTCTAGCAAACAATGTTACTACTTTTTTTTTCCCTTATTCCAAACGCTATCTTTCACAACCATAAACAACATTAACACCCCACGCAATCTTGAAGAACAAAGGCTTTGAGATAAGATTAGCTTGCCACAGAGATGTTTGAAAATTCCCCCCCCCCCTTCTCTCTTGCTTATGAATTTCACCCCTTGGCAGGATGGGGATTATTATGTAACAGCTTAGCTACATATAATTAGAGGGCACAAAATTATACATGAAGCAGGCATGTTATCCAGTGTGGATACTACAAGCTTACCTGAGTTTGAAAAGCATATGGGTGAGTTTGTGGAAGAGAAAAACATTAATGACAAGTGACTGTAAATATAGGGAACGTGAAGATACCATGTCTGGTTCAGAAGGTCCTTCAGCTGTAAATCACAGAGGTCTGTGAGAGTATTGTGGGGAAAGAGCTGCTGTTAGAGACAAATGAAATGGACTAGGATGATCTTTGCTTGATTTGCTGTGGTTGCTTTTATGTTCTTAGTTCAGCTCAATGAGTGATGAGCAATATCTGCCTAACCACAGCAAGGAGCAGATGAGGAACTCAGAGCTTTTCAAGCTAACCACTCTATAAATATGCTGTTTTTCAGAGCCATTTATTATAAGCAGAACACTGAGGCATAATGAAGATAAGTACAGTAATTACAGTTGTATGGGTCCTTCCTGTTGGCTAGACCCACTTGATTGTTATTCATACAATGGTGTTGTTCTTGTGTGGTGTTGAGCTTATCAGTTTCTGTTTTAAAAATTATTAGCGCTTGAGTCATTTTTACCCTCAAACACTCTGAGCAGTACTTAACTTTCTGTGTTTGAAGGTGCTCCTAAAGGCAAACCAACCTCCTCCTCATTTGACCTAGATTTCACATCTAAACGTATCTTTTTGAAACGTTCCCTATCTTTTCTAAGGTTTGTTGTATTTCACAGTGTTTTGCAAATTATAGTCTTTCCATCTTGTGTAACTTCTGCCCATAAACGGGTCTTAAACTGTTCACAGTGGGGAAGAGGGAAGATAAAACACCTTCCAGCTTTTGCTTTTTCATCTTCCTCCATGTAGAAAGGTGAATGTCTAATACTTTACTCCTGAAGTCTTGCCATTAATTACCACAGAAGAGAGTTACCATGGGCTTAGAGGACTTCATGCTGGAGCTGCTGATTTTTTTTTTTTTTTGAATGCTCAAAAGCCTTTCTGGCATTTTAACTCTGATAAATGAACCTGCTCTTGAACCTCTGTAGAATTCCTTCTTGGAGGTAGAAGATTTTCCATCTGTATGCTGATCATTCAACCATCTTATTCCCAAGTAATCCTGCAGAACTCACTATTTTGCCATACCTTCTTCAACAGTTGTTTAACTGAAAGGTCTTCTTTGGCAAAATACACTGGTTGCTGGTCCTTCTTCTCACCCAAAGGGATCAGCAGCGGCAGCACTCATCCTGCTCAAGGAGTTGAGCAACAGGTCATCCAGTCCCCAAGAGAAGCTTCTTCACCATATCATCAATCAGTCCTACCCTTTTCACGGCCAGACAGGCTTTGCGACATTCTCGCCTTGCCGCCCAATACGGAGGATGCTTTGCAGTTAGAAATAATTCTTTTCCGTGGCATTTGCAAAGGGGCCACCGCGGCTGCCCTTTAGTGGAGGGTTGTGGGTGATGGCGTGTCGCCAAGCTCCCACGTGGGACACGGGGGGGGGGTACTTTATCCCCGCTGGCACCCTCTTCCCTCCGTATCCAGTCGTCCTCACTCCTCCGTTGCCACCGGCAGGACGATGGTGGCCACCTGGGTGCTGCTGGCCCTCCTGGCCTGGCCGGTTCCCACTACGGCGCGGGACTCGCTGCTCAACGTCTGCATGGACGCCAAGCACCATAAAACGGCTCCCGGCCCCGAGGGGCAGCTCTACGGGCAGGTAGGGTCCTCACCCACCATCCCGGCACCCACCGGCTGTGGGATCACCGGAGCGGACCCCGGTGGTGTCGTGGTGGTGGGGGGGGGTGCCGTCTGCCCCAGCGTGGTCTCCGTCGCCCACTGCCACTTCCCCACGTGTTACCGCCGGTGCTCTGCCTGGCACATCCACCCCGTTCCCAGCTTCCCCCCACCCGCAAAATTCCCACTCCATGCCTGGGGAAGCACCGGCGGGTCCCGGCTGAGCCCCGGCTGTCCCGGCACAGTGCACCCCTTGGAAGGAGAACGCCTGCTGCACCGCCAACACCAGCATGGAAGCCCACCAGGACCAATCCTACCTGTACAACTTCAACTGGGACCACTGCGGGATCATGCCGGAGAAATGCAAACGTCACTTCATCCAGGACACGTGTCTCTACGAGTGCTCCCCCAACCTGGGACCCTGGATCAGCCCGGTGGGTGCAAGACCCCCGTCGCCTCCCCCCGTTCCCCCTCCACCTTCACCCACCTGCTGGGAGATCCCTGGAGTCAACTGGGGTGAACTGGGGTACCCCCGGCAGGCGGACAGCAGTTGGCGTAAGGAACGGATCCTGCACGTCCCGCTGTGCCTGGAGGACTGCGAGCAGTGGTGGGAGGACTGCCGGGACGCCGTCACCTGCAAGGTCAACTGGCACAAGGGCTGGAACTGGACCACAGGTCAGTAAGGGGGGGGGGGGGGGCGTGGG
>JANZLQ010000017.1:26546439-26572366 GCA_026212715.1 Elanus axillaris | reverse complement strand
GGAGTTTGTCTTCCCAAGTCACGGTTACGTGTGACGGAGCCCGGCTGTCCTGGGGATGGCCGAACACCGGCCTGCCCACGGAAAGGGGTGGGTGAATTCCTTGTTTTGCTTTGCTTGCATACACGGCTTTGGCTTTCCCTTTTAAACCGTCTTTATCTCAACCCATGAGTTTTCTCAGTTTTGCTCTTCCAATTCTCTCCCCCACCCCGCCGGGGGGGGGGCGAGCGAGCGGCTGCATGGGGCTGAGTTGCCAGCTGGGGTTAAACCCCAGCACCTTCCCACTGAGATCCTGGGACTTGGCCATCCAGCTTGGGGAGAAGCATGAGGAGGATCTTGAATATATTCTGGTAATCAAATCATAGCCCTCTTAAGTTCAACAGATGTGTCCTCCACCTTGCTGCTGGTTGCTCAGCATGTCCCGGCCTTTGTTCCCAGTCCTGTGGGCCTCCTCAGCCCCGTCCTTGTCCAGGAGAAAGGACTGGGACCATGCTCCTGGCAGGATAAACGCATCCCCAGGAATTTCTCTCCTGCAGTGAGGTCACAGCATGTTGCTGGATGGGTGGGATGACCTTTAGACCAATCCTCAACAGAGGAGGTTCTTGGCAGGGCACGTCAGAGTGCAGCTCCAAGGACACCAGCGAGCCGATCATTCTTTGGCACGAAAGGAGCATTGCTGCAAGGATGATCTCACCTTACTCATCTGGTGCAATAGGTCCTTAATCTCTCCAGCCGTTCTGTAATGGCAGGGTAAAGACCCGTCATCAGCAGAGCTGTTGCGAAAGCACTGTGTCAGAGGAAAGAAAGCAAAGTCCAGAGTTCATCCACTGACCATCCGCTTCCCCTTCAACCTATGCTGCTGGGTCTTTGCACCTGAAGCCCAAGATTGATGAGATTTGGTGCATTTTATAAAGCCTTACAACCTGGAGTCTTGTGATTCCAAGAGACTCTCCGGTGAGGTTTAGGGTCTACCCAGAGGTTTTCTCAGCTGCTTTCTCTGCTGACTGGCTGGTGAGCTGCCAAGAAAATAGCAACACCTTTATTTCTTCATCTGGCTGACCCTCAGCCTTGCTGTCTCTTCTTTCCATGTGGGAAATCTGCCCCATCCATTGCACAAGAGCAGCAGGGTCTCACTCGAGACACGCCGTAGATGATAGAGCAGATATTTGAGCTGCCGATGACCTGTGGCTGCCATGGGGTATTTGCTCTGTTGGCAGCATGTCCCAGGATCAGTGCCAGGAGAAGATTTTCCACCTCCAGCCTCCCCACCTGGCAACAGCGGCTGGACCATTTGCCTAAGATAATGCTGAGCCTTTGGGAGAGATTGCAACAGAGCTACAGCCACCGTGGTGAAGGGGTTTGTGATGGGGAAGGGCAGTTGCACTGTGCACAGGAGGAAAAATGTGTCATCACGCTGGGAACCCAAGGAGGATGAGGGACCACGGTCCACAGCCCTTAAGGTGTTTGCTGGAGGCTGCGACCCACCACCATTGGATCTTCCTTGGCTGGCCCTTTTGGGGCTTGGTTGTGACCCTGGTGTGCATCCATCTGCTACCTCCTTTGGCAGAAACACAGGAAACCAAGTCAGTCTCTGCTTTCCTTGTCCCTCCAGGGGTCTTCTTCCAGCCCACCTGTGTACCTCTCGCTAAACTATTCAATACTCAGCGGACCACCTAAAGAGGCCAAGTGAAGGTGTGAAGTCCCCCATGTAGCCTGGACACGAGGGAGTCCTGGAGCTGGCCACAGCTGAAACAAGCATGAAATGGGGAGCCCAGAGTTGAAGACAAAGAGGTAGGAGGAGGACACGAAATCTGGCTGTTGGCCCCTACCTTGGCATTTTGGATTTCCCTATAAATGCTGTCTAGACAGAACATGAGGATTTGAGACCTTCCCAGGGGGTTTCTGGGGCTTGGGGTGACCGGTGGGACAGGGTGATCGGAGGTCTCTGACAGATGCCTTTCCCAAAAAAACAACCGCATGCAGTGTCCCAGCTCTGCCACGCATGCCTGATGGGGCACTGGTGGTGCCCTCCACCCTCTCTCCTTTGCATAGAGTGCAAAGGAAAGCCAACATAGTTGGATTCAGCGTTAGCTGGGAAGACTTTTCCAAATTTCTTCCCAGTCCCAACACTCTCCATTATCACATGGAGATGTTGATGTTGCCTAGTTTCTTTCTTCTCTTCAGTTTTCTGGTGCTATATAGTTACTTAAAAAATTGTAATTGAAATTTTAAAAAATCAAGGTCTTTTTGATTTACCAAAATGCAAGGGTTTAGTAAGTAAAATTTTCAGGGATCATTTTCTTTGTTAAAAGTACGCCCTCTCAATTCAGGGCCAGGCAGCATTTTTGAAAGAAAGGCTCTATTTAAACCTTTTGAATGTTGTGATAGAAACATTGTGAGAAGAGTGTCACTCACACTGGTGGCAACGCTGCTGGCAGCTCCACTTGGGGAACTCAAAGCCTGGATGCTCTTCCAACACCTTGCAGTTATTGCCAAGAAGTTTCTGCTTAGTGCAATGGCTGAAGTTTCTTCATGATGGTTTTTTGTCCAGGGATGGTGGTTATATATTTGCTGAGCTTGAGGCATGAGCTGCTTGCATGCTGGTTTCCAAATCCCTTCCCATTGTAACCACCTGCCATGCCACAAGAAGCGGTGTCTCCATCTCTTCTGAGACATGTGGAGCCTGTCACAGCTTTTTTTGTCATCTAGCCAGGGCAGGGGGTCTCCATCCCTGCTGAGACACCTGTTGAAGTGGAAAGTTTAATTTAAGACTTGACTTGTCCTTTCCCTGGAAGCCATTAATTAATTAGCACTGTCTTTGGGCAGGAGGCAGAAGCAGAGGTGGTGGGTGCTGCTGCTCTTCGGGGCATGGGAGACACTTGGGTAGGCAGCGATTGCTCTGATCTGAGGTGTGCATGGGGCAAGCAACACTGCTGCAGCAGGAGAAGTCTTTGGAGAGGGCTTCTCCATGGCCAAGGTTGGTGTCAGAGGTACATCTAACCCAGGTTTCTTCTGTGACCCCAGAGAACTTGCTCAAGTAGTGATTGTGGAGAAGTGGGGAGGTGGGGCATTCTCCATCCTCAGACAGTAAGCCCAGGCCAAAAAAGCTGCTTTGCATTGCCACGTTGTCTCCCCATTCCTCCCTGGATTTTGAAGACCTTATGCCTGATGTGTTGCAGGGGCTGATCATGCAAAACTTCCCGAACACTGGGCTTTGGTTGGTTGGTTTGGGTTTTTTTAGGGGAAAATGATGGTTGTACACAACTAGGATACACATGTTTATGTGATAAACTTAAACATCTTCCCAGGAACCTTTTAAAGCAAACATTATCACTGTTTTCACTGCCTTTTTTCCCTGTCCAGCCGTGGATTGGCATTTCAGGGTGAATCCAGCACTACTCTATAACATGAGCAGTGTAGTTCCTCTGCAACACCATGCATTTTGCTTTCAACTTTCTTTTTCTCCTGTATCTCTTCCACCTGTTGGCAAGGTTAAACCCGTGTGTCTGATAAGGTTCATGTGCATGGTGATAACTCGGGGACCCCCGGTCACGGTGTGGCTCTTGCAACCCCCTAAGTGATTCCAGGCACTGTTAGGGGATAGAGAGTGCCAGGCTGCTGCCGAGCCTGTGCCAGCAGCCGGGAGAGGTTAGCAGCGTGATCGCCAGCCCCGGGGAGAGCAGATTTCCTGCCCTAAGCTGTGCATGATGCCTCGGAAACCCATGTAGCCTCATAAGCAGGAGGGCAGGATGAGAAGTTTATGGAGAGAGAATGGAATAAGTCCCAAGGGTATTAAAAATGGGGACTGGGGGTGTGTGAACCAAATGTCCCCCGAGAAGGCCAAATTCAGGCAGGGAACACAACCAGGTGATCTGCAAGGGGGTTTGCAGAGCGTCAGCATTGCTTTTTCAGTTATTTTCTAAAGGACTTGAAATCTGGCCATTCCCCCTTGCTCTTCCCCAAGCTCTAGTGCCATAGGCATTTTTTTAGCCTACTTCCTAAGAAAATGAAGCATTATGTGCGCGACTGTTTTTCTGTCTCTTTGTCAGTGCATCCCCAGCAATAATTGCATCCCATGATTGATTTCAGCTAGGCTGCACCGAGAGCTGGAGAGACAAAAAAAATACCAAGTCTAGAAATTTTGGGGCAGGGGCAGCTGGAAGGAGCAAGAGAAAGATGCCATAGGGTGATCTGAACTCCATATTAGACACTAGAGAAGCCCTCCCTGGCACAGGTCTCTCTCCCTGGGGCTCATGGCTGCTCTCACCCCAAAATGTGGGCTTGTCTTGCCATCTACTGGTAGGAACTCGTCAGCGGAGCAGGAGCAGGGGCAGAGGACAGCCAGGAGAAGGAGATTGCAAGGACTGAGCCCTGTGCTGCTGGTGGCAACCCCCCTTCCCGGAGGACCAGCCTGATCAGGACAGAACCAAGCACAGCCTTACAAGTTAATTTCTTGCTTTCCAGAAGGCTCTTCTTCTTTGGTCTACCAATATCTGCTCAAACATGGTCATCCTTGTGATAGCATCGTCCCTCTCCTAAACTGCCCTCAGGGGTACATCCCTGCTCGGTCCCCCAGGTTTGGCTCAGGGATGATCCCTTCTCCGGCTTGGCTCTGCTGCTGCTCTCCTGGTTTCACCTTCCTCAAAGCAGAGGTCCCAAGGATAAGCTGCAGGTGGCCTGGCCCATAGGGGCCACGCTGTGGATTTTGATGGGTTAAGAGGCTGTAAAAGCTACCCTGGGGCAGAGAGCTCCAGCCATGGGGCTTAGAGAAGCAAGAAGGCAAACCCCAATGCACTGGAAAGAGATGGACATGAGGGAAGCTCCCTGGAGGTCTGGGGGAGAAATGTGTACCTAATACACATGGCCATGCTTGGCACATTGCTGGCGGTGCTTTGATTTGGTTCAGAATGCTTTATATGGTTTTCTGGAAGATGCTTTGCTGAAGCACATTGCACCCGGTTATTCCTTCAAAGGTTTCTGTGGGTGAACCATCACCAAAACTGGATGCTGAGGGATGCCTGAGCCACGCGGTGGTTTTGCTCATGCCTGTGGCCCAGACCTGATGGGCCATAAGCAAGCCCAGTGCCTTCCCCACCAGCTTTTGGGAGGATGTTTGGACCAGTAAAAGGTGTCAGGAGAGGGAGCCAGAGCCTCAGCTGAGAGCTACGAGAGCTGCCGGGAAGGGCTGCTCACCTCTATAGGGGCATCCCAGACTGCACAACCACCCTGCCCTTGGAGCTGGTCCCAGCTACATCTGAGGATGCTCAGAGCAACTCCAGCAGGTCACGCCCTTCAGGGCTCTAATTTTTGGAGACACATCCTGGTGTAGTCAGCCCAAGGGACCAGCGCCCTGTGGGACAGCAGTTTTAAGCCCTGTGAGAGTTTTACATTGAGTGCTGTGAGTGCTATGTACCCTTGGGTGGGATTTCTCCTTGCCCCCTCTTCTGTGGTGTTAGGAACCTGAATTCAGCTGCCTCTGAATACTTTCTGTGTATTTGAACATGTTGGGTGTACACCCGTGTGTGTCAGCGCGTGGTGGTGTGTCCATGGGGTCAGGCACTGGGACATGCGTGTGGCCGTGGGGCTGGACACAGGTGTGCCCTAACCTGGGCATGTTCGGGAGCTGATCCAGGTGGGCATGTGTAGTGCCTTAGTGAGACAGGCAGGAGATACTTAGGCAGTGTTTTCAGGGTGTGCTGACATCAAAATTGCTTGGATTTATCTGTCTTAGCAAATGCAATCCCCCTGTTTTGCTGAAGATAAGTCGGGGTGGGCATGTGTCCTTCCAAAAGCTCAGCTGATGAGAAATGCATCCCAGGATGGGTTGAATTCCCAATTTAGCGAGACGTGGCCCCTGTGCTGTTGTGTTAACTGCAGCTTCAGCCTTTTACCTTCTGGTTTTCCTTCTCCTTGCTCTCTCTGAATTTAAGGGATGCTCAGGAAGATATGACATCTCTGGGATGGTGAGTGGAGCATTTCTACAGAAAATGCACAGCATTGTATAGATACCCTAACACCAACCTTACAAATACAATCCTGTTCCAGCAAGCTCCAGACCTTACTCAGTGTAGAAAAAAAGCACAGAGCTGAGTGCGGGACGAGGTGATAAATGAGACTTGTGTCTTTCTTGGGAGGGAGACCCTAGCAGCAAGCTGGAGCCTGGTGGCATGAAGCCTGGCGAGAAGCAGGATCCTACCATCTTCATTTGCTGGTGAAGCAGGAGAAAGGATGGGGAGCCTGAATTTGGTGTCTGCCCCTTGAAATGCACAGGTGACAGTGCTGCATCCCACGTGTTCACCCATGGCTTTGCCACTCTGAGCCCGGGGGCAGAGTGGTGTTGGGAGCTTCAGGGACTGAGCAAACACTGTCCTGCACCTCGGCTCCGGCTCAGTTTCAGAGCTTCCTGAATTATTGATGGCTCTGATGCATTAGTCTATAATTAGCTCCCCAGACCTTTTCCCCGTGGGCTGGAGCTGGGAACATATTTTCTTTCTTTCTGTGGTTTTGCTCTGACTTGAGCAGATTAGGGAGGGAGGAGGGGAGCAAGGGAAAGCCAGGGAAACTTAGGGAACATCAAAGGAGGACCAGGATGGCTTCAAATGCATGGGGTGGTTTAACAGAGTGGCCACCCTCATTACAGTCCATCAGGGAAAGGGGTCTGAGGAGAGCCTGGTCTGTCTGAGGGGTCTTAAACCCAGCTTGTATGTGGTAGAGGCTGTGCCAGGAGCGAGGAGAAAGTGAAGGGTCTTCGTCATGTCACCCTTTGGGGTCTCCTCAGCCACAGTGCTGGTGGGTCTACAGGTCAGGGGAGAAAAACAGAGTCCTGTCTTCTAAAAGAAAGCCAGATTTCATCTCAAGGGGACAAAGGGCTACATTTGTATGTGCTTTGATATCAAAAACGATGGGTTAGAGGCACACTTAGGCAGCAAAGGGGCACTCCTGCTAGCAGAGAGCAATTCAGTATTAGAGTGGGTAAGAGCTATTCATAGTCTAAAAATGGCTTCAGTGATTTCCAGGATATCTGGGTGCATTAATGCTCATTCCTCAAAACTGTAAGTCCCAATCAAAACAGGAGCACAAATTCTCTATGGTTTTGAGGTCAGGGGCACTTGTCCTCAAGTTTAACTATGTATTGCTTTCTGAAAAACAGGCAGTTTGAGATGCAGTAAATAGTGGTACCTGCAAACTGCCTCAGTTCTCCTGGCTTTAATTTGGGGCTCTGTAGTTATGCTGGAGAGGCTTTGCTTATAAAGAGAGGCACAGCCGGAGGCAGGACAGCCTTGCTGCTCTCCTCTGCTTTGCTCTCCCTTCTGAGCTACGGAGAGAACCCTTCATGTGAGTGCCACTGACCCAGTGCCCCACGCCATCAGCTGGGTGGGCAGGAGATGTGTCTCTGCATGGAGGGCAAGGGGACTCCCAGCGTGGGATGCAAACCAGAAGTAGGGGTGCTGTTAAATAATCCATGCGCAGCTCATGGCTGGGTTTATAGGGAGGGATTGCTGCAGTAGCTTGGCTTGGTGAGAAACCCTTTCCCAATCTGTAATCCTTCTGCAAGGGACGTGCTGTTTAACCAGGACTCACCTCCCAGGGAGATGCAGCGGGTCAAAGGGAGGTACTGCAAGGAACTGGCTCATTGACAGGGAAAAGGTGAGTTGTCTTCAACCCCAGAAAGTCTTGGGCATCCACTTTCTGGACCACAGCATGGTGACAGGGGCTCTGCCTCGGAGAAAATCTGGTGCTGGGGTCAGCCTGGCACTGGTGTGGCGAGGACCACTCTTGTCTGTAACAGCACATACTCCGCTCCCCATGGCTTCATGGGGACTTTAGCACCAAGACCTGGCTCAGAGCCTTAAACCAGCAGCAAACATGCTCCAGCAGGTAACTGCACCTACTTACTGCGTATTTGCATAGTTTACGGCAGGGCCCAGGCCATGTCTGTCCCTTGAACCCTTTCCATGGGGCCGGCTGAGCAAGGAGGGGATCGCCTTCCCCCCAGCATCACCGAGGATCCATCCTGCCCCGGTCCCATGTCCTTGGAGGTCCCTTGTTTGGCACTGGGACATTTCCCTGTCCCCGCCACGCAGCCTGCCTGGCTGCAAGTGCTTGCTTCAAGATGTGCATTAAACATATATTTAAGCACATTCCCTAGAAATTTGTTCCTTTTTTGAGAAACCTGGCATAATTAAAGAGTTGACTTAGTTTCAGCTGCGTGGGAAGGGCAGTACCAGAGTGAGTATAAAGCTGCAAGCAGGCTCAGAGCTGTGTTCCTGTTCTGCACCCACTCACCCACTTGGCTGTGGGCATAGGTTTGGCCAGGATGAGTCCCACTGGCCCAGACAACCCCTGTTACAGGTGCATGTGGGGGTGGTGGACTAAAAAAAATGGGCTTTTTTGGAGAAAGGAGGATTTTCCAGAAGACACCACCAGCACTTCGATGGAGATGAAGAATCCTGCTACTGTCCTTTCTATGTTGTGGTCATCATCCTGGGCTGAAAAGACAAAGCTAAGGGATGGACTGGGGTTACTGGGAGACTTTGGATCCAAGCAGGAACAAAAGGGATCATTCAGTCTATGGCAGAGAAAACCTGGGGCAGATGGGACACAAGGTGATGTACATGATCTAGGTGGGATACTTGATGAGACCATCAGATAGATGCCACCAGCACTGATTTACGTGTAGTTTCTCCTCCCACAGGGCAGGAAATGATCCGACCAACCTCTCAAGGCACTTTCCAGATCTATTAATCTGTGTTTCCTAAGGGCCAAGTGAGATCGCTAGCCAAGAGACCAGCCTTCCCTTTCACCCAGCAATGCGAAAACCCAGAGATGAGTGGATAAGAGAGCAAAGGGGGAGGTTTAAGTTCAGGGCACAGGTCATGGGAGCCTGTTATAAGTAAACAGGACTCATTTAAAAGATGATATATGCTGCACTAATATTGTTCCCAGTCTCCCACTCATCACTGCAAGCTAATTACACTTCCTGGAGCCATCAAACTTTCTTTGCATCTTGTATGCAGTGTGCAAGGAATGGATACAACCTAGTAGCTTGGGGCTAGGGCTGGACCTTCTGTTTAGGTTTCTTTTAGCTTTTCTGCTGTAACTGCGCATGCAGTGACACAATAATGAACTGTGTCCTGGCCTCTGAGGAGCTCTGGGTTCCTGCCGCGTTTCCTTGAAAGAACAGGGGGTTAATATGAGGTGAAGTCCCATATAAATCTCATATAAGGCTTTGTGCAAATGGATGCGGATTGAAGTGGGTTTCATTAGCTGCATTTGTGCCAGCAAACAGGGTCCCTGCGAGCTGGGAGATGGACCCAGTCACTGGACCGTGGTCATCTCCACTGGGATTTTGTACTTGCTCATTGTTTTGGCCCACTGCTTACAAAATGAAGGATTTCTACCTCAAATCTGGAAGGGAAAGGGTTAGCGGTAGGATGGTGGAAAGACTGGGAACAGTGACTTCTTCCCCACTGTTTGTCTGTATGATCTCTGAGAGACGGAGGTCCTTCTGCCACGGGTCTGTGTGCTCACCAAGCCAGGTCCTCACAGAATCATAGAATCACAGACTCATAGATAGTTTGGGTTGGGAGGGACCTTTAAAGGACATCTAGTCCAACCCCTCTGCCATGAGCAGGGACATCTTCAACGAGATCAGGAACTGATCTAAGACACAACTTCTTGCAAGGGAGAGCAGCAATCCTTGCTCTTTGCTTTCTTTACCATTTAACTTGGTCAAAGTCCAAGGATTCTTGGGACCACCTTTGCTGTGTGCTGTCATGTTGGGGAAGGTGTGTCCCTGAGCAGGTGAGTATCTGTTTCATGCCAGGCTTACATCAGACTGGGATCGATGGGCTAAACTGCCTCCCCAAATTAGTCCCTTTGAAAGGGGTGCCCTCTTCTGACCTTAGCACCATCCTGAGAGGAGGCTTTCAAACACATCCTTGAGGACTGCAGGTCTCAAGGCCAGTTCAGAGGTTCCTTGGCTTTGGGTGGTGGATGCTGTGAAGTTCCCCTCGGCCCCCACCCAGGGTTCAGAACAGCTTCTGGGACGTGTGTAGTCTTTAGGATGCTGTGTGCATCCCTCAGCTTCAGTGGCATCCTACAAAAAGCTGAGTAGATGCCCAGCAAAGCAGGGGATGGCTAAATTAGGGGTCACTCTTTCTCTGAGAGGAGTGGATGGTGCTGCCAACTAATTTACCAAAGGACAAGTCCCAGGCTGGGGCTGGCCCCAAGGTGCCCCTGCCCAGGGCAGGTTTGCTATGTGACGTTGGGGCTCAGCCCACTCTGCTGCTCTGCATCTCCTTGTGAAATGCCTGATGGCTCCTGCTGCAAACCCAATAGGTCTTTTTTCCTTCTCCTTCTGTCTTGCCTGCATAATTGATCAGTGATGTTAATTCTGTCACCCCAAAACTGTCTCCAGGCAAAGTGAGCTGGGGAGCACTTAATAAAGCTGCCATCGCTCTGATCCGCAGCTTCAATAATGTTTTGAAAACCAACTTTCTGTGTAGGAAGTAGGATGCATGAGCTGGGCACAGATGGTTTAATTTCCACTTGACCCCCCTGCACTCCATGTTTCCAATGCTGAAGGCTCCTGAAAACCCATAGGAAACACTTGATGCAAGGATTTTCAGGCGTCTGCATCTGAAAGAGATGCCTGGGGGTGCTTTGCTGGATGCTGGAGGCTGAGCAGCAGCCCTGACCCACATCACTGACTTTGCTGCAAGGTCTGACTGGAGGAGAGGCAATCTGCACCTACCTGAGTGCAGAGAGCATCCTTCTTGGTCACAGGGTTTTAGCCACCAGTAGAGGACATTTTTGGGGTGTAAATATAATCCCAACCTCAGTTTAGCTCCAGTGCAAATGTCTATTTAGGGCAGGATATAGCCATATGGTCATCAGGTGTATACAGGCATGGATGGGGCTGGTTTCCAGGAGCTGACCTGGGAGTCTCTGGAGTTGCACACACTGACCCCACTACTCTCATCTCTTCTCCGGAGAAAGCTGGAGCCAAGCACAACTGAGGCTAATTCAGATGTCTTGTGTGGGAAAAATTGCCTCTCTAAAGCCAAACCCCAAGCCCTGTTAATAAGAACAGACCAGACAAGGCACAAAGAGCTGGAGTCTGAGTTACATGAGTTCAGAGACCAAAGAGGCAAACATCTTCGTAGGGTTGGGACGTGCAAAATGAGGTGGTCAGACATGCAAAACTATTTTTTCAAACATCAGCCCTCATGGGTTAGGTGTATCTTCCTAACATCTCTGCTACCGTGTCCAGAAGCTGGTGCCTAGAGAATACCATAAGGATAAGGCAAACATAAAATACTCTTTCAAATTAAGCTGTGCCTCAAGGTATTCCTGAATTTGTCTGGGGTTTCTGTTTGCTCATTTTCCAACACTGAATTTCACTGTCACAAACTAGTCTGGTCTCCCATCAATTTCATGTCAACTTTTAGCAGCAACATCATCTTGCAGCAAGGAGTTCCACAGTTCTGGTAACCAAATCCGTTTTTAAGCACTTTCCAAACTGAATTGAACCTGGGTGGAAAACAAGATAACAGTCAGTCTCTGAGAAATACAGACACCTCCTCCAGCTTCTTGGCTCAGGCATTGGCTTCTGTCCCTTGAAAATGCTGCTGCCTTTGAAGCAAAGATGGGGACAACAGATCCTTTCATACCTCAGCAGAGAAAGGAGCAAGGCCACAAAACACCCCGATTTTCCACATTTTGGGGCCAGACCGGTGGAAAACAGGACTGCCAGCAAAGCAAAGATGGAAGCGCAAACACCTTAGGTGCAGTGTTTCATGGTGCTTCAGCCAAATCTGTAATTCTTCCCCCTCAAGGTCTTAAAATTGCTCTTCCTGAGGCTGAAGATTGATGGGTTCGTTCCTTCCTTTCCCAACTGTCTTTTCTCTTATTCTGACCTTATTCTAACAGCTCCAAGTGTTTAATGTCTGGGATATTTTCCAGATAGTTTAAAGACCAGCATCAAGGGCTGACTTGATGGTTTCCTGCTTTAGTATATGCTGCAGTTGGATGTCATACTGGATGCAGGTGATTTCTGGCCATCTTTCTCCACAGACCAGCAGCTTTTCATGAGTCGATGTCGGTTTGCCCCTCCTCAGAGCCTAGCTTACTCTTTCCACACGTAACAACACCTGCTTTGCTTTTTGAAAATTGCTCCAATATGCTGAATCTGAACAGCATCCAAGAGATCCCCATTCCCACCTTTGAAGAGCCTCCTGCGAGGCTCTGCCGGGATGTTTCTGGATGAGTGGTTCACATCTATTTCAGGTCTTGGTGTCACTGAAGCTCAAAAACTATCTGGAAAAGTTCATTTAAAAAAGAAAAAAACACCAGATGTAGCCCCCGAGGTGAAACTTATTCCTGGCCTGGTGACTGGTAGTAGTTAGTTTATTAGTACAGACCACAGCAGCAATTTAAAATCATGGAATAATTCAGGTTGGAAGGGACTTCTGGAGCTCATCTTGTCCTACGTCCTGCTCTGTGCAGGTCTAATGAAACCAGGTCCAGTTGAGTCTTGAATACCTCCAAGGATGAAGATCCCACAACCTCTCTGGGACACCAACAGGGAATTTCTTTCTACTCCTTTTCCAGAAGTTACTGCCCTGTAGCAAAGCCAATACAGTTTCTCTTCACAGGCTGGCATAGCAGCACCAATCTGCTTACACGCCAGCTTGGGGCAGGGGTTGGCAGGAGTGTGCACTTGTGTCCTCTGCTTTGGGAGGGGTTTTACTCGTGGCATCCCCACTGTGGCTGTTTCAGCTCAGCAGCTTCTCCTGGGTGGGTGGGCATGATGTGCAACGATTGCCCCAGAGCTGTGAGTGTTATTTACGCCATGCTTACCGTAAGAGAGATCTTCAAGCACCCACCCCGGCTCACTTCCCAGTCTTGCCAACACTGAACATGAAAACAGCAACCTGGTTTAATATCTGCCTTCCCTTTTTGGTCTAGGCACAGTGTTTGTTGGCTTTAGCTGTAGTCTTTGCATGGGGTACTACGCAGATAGCAAAGTGCTGGGAGTGAATTATCAAAGCCCATGTGAGATGCCATGCTTTGGTGGCTGGAGGCCAAGAAGGGCCTGGCCATGCCGAGTAAAGCTTTAAGGAAGGATAAGAGCCTTTTTCCCTTGTCTGACATAGTGTCCCTGGTCTAACGTAGCTCTGTGGAGACAGGCAGGGAGAGGTGATGAATGCGTGCAATCCTGCAGCCATGGTATACCCAGATTTGCATGGGGAAACATTGTTTGCCATGGCCTTCGTAGGCCTGGGCTCTGGAAACTTGTGCTTTTCTTGGTCCAAACCACATGTTGGGCTCATCTGGCACTGTGACAGACTTCTGCTATCACATCATCTCCCAGAGATGAGCCTAAGCTGCATTAAGCACCATGACCTGGTGTGAGCCTGCCTCCAGGAACCACCATGGCCGTGGCTGCAGCCGTAGGTGTGAAGAGTGCCTTGAAGCTTAGCCAGATTTGGAAATTAGTTAAATGAATTATGAGCCTTCACAGGGGCACTGGAAGGATAAAACAGAGCCTTGCACTCGCACCCATCCCAGTTTTTCAGTAGCCACCCAGGCTGCTGGAAGCCTGGCGGCAGAGCAGGACAGAGCACTGCCAGTCTCTGGGACATCTCACCTTGGAGTCAGCCCCCAGGGTGCTTATATTCTCCATGAAAAGGGAAATATCCCCTAGTGTTCAGCCAGCCAGGTACACTGGAACTGGACAACCTGGCCCAGAGCTTTCTCCCAAGAAGAGAGATTTCCAAGGGCTACGGGAGAGGAAGGGGGGGTGAGTTGCGTGTGTTGGATGGGATCTACTAACCTCCAGCCAAAGGACACTTTCTGCTCTACCAATCTGTTCCCTGTTTTTCCTTATTAATGCTACTCCCATGCTCGACAGTTGTGATTTGAATAATTTGGACTGATTAGTGTTTACATAGCAACATTTGGAGGAAATGAAACTACACAACAGCCAACTCAAGGCTCTGAAATGCTGTTTTGTTGGATTTCCTGAAGAAAGGGGCTTACATGACCATATAGATCTCTACCTCTTGCTTGTCTGCAAGGTTAGTCACCTTGAAATACGTGACAAATCACAGACATGTCTGATCTAGGGGTACACGTCTCAGTGATACTGGTTCTTGCATGTTTTTAGTAAAACTGGTTGCTGGCTGGAGGACAGGAGATGCATTACTGTTGGAACTGAAGGGAGAGCAAGGGTGGCAGTGCCTCAGACTCTTTTATATCCACTAGAACGGGGACACAGCGGGCAGGCAGTGCCTCTGCCCTCTTGCTCAACACCTGCATAGCTCCAAACAAGGCCAAAACACCGTGTGTCCACAGCCAGAGAGCCAAGGATGGATAGGAGATGGGGGGATTGAGGAGAGAAGGGAGTGGAAGTGTTGCACCTGGGAGATCAAGGGGATTTAGGAAGGAGAAATTAGGGTTATGGGATTATCTGGGAGTCTTGTCCAAGTGGGTGAAAGAAGCCTAAGAGCTGTGGGACACAAACCTATTGCAAATGAATTCTTTGTTTTGCTTTGCTTGTGTGCGTGACTTTTGCTTTACCTTTTAAACTGCTTTTATTTCAACCCATCAGTTGTTTTCTCACTTTCACCCTTCTGATTCTCTCACCCATCCCACTGAGGGGGAGTGAGCAAGCAGCTGTGGTGCTTAGTTGCCAGCTGGCATTAAACCACAGCCTCTGTAAAGATTTGTCCATCACATGGAGCTTCTTTGCCTTTTTTCCTGATCAAATATAATTTTTCAAAGGTTGCTGAGGATGCAGAAACCCGTTTTAGTGAATCCTCTGCCTTTCTTCATCTCTGCAGGCAGAGAGGTCTTATCTAATCGTTTTCTGGGAATGGATGTCCTGCCCCCCTTCTTCAAAGCTGCTGGTGGGAACTGTGATCCTTGAAAAGCCAGGAAGGTTCCTCCTTCCCAGTCTACTTCAATGGCCAGCTCTGCTTTTGATTCGTCTCCTTGGGGCTCAGCAGTTTGCCTGGGCTGTCTCAGATGACCCTGGGAATGTCCTGGTACCTCCAGATTCCCTGGAGGAACAGTTGCAGGGGGATATACAAATGCAGAGGTAGATCCGAATGACTTCAGTGGAGCTTTCGAGTTCTCCAGTTAGCAGTGGAGCTCTGAATGCAGCAATGCTGGTGAGACATGGGACGCCCCAGCACAGAGGGATGGGAACAGGACTAGCGTGAAGCTTCAGGGATCCTTTCATACTCGGTCCCTGTAGTATTTGCCCCTCTCTTCCAAATCCAGCTTGCAACTCCCCCCACTGGCATTCACCCAGTGGGGTCATTTCCTACCACCTTCTTTCTCCCGTAAGCCCCAAGCAATGAGGAAAAGAAGAAGACTGAACAGAAACTGAAATGATCAAATCCCAAAGCCCTTCTCCAAAGCTGATCTTTTATCTGAGGAAGGGAGCAACACCCGAGCCCCCTTGATGCCTGCCGGGAGTTTGAGCCGAGTATTGATATTATTCAGGAGATGCTCTGATCTCCAGCAGCGAGCTGAGGGTAAAATCCTAGGAAAGCCAAAGCAAGATTCCTGCACTTACTTATTTGATGCTAAGTGCGTAGGCATGTTTGTTTGTATGTATAGGGATTTCTAAATGAACACAGGCTTGTATTTCCTTGCTGGTTGGTTTTGTTGGTGTTTTTTTTCCCTGAAAAGGCTAAAATGAACCCCTCTAGGTAGATCTGAGTGTTGGCAGTGACCACACACACGCCAGGTGCTTTCTTAGTGTCTCTGTGGATGGCTGAGAAGAGCCTGGCTCTGGCTGGGTGTCCGTGTGCTCTCTAAATGCGGGAGGAGCTGACATTTCTGCCTTTTTGTTTCTTGCCAGCACATGATACTGCCAAGGAAATGTGAATGCATCCCCTCCTGGCTGCAAGAATTAATAACCAGTTTACTGAGACAAATGACCACCAGCCTCTCTGTGTTCAGGGCTCAGCAAACACTGACGCTTGGCTCTCGGGTTCTCCCAGCTCTGCTCAGCACGTGATGCAGATGGAGATGGAGAGCTGCTCCCAGGGGAAAATTATGTCCCCCTGAGACTCCAGTTTCCTCTGATTTCTAAGGTCTCTATCCTTGCAGGACTTCTGGGCTCTGTGATGCATGTTTCTGCCTTCCCCCATCTGCCACCCTGCTTCCCAGCCAGGCTGTGGGCTCCTCAGGATGTATTTGCACAGCCCTTTGGGTGGAGGAGCATCAGTCCCAAGAGGAACTGTGAGGATCCGTGTGGTACAAGCAGGCATGGACATAGGAAATACCTCCAGGGGTCACAGCATGGTCCCTTGAGCCCATGCTGGCCAAAGAGGTGCTTTTTAGGGAGAGCTTGTGAACCCAGCACCTCTTCATGGGCCAGTCCTCATGTGCTTGCTCAGCACCCTCATCCGGAGGGGTAGGGACATCAGGATGGATATCCCAGCTTAGTCTTTAACATCCACCTATGGCCCTGCTGCCCACAACTATTTCTCGCTCTTTTCCCAGCATTCTTATACTTTCTGATGCCCACTGTGCCAAAAGCTAATTTGTGTTACTTGTTTAAAACTTATTCCCTGATTGTTTCATCACTTGCTCCCTAGGACTTGGTGAAAGGTGGGTCTGCAGTTATCATATCCACCTCCTTCATGGCCACTTGATACGGTCAGGGGTGCCTCGGGACAGAAGACAGACAAGTCCAGGCACTGGTTAGTTCACTGGGATGGACGTAGTTAGTCTCAAGCATGTCCTTTGCTGGATAAATACACTGATGGAAAAGCACTTGAGAAACATTTGTGGGAATGTGAGATCTCTGAGGTTCACTGCTCTGTCAAATCTGGCAGGGTCCAGGAGGTTCAGAAGTTGTTTGGAGGGAAGAGGGGGCGGTTGACAGAGGGGTACACAATCAGCGTCATTCATAAGTGTTACAGGAAAAACCCCCACTCCAAAACCAGCTTGTGCATCAGCAATCAGAACTGATACCAAGAGAAGGAAGATCAGGATGAACAGGGAAATTTTACAAGGTATAATTAATCAGCTCCACCAAGTAAATCACAGCTCTGCCTCTCCGGAAGATGGAGAAGCAGAGAGGCAGAAAATGAGGCTGAGCCTCTCTCTTCCCCCACACCCAATATGCAAATCCATCCTGAGCAATTTCTGGAGCAGCAGAAGGTCAGTAATTGATTTGGAGACCTGAGTTTCTGACTACATCACGATGCAGATGTGCTTCCCAGCCTGGCTGGTGGCTGCACAGCTCCCACTGCAGCAAATGAGCTCAGAATATGAATAGAGAGAGGAAGGGGAAGGAATATACTCGTCCCCTGGCAAGCTAGCAACGGGGAGAGAAAAAAAACCCTTCCACACTGAATTAACCCAGTTTTGTCTCAAGTTGCAACCCCCTCCCTGCCTCCCTTTGCTCCCCAGAGCAAAAAGCCTGGTTGAGGTTGCCTCGCTGGGGTAAAAGGAAGCTGGAGGAGGAGGAAGGGATTTGCCTGGCGTTCTTTTTGCTTGAGCTGCTTGCTTTGGAAATGATGTTGCAGTTTCAATAGTCAGAGCAGCTCTGGTCCTCCCCACATCTCATCCCCCCCAGCTCAGGCTTCTTTTGGGAAGGACTGAGAGTGCGATGAACCTCATCCCAGGGCTGAAAGCACGATGGTGCCATGGGGAATGGCTGCTCCTGGCTGTGATGGCTGAGCACTGGTCCAGGCATGTGCAACAGAGATCTCCCAGCCTGGACTCAAGCATAAGCCTTCAGGAGCCCTCAAAAACCTCCTGACTCCTGCATTACTGCATCCTTCTCTGTGGAGCCCAGGGGGTGTGGAGATTCAAGGAGAAGATAAGAGAAATCCATGGAGAGTTGGTCTATCTGTAGCAATTGAACAGAGTCTTGCTCAGGAAGACCTCACACTGATAGCAGAAGATTAAAAGTGGGGCCTAGGATGAAGCTGCACCCTCAAAATGAGATCCTGAGGAGGGCAGGGTGCTTCATCCTTTCCCACTGAAATTCTGTGCCCACTTGGTCCTTGCTGTGATAAGGATAGCCACTGTCATTGCCCGGACTGATGGGCCAGTAAAGACTCTTGGGGTGATGACATCTATCCTTCAGGACATGGACAGGGAGCCATGGCTTTGTGCAGGGGCTCTTGCAGGTCCAAACCAGTTACACCTTTGGTTTATGGTCTTTGGTAACTGAACACCACAACCTCGGAGTATAAAGAAGCTGCCTACAGAAGTGACTGTGCTGGGAGCTTTTGCTGTGGTTTTGAAAAGTTCAGAGGTCCTCTAAGCTCAGGTTTGTAAGTTTTAAGCCCAACACGCATGCTTACCAGCTCTGGATTTTGCAGCAGTGGGGTTGGATGAGTTTCTCAAGAGACACTATGAAAAAAAACAGGAAAAAAAAGAAGGTGGTGCCCAGAAGAGTATGAGTGCTCTTGTGGGTGCAGCCCCAGCCTGGGACACCTCCTGAGGCAGGTGGATGTGGTGAACCAGCTCCATCCAGAAAGGGACATACCATCGAAAGGTCAGCTGGGGCTCCATCCCTTGTCACCCTTGAGGAGCAGTGCAAAGATCAGCTCCTGCCTGCTGCAGATTTGAAGTTTGCTGGTATATAGTGCTACAAACCCCACTGCAGTCAAGAGGAAGGATCCCCTTGGGTACAGCCAGTGCAGGATGAGCACTAACAACTGAGCAGAGAAATATCTGGGATCATGACTGAACACTAAAGCAGGACCAGCACAGTTCTTATTTATTTCCTCTTCAATTACATTCTCTGTTTTAATGAGATGTACAGCGATACAGAGGACAGATGGGCTGGGTGAGCTGAGACCATTTTCTCCACACACACACCCCCCATTCCCCCCTTTATTTCTATAAAGAGATGCTACAAGAAAAAGCAAATATTTGACTGTTTGGGATGCGGAGGAAGGAGAAACCGAAACGTGAGCCAGCAGGCAGCTCCTCACTTAAGCGGGGCTTTCTGCGGCACCAGCACTATCCTCCGTCTATTGGAGGGGCTGGAGTAGGAGTTTCTGGCAGCCAGCTGGAAGGCAAGTCTGAATGAAGAACATCTGCATCCTTTTCAAGCACGTGCCCTTATCTCAGTCCCACAGCCGAGGGTATTTCAGAGAACAAAGGGTGTTGGAGGGGATGCTGGGGAGGGGAGAGGAGCTGGAGCAATGCAAGGAACAGGCTTGGGATACTGGTAGAGAGGAGGAGACGTGGATTTGGGAATGAAATGTGCCATGAGGATCCATCCTCTGACAACGGCTCTCATTTAGGGACGTGCTACTTTGGTACCAAAGAGATACAGGTCACCTCCTGTCCCCAGGGACAGCCAGGACAGCTCTTCTCCACCCTCCAACCTGCCTGCGCTGGCAAGGGCTACTGGGACCAGTGGGGTTGTCCCTGTGCATCTGCTGTGGTCACCGGAGGACCACGCATGCAGGGACAAGGTGGCTGGAGGTCACAGACATGCTTGGCCCATCTGACAGCCCACAAGGTGACCAGAGCATCGGCACGTTCATCCCTGGAGCCTGGCTCTGCCTCTCGCCACTCTTCAAGGAAACATCCTGAAAATGAAGATTAAAATGAGTGTGGCAGTGAGCCACATGCACGTACCAGCCCTGCACACCCACGTGCGTTGTGCTCATGCAGGTACACAACAGGGCACGCACACACATTTGCACGCTGATGGGCACACATACCCAAATCCACGCACATGTACAGTGGTACACATGCACATGCATGTAAATGTTGTGCACGTGCTTTGTGGTCTACACTTATATATATGTAAACAGTTTCCGCATGTACACTGCTGTGTTCAACACACACACAGTCATATACATGTGCACAAGCACTGTGGTACACACACACACTGTTTATTATCACTTTATTCTGTTTGGAACGCATTACCTATATACACACACACACAAAGCCTGTGTTACGCACATGAGCGTGTTCAGCATAGCCTATGGGCACACACACACCTGTGGTACACAGATGTGTGCCAACACACACGCAGAGCAGCACACATGTACACGTCCACACACCGTGGCACACGCAGACACATGCACTGTGGCTCACACTGTGGTGTGTACACACACATACACACGTGCCCAGCAGATATACATCACGCTCCTGGAAGCTGATCCCCAGCCAGAGATCTCTCTACATGTCTGAGGCCAATTAATGGGTTTTGACAGCCATGTTAATAAATTATAAACTCTTTATAACAGTGCATGGAGCCCTCAAAACCCCAAAGTCTTTGACATGTGATTGCATTTCTGAATGCTAGATGCCAGCTCCGACTCGTCGCACTTCACTGCGAGCATCCTCGCCTGGGTTGGCAAGGGCAGCCATGCTCTCCGGGAGGCCAGCATCCCATTTGGCTTTACCAGGGTGGCTCTCCTGATGCTCTCAAAACCAGGGCTTAATAAAAAAAACAGTCACTCAGAGGTAGACAACGATATCCTGCACACATCAAGGTGAGAAATGTGCTCATGAACACATACCCTGCGACTTGGAGATAGGTGAAATCTAAGGAGGGACTTTCCATGTAGGGAGGAGTGTTAATGTTTGCATTGCAGGGGAACAGGGCGGCTTTGGTGGTGTGTCTGGGGTCTGGAGATGTCCTGCAGCCCACACGGGCACCTGAAAATCCCGATCCCACCGTCTACTCCTGTGAATCTCCCCTTCCCATCACCCACACCGCAAATGCAGCATGATCCGGAGCACATGGGCAGCCCTGCAGGAGAGCATGGCTGGGTCCGAGCTGCAGCCAGGAGCACAGCAGCATGCCGCGGAACAGGCATCCCTGGTGCAGGGACATTGCCTCCTTGTTTCCCAAAATATCCCATACCAGCAAATTTTGGCCCTTCAGTCTTGCATAGCCACTGCACAGATGGTCACAGGAGACAGCTCAGGTATGAAGGCAGCTCCTCCATGCTCAAAACCCTCCCTTCTCCCTCTGCTTCCAAGCAAGGAAGGGGCTGATTAGCACAAAATCCATGGCAACCCGGCCGGCAGCCTTGGAGCCAGCTTCTCGCTCCCTCCCCTCCTCAGCACGCCTTTGTCTGGTGCTGGCACATCCCTCAAGCCCTCCTCACTTTTTCGCTCTCCTCCTGGATTTCAGAGGGAGCAGCTTTGCTCTTCTCTTCCCCTCCCCTCTGGGAAGTGCTGGCTGGGGACAGAAGATGCAGGTTTCCCCCTCCTCTAAAAGACTTACCTGTAAGAGACACCCCTACTCCTTTCCCTACACTGTCAGCATTATAAAACCCACCGTCAATGTGCACAGACACTTGCTGGGAGCAAGCTGGCATAGGCGAGCAAGAGCTGATGTGTATACAAGTCTGCAAAAAACAAGCCAGCAAAACTCTTAGGGAATCTCTCTAAGAAGCCGTGAAAGGGCTTATGCTATCAGAATTCAAGGCTTGCTCTGGAGCTGGGTAAAGAACCTGGACTGTCACCCCCAGGCAGACGATTTCCACCTGCAAACAGCCCAGTGGAAAAAAAAAAAATTAGGCTGTGACTGCAAAAATCTTCTCGGCAGCAACCTGGCAATTACAAATCAGGGTGTTCCCCTTAGTAAAAGACCCTACAATAACACACAGGTGTGGTCTCCTTTGAGGTTAAGGGCACTCCTGCATCACTGAAGCAGCGTGTTTTCCCCTCTGGGACCCACGGAGGGGAGCAGTCAGAGCCCACGCTCAGCTTGAGGCTTGTGAGATCCCTGCTATAACAAGCCTGAAGTCCGTGACGTGTGTGCAAGCTAGAGGTCTGCAAGCGCAGCCTGCTGAGGACAAACCAGTAGGAACAGGGCAATTTGCCACCTCTCCAAGCAAAAATGGGCCGGAGGGAATCCCCAAAAGCCCCTCTCTGAGCTCCCTCTTATTGACCCCGCTCCAGATATGAAAGCCATTTTTGCCTTTTTTAAGAGCAGCCCTTGAATCCACCCATCTCCTCCACTCAGACAGCTTCCCCCAGGGAAAAAGCCTCCTCTGCAATGCATGAAAACCCTCCAGGTACCTGGACATGATGAATTGGATCTTTGCATCCCAGGAGGAGTGTTGGCACTGTGCTGTTGCCAGAGACTCCTGACTTTCTCCCTGCCTCCTTAGCAATCACCCTGGGAGCCTGGGGTGAGCCCCCAAGGAATCCTGTGCTGGCAAGAGCCCCCCCAGTCCTGGCCAAGCAGCCCAACATCCCTCTGGCTGGTGCCAGTAAGCGATGGCAGACACCCACAACGTCAGGAACACCATCCTCTCTGCATCGCTTCGCCTGGAGTCTTCGTGTTCATGACCTGCCCTGCGGGAAGGCATGGAAAAGGGGTGACTCGTTGCAGCGTGGGATGGGGCAGGGCATTTCTCGAGCACCTCAGGAGGAGCTCAGACGCCTGGCGCGATGCACTCCTCGTCTCGGTATGCGAGCGGTCTTGCTGAAGCCGGTAATGCCGCTTCCGCTTAAAGATAAGCATGTGCTTGCAGCCCGGGCTGGCTGGAGCCCAGCACCAGCACAAAGAGGGCTTTGTACGAGCGGGATGCACAAGGCGATGGGGCAGAGCTGCTCTCCGAGGAAACTGGAGGCCCACAGACAAAATGGGTCCCCAGGGGGGAAGTGAAAAGGGGACCTTTCTTTCTTTGCTTTTCGCAGAGACGGAGGAGAGCTGCGCATCGTAATTAATAAGCCGCAGGTGATCAAACCCCTGCAGCCGCTGAGGAGTGAAAGGAAAACAAAGAGGCGCAGGGGGGAGCGGGAAGGCAGGGGTAAACTCTCTCTGCGGGGCACTGCTGGAAAGAAAGGCGAGCTAAGCTCAGAGGGGTGGGAGGCTGAGCCACGATGGCATCTCTCAGATCTGCCGGGCTTGAACTCATCAAAAGCCTTATTTCCTATGGGCTGTGATGCTGATGGCCAGGCTTGAGAGGATAGCCTCTCCCACCGGTTAGAGCAAAGGGAGAGGAAGGCAGTGTGATATCAGGGGAAAAGCATGTCCCTGTGCTCTTGACAGGACATGAGTCCTTGGGAAGGCTGGGCTGGATGTCTGGCCAAGCTGAGGAAACACAGGCTGGTCTGGTGCTTGGGGAGGGGACATCTGCAAATCCCATGTGCCACAAGCATCGGCTGAAGCATTGCAGCTGAACGCTTGGCGAATGCAAGACCTTGGATTCAGTCACTGTAACTACAGCTATACTAGTAAGTAAAACATGTCAGGAACTACCCTCTGGTCCCAAGAACCAAGCAGCATGATATAGATGATGTCGTTTGTTTGATGACATCCGTATCTGTAGCTAAACATCCTTCCTCCCCTGCAGGGCAGGTGTATCCGACTGCTGCTGGAGACCAGCCCATGCTACCGTCAGTTCCCAGGTGGGGTTTGGGAAAATGCTGCTGGTACGTGCCAGGGAGCACGGGGCTGGTTGTGGAGCTCACCCTTGGCTGTGTTTTCTTTGCTAGATAGACACAACGAGTAGCTCCACCAGCAGCACAAGCTGGTGCTGAGGAGTGGAAGGCTCCTGTCCCTGTCCGCTCCTTCCTACCCCTCTCCTGTGTGTTGGCACACGCGTTTGTGCAGCCAGGTGGGGAGCTGGAGTGGTGAACCCATTTAGGTTTTAACTAATGTGGCTAAATCATGCAAAAAAAATGAGGCATAAAGTCGATCCGGGGTATCCTGCCATGCTTGGGTCATCTTATGGGAGAGAAGGCAATAAGGATGGAGAGTGGTTAGCAAGCAGGGAGGCTGGCATCTGGAAGAGATCCAGGCCAGTTCCAGAGAGAGCAGGACTGGCCCTGTTTCCAACCCAATTTTCTAGGAAAGAAAAACTTGCACCATCAGGGTCTGGAGTCTGTCTTTGACCACCACCCGTGCCTTCCTCTCGCTAACTTTTAAGCTCATCAGCTGTCCTTGACCAATGCCTGTCCACGTCCATCACTGTGCTTGACCTGCTGCTAATAAATGTGGAGGAGCAGAAGGCAGCTGTGGTCGGGGGGGGGCAGCTTGGTCTGTCATAGCTGTGAAGTGACTGGGCTTGCATCTGAAGAGGCTTGAGAAGAGAAGCTGTAGACTGAGGACTCTGGACCTCAGGAGAGTTGACTTCAGCTTATTTGGGGAACTGGGAGGTTGCTATGAGGGGAGAAGGTGTCCAAGACAGCTGGCTGATTTTTTTTAAAAGAAAAGTTATTCAGAGCTTGGGAACAAACCCTGCCTTTGCACATGAAAATCAGGAATTTCAGCACAAAGCCTGCTTCGCTAATTAAGACACTTCTTAGTGAACTGCGCTGCTAAAAGGGAGCATACAAGAAATGGAAATAAGGAGAGAAAATGAAAGAAGAGTGCAAATGCATTGCTGGGGTACTTAGGGATAAAAGCACAAGGGCTAAACACCAGCTGGAGCAAGACCGGCCAGGGATGCTAAGAGTAACAAAAAGGGGTTTGCAAGTATTTTAACAACGTACTTCAGGGAAAATATGGGTAGGGTGTTGGATGGGGGGATAGCCTAACAATGGATGGTTATTGAAAAGGTTGAATGCCTTTTTTGCTTCAGTTTATATAGGTCAGACTTGCTCTGAGCTTCTGCACATAACAACAGCATTTGGGAAGGAGAATAGCCAGCAGTGGGGGAAGAAAAAAGTTAGGGACTATTTAGTGAAATTAAATGTATTTACAGCCATGAGACTAGATGATACTCATCTTAGTGCTCTGAAAGAGCTCTCCGATGTGATTGTGAGTCTGCTGCCTGACGTCTACAAAAAACTCCATGGTGTCTGCTTCTGCTCAGCCATCAGGTGTCTCCAAGCATTATACACATCTTAAGAAAGGGAAAAAGGAGGATGTGGAGTGCTATAGAGGTCAGCCTCACCTTGAGCCCTGGAAAGATCATGGAGCATGTCCTCTGGGAATTGATTTGTGGATATATGAAGTGCAAGAAAACAGGGAGCCAGGGACTCCAAGCTACAGGGCATGGTTCTATGGAGGCTGGTGTGCAAATCATCCGTCTTCACCAGCAACCACGACCCATTCTCTGAGCCAAGGCCAAGTGACCAATCTGGACAAGTCCATATTATTAACTACAAACCCGAGTAGCCACAGCCAAACTACACCTAAGGAATGGTCCCTGATGTGTGCAAGCTCCCAAGCCTTGCCTGGGGATTGTGCATGTGGCTACACGCCGAAGCCACTGAAGCTTTGGCTGCAGTTGGCAGCATGGGAAGGGGGACAGTGCAGTCTAGCAAGCTGCTGGTTTCACAGGATGAGTTTAATAGCATTAAGAACTTGATCCCTCTCATTTGATTAGAAACCTTGCAACAAGCTTCCAATTTTAATTCACCTCCAGGACAGGCTTTTGTCTAAAAGTCCAGTCCCAACAGCTTCCAGGGTGGCAAAGGACATGCTGAGCCTGCCAAGGTGTTCACATCTGAAAGTCCAGAAGGTCCTTGGCTGTATTTCAGACTGAGCAGCCACAGCATGGGGCATCCCACATCTCATTTTCCACCTTATAATCAGAGGAGAATTGTTTTAACTACCTTTCTGGGGTGGTAGGAAGGATCTGACCTTTGCAGATCTCCGCAGAGCACTGTTAGCAGCGGTCCTGCTTCCCGTTGAGTTGTCTCTTTAGCTATCCAGGCTGCTAAGCTAAAGCAGTTGGGAGAAACTCCCTCTGCCTCCCTGAGCAATCCCCATCCTAAAGAAATCCCCTTGTAGAACATGGCATTTTTTGAGCAGCTCCTTCCTACCCCCCATTGCTCCCTGAGAGGAGAGAAAATGATCTAAGAATGCAAAGCTCCTGAAACCCCTCCAGAAAGCTGAAAATTATGAGCAGCCCATTCCAACTGGCAGAGGGAAATTGTCAGTGGAACAAAAACATTGTGTAATAACCCCCATCCTCCTCGTCCCCCCTCCGAGAGGCAGGCTGGGGGGTGGGGG
>JANZLQ010000017.1:26491585-26546299 GCA_026212715.1 Elanus axillaris | reverse complement strand
GGGGCTGGGTGGGGGGTGGGGGTGGGGGGGTGCAAGACAGCTCCCAGGGAGAGGGGCTGTCGGGGAAGGGACAGCGGTGAATCCCTGGTCATCTTCCACCTCCATCTCAGGGCTTGGGCATGGCAGACCTCTCGCAGGTCTCTTCGTCCTTCTTCATAAAGTAGATAGAAAGAATCAGAGCTGAAAGCCTGAAATCAAGAGTTTGCCCCAAAAATCTGATCATCGTTTATCTTAAAATACACATCCAACCATTGCAGCTTGGGGTTCAGCTTCACATGAGTGAATCTGGTCATCGGAGGCTCAGGGGTGTCCCCCTGGTCAGATGGGGGAGGGAGGTGCCGGTGTTATTCAGCTTTCCAGATTTCCCAGGTAGTACGGAGACTGGTGAGGATTTCAGGAGCGGTTTGCACATCTTTTGGCGCAGCTTCTCCTTTGGGCTGCTGTATGGCTCCTCTGGTTGCCGGCTGGGCTATAAGCAATGCCCGAGGGGTGATTACTCGCTGAGGTTTTGGGATGCCTTGCTCCCTTGTGCATGTCTCGGCACTTGGTTGTAAAACGTGCAGCGAGGGAAGGGAGTCTGATTCTGCTTTCAATGTGTAGCCTGCCACCTTCTCCTTGCAATCCTTTTTTTTTCTTTCCACCCCTTCTGTCTTGCTTGATCTAAAATAAAACCCACTTAGCAGACAGCGTCAGCTTGTGAAAAAAACCCACAAGGTGCTGGCAATTCTCCATCTGTTTTTTTTTTTTTCCATATATGTATACATATATATAAAAGAGGTTAGACTGTGATAGCTGAAATACTGTGTAGCAGAGGCAATCTGAAAATTCAGTCTTTAAGTCCTAAAACATGTCATTCCCTGGCTTTCCCGATGTAAGTGGGACCTATCAGGGCATTTATGTGATGATATGTCTATTGAATTTCATTAGGGGTTATATGGAGGCAATTGTGGGAGATGTCAAAATACAAATCACTCACTGATTATATGATAGCACTTCCCAGTGCCAAAAGAGTGTGGAATGAGACACTGTCCTAGGAACAATAACCCTTTTTGTTGTTGCTGCACTGGGGCTGTGACAGATGAGCAAGGTCTTGTCCATTAGAACGTCGTGGCAGACCATGCCAGGGAGAGTGGCCAGCTGACCATAAGTTAAAATATGTAAAATTGTTTTGTGCTTCCTCTTAATTGACCCAAAGGAAGTCAGAAATGAAGCTGGGCCAATTCATTTTTAAGTGATTTCTTCGTGCTGAAAAATATAGAGAGCTTTGGGTTGACTAAAACTTCAGGGATTGGGTATAGCTAGATAAATGGGTGATACCCACTGAAAAACAGAAAGTGGGAAAGTTTCATTAAGGCTATTTCAGGGAAAATATTTAGACTGTTCATTATAAAACAATGTTTGAATGAAAATGAGGTGTTAATGATTTCAGTTTTAATTTAAGATTTTTAGAACTGGTTTAAGTAAAAGCAAAATGTAACTAATTAAAATGCT
This sequence comes from Elanus axillaris, assembly GCA_026212715.1. Classification (NCBI taxonomy): domain Eukaryota; kingdom Metazoa; phylum Chordata; class Aves; order Accipitriformes; family Accipitridae; genus Elanus; species Elanus axillaris. The sequence continues at coordinate 26,544,808 of JANZLQ010000017.1, read as the reverse complement.
AGACTGACACCCTCCATCCAAAAATTTGCATTGAGCTTTTCGGGGCAAGAAAAAATAATCTGAAACATTGTCTTCTAGTTAGCCCAGAGAGATCTGTGGTCTTCCACTCTGGCCACCTAAATTAAAAATGCAGTTAATTATTCACATGGACTAGTCTCAAACTTGCTTTTTAATTTCAGCAAGCAACACGCCTCACTGCTGGGTGGCTGTGGACACCCCTTGAATCAACATCTGGTAGATCCCTGCTTCAAATAGATGAAGCAGCAGCCACTGGTGCTCCAGATGGAGATCCCATGGCTTTGATTCGGTGGTCCACACATGTGGTCACATTAAAGGGTATTTTCAAGATGGACCTCAGAAGCATCAACCTTGATCGCCACCAGCTTTTCTCTGCAGGCGTCGTAGGTCATCTAGGAAAAGGGACATGGCTCTAATCCACTTGTACGAGGAGAGGAACAGGTACTCTATGGCATGAGTCATCTCATGCCAGACAGCTGAAACCTGGAAGCTCCTTTCTGGGAAGTTTGTGGCGGCAGCAGTGACCTGTACTCATGTTTCTCAAGGCCTACCCAACCTTTGGATGACTTGTTTTTTTTAAACAAAGTTCATCAGTAATCAGATATACTTCTATTTAATTTTCTTCCCTAGCCAGATCTATTTTTAAGTGCCTGGACCCACTTTTGACTCAGTGGCTGACTAACAAAACAGCACCTAACATAAAAGAGTGGGGATTATTTTTTTTGGAGGGGCTTTCTTTCCTGCACATTTTTGTCCAAATACATAATAAGTGCTCCCACCTTAAGTTCTTCCCATCTCCTCTAGACTGCAAGGCGGAGCAATTGCTGATGGAACAGTAGGGGGGTCCCAGTGATGTGCGCAGATAGAAAAACCTGAGTGGAAACCTTGCACACCTGTAAACCTTGAACACACCGGACTGGTGCTTCCCCGACTGCTCTCCAGACAGACCTGGAGCCACTGAACACAGTGAGAGACCAGAGGCAGAAATCAATACAGACATAATTTTATAATTAAAAAATTGTGCATTTCAACAAACAGCTGGCAGTTATAACCATCCCCCATTCCACTTAATGCAGAAAATACATGTCTGGAACCCAGACATCTGATATTTCTAATGTCACATATAATGACCTCCTAAGACTGTGCTTGTACTAACCTCCTGCATTTGGCTACCAGAGAAGAGCCCAAAGGCAAGTCCACCCTACAGTTGACTCTAGCTAATCCTAGAGAGAAGCAGTCCTCCTCTTCCAAGGCATTATTTTCACTGAAAAGTCATCATTGCTATCTTTTGATGGAAAATGCCTCTGAAAATCAACATGTGGGACATGAATTGATATTTTTTTTATTATTAAAAAAGAAAATAAAGTAGAATTTTGATGAGGTGGGTTTTTTTCTTTTTCAAGATGTCCATGGGGAAATAAAGCCATTTCTCTGCTAGTAAACTAAATGGCATCATGGCTGGTTGTCTTGTCCAGAGGCTGACTGACAGTCTGGCCAGAACCCAATTAAACCTTCACTGCCTGGGCAGCACAAGATTTAGCACCCAGGCTTGGCACTGATTAACTTACTGGTATAAACAGAGCTCTAGTGCCCAAAATACCTCCTTCCGTAGCAGAAAGAAATGATACTGAGTGAGCTTGGAAGTGGAGGAGGAGGCATCACTGAGGAGTTACATACTATGGGAGATACAGGACTGAACTCATCTCTGGAGTCCCCTGCCAGTCCCCAGCCCCATGTGGCTATGAACCCCTTTATGATGTTAATTTGTTCATCCCATGGACACCTGTGGAGGCAGACGAATTATTTGTCTTCTCTGCATGAACCTAAGCTCTCTGTAGGAACCCCAAGTCTTAAAGCCTCATCACATCTTCCCAGGCACGGCAGAGTCACATCAGATTCTGGTTCATGCCACGCTTGGGAATGAAGACATGGGTCTACCACTCAACCTCCTGAGAGGGGCATCCTGCGGGCTCACATGCACACACACACAACAACTTATGCACACACACAACTTACAGACACAGTCAGGTACAGGCACATCAACACAGCCACACAGCTTTCAGCTCAGCGCTGGCTTGCACCTTCTGCTCATCGCCAGGGCTTGGGCTGGTGCTGCATGGACACAGTCACGTTGACTCAGCTGCGGAGCTCTCTGCTCAGGCACGTGGCAGAGAGCAGAGTTGGGCTGGGGCGATGAGCTGAGAGATTGCACCACTCTGACATGGTCAGGAGTGGTGTCGGCACAGGAAGGAGAGACCCATGCTCCCTCTAGACTTGGGCGTCAGGTGTCCCAAGATTGCCATGGCTAGATCTCTTGAGTCCCTGCCCTTGCTGGGCTAGACCACGGGTGTCTCTGCCATACAGGCACGTGTGCAGCTGTGTGCACTGAAAGGCAAGAAAATACAGCATCCATCTTACATACTGCTAGGCAGAGAGGGAATCCCACGTGTTTGCTGCAGGTCCGAAGCTCATCACAGCATAACTTCTCCCTTTATTTTTATAGTCACACTTTATGTTCATTACACAAAGGTCCCTCTTCTCCTCTTAAAGTTTGTTTCTCTGATGGATGTGTGTTGCTATAGAGGATCCAGGATTTGCTGGTGTTGCTGTTGGGGGAATGTCAGCCTGGGGTGATTTCTCTGATATGAGATACCTTAGGTGTAAGTTACCTCCTTTGCTTGCAGGGGTAACCACACGGTGTCTTGTGGCCACTGCTGACAACAAGATCAGAAACACGTATTGCTCTGGGTATAACTTCTAGGGCACACAGGCAACTTCTGACCGGCTAGAGTCTCTATATAAATGTATCCATGATCTGTCCATAATCTATACCACAGGCTAAATTAAGCTAGAGTACACTTGACTCAATGGATCAAGTCAATAAACACATCTCAACACTTCTTGGGGCTATATACCATTTAACCCATGGTCCCTCACCTGCTGGGAGGGCTCCTTTGCACTGGAAATCAGCTTCCCAGCTGAAATAGCCCCATAGACCCAGTGCTTGGGCCAGCAGAGGTTGAAGATCGATGCCCAAGGAGACATCCATGGAGGAGAGTAACTTATTTTCTGAAGAGACAGCTCTAGCCTGGTGGGAGGTAAAGGGGAAGGGAAAAGGGATTTTGCTTTGCTTTGTGGCTGATCTTTTCCCCCCTCCTTGGATTTCTGAGTACAACCAAACACACTGGAGCTGCGTCCTCTGAGTTACTGTGGGGGGAAGAGAAGGAGAAGGGACTTTGCAAAGGAGCAGGCTAAGTGCACATGGTGGGTTCAGATGCTCTCCACGCTTCCTCCATGCAGGTCCTGTCTTCTTGACAAGCATCTCTGGGCCCTCTCAGTGCCCAGCTCTGCTGCTCTACCCTGCCACCAAGACCAGCTGTGCGTTCCCTGTTTGCTCCTGTTCCCTCTGCTCCTCTTTGGCCTCTTTTTGCCCAGCCATCAGACAGAGAGAGCCCTGGCATTGCCCAGTCCTCTCTCTTTCTCCCCCATCCTTCCCTCTTCTTCCCCCCTTCAACACAGCGAGAACCGGCGGGAGTTGATGTTCATCTTGGTGACCCCGATGAGCTTGAGTGGCGTGGAGAGGCTGAAGGAGCTCACGAGGGGGAAGTCACAGAAGAGGTCAGAGAGCTCATCCCTCTCCTCCAGCTCGTACGTGGCGTCGTTGAGCATGCGCTGGTGCAGGTGGCATGTCTGCTCGATCTTCAGCTTGTTGATGTCGCTGCGAAGGCGCATGAGCTGCCTCGCCAGCTGCTGGTCCTGCAGGCGCATTTCTGCCTGAAACACAAGATGGAGGGTGGGGAGGGAAGAAGGTATTGGCAAGGGCACAGCAAATTTGCTCATTATGCTGCTCCCTGCTAGACACTGCACCAAATCATTGGAAATGTATCTCATCTAGAGATGCTATGCCATTGCAAAGAACTGGGAGGGAGACGGGGGTCTTCCAAGCCAGCAGTGCATCCCAGTCAAATACTGGCTTAGGATGGTGAATTTTTAGCATTCAGGAAGTTCGAGCCTGTTCAGGTTTTCAGGAGCACCTAGGAACTGGAATTAAAGCCAGTCATGCCAAGGCTGTTGGCTTGGGTCTCTGTCAGTGCAGGCTTCAGAACCTCCCTCTCAACCTTAAGCAAAGCCCAATTAATTTTGCTCATAAGGGAGCAGCCACAGTGAGAAGGAGCAATTAGAGGGGAAAAGGACTAATTAAAAGAACCCCAGAGAACCAATCCCCAAATACTTGGCCCAGGTTTCCAGCCTGCGTAAATCAGGGCTGGTTCACGACAGCCAGGAATGTGATCCTCCACATCCCCCATGGCTTATCTCACTGATTTGAAGTGGCTCTCGGAATGGGACCTCCACGGTTTCCCACAAGAGAGAGAACAACTATCCTGCAGGCTAATGAGTTAAATGTTTCAGAGGGTTTTTTTCCTCCCCTGGCACCTAACTTTGCAAGGTAGAAGATTCAGAAGTGATGAAAGAAGAGCTGCCTTTTTTTTTTTTTTATTCCAACTCATAATTAAGCAGAGAATTTATTGCCACAGGATATTGGGGGTGATGAAGGAAGGAGGTGAACACTTGGTGCAAGAATCAGCCTTTGTCTGAGGAACAGAAGCAGGCAGAGCTAGAACAGCAGATGCCAAGAAGACAGTCCCCACGTCTCACCCCAAATCCCTCCTCGCAGAAAAGCAACAAACCACAAAAGCAGCAAAGAGAGTGGTGGGACAGAAGCTGAACAGCTCTTAGCAAACTTTGTGGCTAAATCTCTCTGTAAGTGCTGGAAAAATGAAGGGAAGAAAACTGGCTGGAAAAGAGTCCTACATCTGTCCCGATGGGATGTCCTGCCTCTTTGCCTGGTGTTGCCTCCATCACAGGACATGAACTGGCAGTGGAAGGAGCCACTTGGCACCAAGGCTCCTGATTTTGTTTTCTCTGGGTTTTTTTCCCCCCTCCCAATGTGTCCCAGGTATGTCCTGTCCTCGCCAGCTTCTCAGTGCATGAGAAGATGCCCTGGGCTCATCTCCAGCTGCACTGTAGAGCTGTCCTGGCCCCATCCTTTACCTCACTCCTTTCATTTGCATCGCTACTTTCTTGGCTCCCTGTGGTTTGCACAAGCTCAGAAACAGACCCAGACTACATCTATAGCAATACACTAAAATAGTGCATTGCAACAAAGTCTCTCCACTTGACTGCAAGTGAGGTCCTGGCATCCTTTGAGCCGAGGCCAGCTCTCACCGTCCTAAGCAAATCCCTACAGGCACTTTTCAGGAGTTAAGACAGAGGGATTCATCCTCAGTAGGCACTTGGGATACAGCCACCTTGTCTGGATTTTAACAGCACGGACATGGCCAAACCATACCAGTTTGCCTACAGGCCTGAAAATGATCTGTTTAGTTTGCAAGTACAGACATAGCTCTGGGGATGGGGTATAACTTTATTCCCGATCTGGTGGCTTGTTCATGAAACTGCAGAAGGGAAGGAAGGAGGGAAATTTTCCCTTGGAAAGCTCTGCAGGTGGCCCTGGTATTTCTATGTGAGACTTTTCTAGTGCCTGATTCATGGGCTGCTGCAACAAGGCTGTCAACCAGAGCAGTCTCAGGGTTGCTCTAGCTTGTGGCATAATCCTTTCTCCTCCAGGCAATACCTCCAAAGATGCTGGGATCCCCTCCTGCAGCATTGCCAGTCTCACAGCAAGGTGAAGCAGCCACCTCAGGAGGTTGAAGGGCTTGGAGGGAAGCCTGGCTCTGCTCCAGCTGTTTTCTGTGGCTGTCGGGAAGCCCTTTGCAATGCTGTGCTTAGAGCCTAAGCCAAGAGCTGACATGAGTATAATGAAAGTTAATTGAAGCCAAGCAAGGCTTTTCACACTCCTGCACCATGGAGGTACCCTGGAGGACCTTGCCTGGTGCTCTCAGCCAGCAACTGGACTCCAGCTTGGTTGCCTGGAGAGGATTAAGTCACCTTGGTACAAATCTGAGAGTGAATCTCTCTCTCTCTCTCATGAAATCTCTCTTGAATTGCTGGCAGGGTTGTAGCCATTTACCTTCTTTAAAAAAAAACACTATTTCCTTTCAGACCTCATAGCCTGTGCCCCCAGCAGAGTAATGCCACTCGGCAGGTTTTTCTTCTCCCATGTGAGTTGCAATGAAAAAAAAATTCATTCTGTCGATATTTTTCCCTATTTCACAATGAATGCTGCACTCGACATTTTATCAGGAAGGCAATCGTGGGCGTTATTGAACTGACCCTTGGTCGTTCTTTCTTGTCAGTTTATCAAGCTACATAAGAAATGTCAACAAATACTTTCATTAAATGCTTTGAGGAATGTGGAATGAAAAAAAAAACCACAACCAAAAAGGGTTTAAAAATTAATTATGAGGCCACTGGGGAGAGGGATGTGAGCTGGAGATTGCTATCTTTCCCTCGCAAGCCAGCTTTCCACTTTTTGACCGGTTCTCACTTTCCCTGTCTTTTGAGGAAGCTGTCTTGATTTCAAGCAACCTGGAAGACAAAGCTCTCCACGGTATGTCCTTCAGGTGCTCAATCTCCAGTCACCCTTCCTTACCCCCATTGGACCTTCTGACCCTGGTGTTTGCCAAACCAGCCTCTTCCACAGACATGTGGCCTGTAGGGTGAGGGCAACGTGACGTGGGACAAAACCACCACCCATGTACATTGATCACCTAGCTGTAACACCGTCCTAGACACAGCCCTGCCTGTCTGTCCTCTGGGGCTGAACAGGGAAGCAAGGGTGACCTGTCAGATGTGCACCATTAGCCAAGGCTTTCCCAGGGGGATAAAGCCCTCTTCTGTCCTCCAGGACTTTCCCAGGGGGGGATAAAGCCCTCTTCTGTCCTCCAGGAAAGAAAGGTAGATGGGTGAGGAACAAAGCCTGGCAATGGTTGAGTAAAGGATGACGTGCACAATGAGGAGATGGCACAAGGGATGAGGGCTGTTGCTGCTTGTGCCCCTTGGGAACCTGCCTTCTCTTCCCGAGGGCTTGGGAGCTCCTTGCATGGTGACAGGTCCCATGGAGGTAGGCCCATGGGGCAGGAGGCAGAGCACAAAAGGCCCCACTGTGGGCAGGAAGGGTGGACTGTTCTGCAGGGCATAGTTTCTCTCACTCTTCCCACTCATCACCGGGGCTTGGCTTGATGTGCAAACACCCTGATGTCCCTCCACGGACTTGTCCCATTAAACCCTGCTTTGTTCTAAACCACCCAGAATATTAGCAGAATTTGAGTCAGAACCCAGAAATCCTCAGTCTCCTTCCCTTCCCCTGAGGCTCCTCATGAGTACTAGAAACATTCAGTCCATCCCATGCTGAGGACCAAGCCATCGCTAGAAATGATGAATGATCTCTTTTTAAAAGGAGCACTGTTGGGTCAGCAGAGCTCCACAAAGCTCCCTGAAAAGAAATAATGGGATTACAGGGGCCACATCACAGGAAGCTGTGGGTTTTCGGTTTACACAGTTCACCTAGAGGGCCAGTCACCACAAAGTAACTCAATGCACCAGTTCATCCCACACACTCTGTGCAATATCCTGGACAAACCCACAGGGAGCACCCAGCAGAAGCCGTGCATTTTGCTTCCTTTGAGTCTCACATGCCAAATGCAGTAAGAGCCTTAGGTATGCCTTGCTCACACAAACCGCTTTTTAACACACTCTGCCTCTTTCTGCACGCCCAGCTCCAGCAGGCAAAGAGCTGCCTTTCATCTGCGTGTTTGGAGCATGCTGTTGGGATGGACAGGCTGCTGGTTTGAATTTCCTTGGGTGGGAGAGGGAACCCAACTCAGGTCATTCCTGGCAGAGGAGCTACTGCAACTGCTGGACTGAATCACAAAGCTGGACCACAGGAGCTTATGAACCCAGGAAGGATTTTCTGTTTGGATTGAGCCTCAGGGTCTCCCAGGGATGTTTATTATGGAGAGAGAGAGAGAAAGGTTTGGATGCATCCTTGCCTGCTGTCCATTTCTAGGTGGCTTAGCCCAAATAACTAGACCTAGCTGAGAGTGTAGCGCAGACTTGTCTTCAAGTTTGCCTTAACCATATGGTCATAGACAGGAAGACCAATAACTTTTCCATTGACAGCAGTCCATCTTCTCCCTGCATTGCTATGGGGGGATGTATCAGCAGAGAGCACCTCTTGGCAGGGAGGTGTGGAGCTGCTTGGGACCTCTTCCCAAAATTAGAAGTGTCCCATGGACAGAGTCCCAGTCTGTGGTCCAGGAAGCTCAGGGTGATGGTCTGTGGAGAAGCAGCTGCTCCCATGGGGCTAGTCCTTATTTCCAAAAGATCAAAAGAAACTTAAATCCAAACTGATGCTTTCCTAATTGAGTGCAGCCACTTGGATTCAAGCACAGAGAAGCACAGGCCAGTTATTAGACCCTTGCCAAACACTTCAGAGAAGTCAATTAAGTCTGTGTTTTGGTTGGAGGCTTCATCTTCAAAGGTGCTCAGATGCCACCCTGCCATGGATAATTTTAGATGCTTACGCCCTTGTGGTGCAACCCACAGCCCCAAAGCAGGTATCTCATCTCCTGCAGTGCCTGGGAGTTACACATCACCAAAATCTGGGATACCTTTGCCAGCTGATACATGCAAAGCCTGACATGGGTCCCAGATCTCACCCTTCTTCAGTGTTGACTCCCTCAGAATTAATCTTCATATTACCTTTCCTGAGGGAGGTAGTTACACCTAGTTTTTATTAAATTAAGGGGTGCTAAAATGCTTTCAGGATTGAGAATGGCGTACCTAGGACAAAGCCCACTGCCAGAGAAAAAGCCTGGCAGCTTAGCATCTGAGTGAGGTGAACACAGGGACACCTCGGTGGGCTTACACAGGAGAAGAGCACCTAATTTCTCAGAGCTGCAGTTACGTATCTGCTACACTCCAATAAATCCACAACCACCCCATGAAATTCCCTCTCTCTCCAAAACAGGGTGGCTGCACCCAAAGTCCCCCTTGGGGATGGTCCTGTTCTGCGATAACTCCTAAACTGTGCTCTGGTTCTAGCAATCTGACAGTGGAGATGACCCCACTCTGGTGCCTGTGCCCATGTCCTTTCACTGCTTTAAATACAAATAAAGACAAATCCTTCCTGGACCTGCTACGTAGCAGAGGGCTCCCAACACAGGCCAGTCTCCATCACTGTATCCATGCTCTAGACTCCTTCTCCTCTTCGCTTCCCAACAACCACAGAGCAATCTGCAACGAGGCTCATGTCGACACTGTTTTGGTGCCACGTCGTTTAAGTTCACTTAAGCACTTGTTCAGCCAATATCAGTATCCCAAATGGAGTTAATAGGAGTTAATATTTAATAGTAAATGTCTGACCAACAGGACATCGGTGGTTTATGATTTCCCAGGAGAGAGCATCAGATGTTTTTGTCTGTTTTCGAGAGTCTTTCCTGCATTCTGGCTCATACACCTTAGATTTTAGTGCCAAACACTGGTGAATTTGAGATGGAAAATGTATTTTCCTACTGGGACAAAGTCAGAACTGTCCTAAGATGTCCCAGTTCTAAGATGTCTTTTTTCTTTAACCACATTTAAGAGGAAAAGAACTTGGGGGGCTTAATTTTATGACTTGTAAAACCTGACAAATTTCAAAAACGAACAGGAAAGTACAGACTGACCACTCTGATCCTTGGGTCTGTCACCATACCCTGGCTGCTAATGGCTTTACTTTCAGCATCGATGAAGAGCAGCCACACTTGACAGCACAAGGGCAAACAGGAGGGCAAAGAAGAGGCAGGAGGGGTTGGGGAGGGAACTGCTCCAGCCCCGGGGCGGTTCAGCACATGCCGAGTGCTGCAATTTACTCGTACACCTACACAGAGCCTCTCAGCGCAAAAACAAGAGCAGGAGTTTGCGTGTCTGAATAAATCACCTTCTCCGGGCCAGATTCTCAGCAGGTCTCGGCTGACGCAGCCGGCTGGAGCTCAGTGGGCATATGTCAGTCCTATAAACCAGGGCCAGGACTTGATGTGCAGAATCATGTCCTGGGACAGGTCATGTGGGGTGAAAGACCAAGAACAGCAGATGCACAGTAAGACCTTGGGTTTGTCCTTCACTTCTGAACATGAGGAGCTTGAACCTGGCTGATCCTGAACCAAAGCAGACTCTGGAGACAGAGAGGCAAATTCCTTGCAGCATTAGACGACCCCTTTTGTGTGAACTGGGAGTAATGCTTCCGATTTTACACATAACTTTAATTTTAAAGCTAGGCATTCCTAGACTGTTACTTGACCAAGCAACTAACCCATGCCACGGCCTGTTCTGTAGCATCGTGGCCAAGGGGAATTTTGGGCATACACATACTACTAAATTCACTTTGCTTCCTCTGCTGCTTTTAGCTGGGATAGAGTTAATTCCAAAATTGGGTGGTCCCATACAAATTGCCTGTTGGGAACAGTCCCCAGCATGTGCAAACTCCTGAAGCTTTCACTGTTTGGCAGGGTGCTATCTGGTATGAGCCAAAACCATGCTGGGGCCGTGCTATTGAAATAACCCAGCCTAAGCATGCTGGTAGCTGTGATGAGGGTTGCACAGTCTGGGTGATGGAGCTGCCCACATTGCTGCATTTTGTTCAGTAAGGACCCGGGCTGGTGTACTTCTTTCCTGGATAGAAAACTCTACATAGAGCAGGTTTTGCCCTTTTGTTGGATAGATGAATCCTACACACTCTAAACTGACTTCTCATGAAGGTCTGTGGAGCGTGGGGGAGAATTCACCCTGCAACAGAGGACAGCGTGGTGGAGGCAGATTTCACCTTAATTATGACTACTGGATCATTTTTGGATGATCGTCAGAAAGCTGCCAAGGATACTCAAAACCTGCTTGGGGCAAGGCTGGGTTGCACAGTGCTCACACGTCTGTGGTCTCCTACGTTAAATCAGAGCAGAAGGATTAATTGTCCAAGGTGTGGGGTGCTGGTGTCCTGCCTGGTTGCCCAAAGCAGGGTGTTGTCTGAGGGATGCTGCCCTTTCTGGCCTTGGCTCCTGCCTTAAATAAATATGTAAACTTAGACACAACCATATCCTGCTATGAAGCCTTCCTGCTTGCTTTACTATCACAACATGGAGATAAGCAAGGAAAAATCTTGGCTTGTATTGGGATATTGGAAGCTTGTTCATTTATTTGAAAAGAAACTGGGTTTCACCCTTGAAATGTAATGTGAAATGCATCTTTTTGTTCCAGCATCCTGTGATGTGATGGCCTCACTGTTCTCACTGTTTGCTGGCAGCTCTTACCCAACAATAGTGCCTCCAACATAGCTATTTAGCTGTGTGGTCAGTCAAATACATGCTCTCTCTTTTGGGGAAATTGTTCTAAATTACATGAGTCACGTCCAGATCCAGCAAAGACTGGTATAATTAAGAAGCAGGAAAATGGAAAGTGAGGAACAATTAGGGTTTGCTTTGCCCTTTTTCTTCTTTAATTTAAACTTCTAGTTCTCATCAGATGGTGGTTTATATACCACACCCCAGTCTAAAGGGTAGAATTGGACTCCAAGACAATTTATACTTCCATCATGGGCAGAAACTGAAAGAAAAACCTCAATCTATTAAAATCTGGGGCTCTGAGAAGGAAAATCTGCTTCTTACTGTCTTTGGGCATCTTGAGATTTGGGGTTTACATCAAGTGCACTGTGAATTTAAGATTGTATCACAGATGTAAGTACAGACCCAGATTCAGGCTTCAGATCTGGAGCTGAGATTCTCCAGAGCACTGAGTGATTTTAGGAGATCAGCTCAAAGCTCTTCCTAGTAGTCCTGGATTCCTGAAAGCACTGCACTCACCTTCTGAAAGCCATGGTCCTGAGAAACAGCTCAGCCACCGAAACTGTGACATCCAGAACAACCCCTGTAAATGACTTCTCTAGAGATCAATCTAGCTGGGTGAATACAGGAAGAGCAACAAAAGATTGACAAATAAATATTATCTGAAGCAAAAGTTGCAGAGAATTTTTAAAAAATGTTATTCCTTGTGCACAAGAAGCTTTCCTCAAAGACTTTCAGTGCTTATCAAAAGCAAAGCATTTGCACAGGAACATTTTCACAAGTGCATCTGAACTGCAAGTGATGCCCCAGCCCCCTGGGACCCTGTTGCAAATATTGCTGCAGTCAATACAGTTGCAAATGCTGGTGGGACTCACAGGCAAACTTCCCATTAGGCAACAGAAATAAAGCCATGTGACATGAGTTGTTTCCAGTCATGTGGGCCAAATAATAAGCTTTTTCATTCCAGTGAGGGAAGGGGAAGCGTTACTGGGAAGTATGGTCTTGGTGTCTGCTTGCTCCTACACTTGTAAAGAACAACGGGGCCCATTCTCTATTCCTGAAAAGAGATGCCCTGATCTGGTCATGCCCATCCTATTGGCCTTCTGTGGCCTCCACAAAAGATATGCTGCATCCACGCTTCCTCCTGGGAATTATCCCCAGCCTGTGCTGACTCCTGAGCTGGGTTGAGAGCTGCTTGGGTCAGCATTAGTTGGCCAAGGCCAATTTGTGCCAAAGACCATGATTACAACACAACATATAAAAGATAAGCTTCCAGCACCCATGCCCTGGCTCTGTGTATTTTCCTAGCCTAGGTGTGACATTTTTGTCTTCTTCTCTGTGAAACTACCAGTTCATAACTACCAGAAATAAACGTACGTGTAAGATAGGGCCCAAGGTTGGGATGGGAGGATGACAGAAATGTGGACCAGCTTCTAATGAAGCAGGAGCCAACAGACAATGAACCTGTAAGAACTGGATAAGGAGGGGTCTGAGATGAGGTTCTGGCATCATACATACAACAGAAAACGAATATTATTCATTAGAAATCACATGATCAGAACAAGGGGTTTCCACAACAATTTGAAACAAAAGGAAGCACTTCATCTCATCATGCAGAAATTACTTGGGGAAAGCAGGTTAGAACAAGACCTTATAGAGAGTTATGAGTTAAAAAAAAAAGGGGGGGGGTAATTAAGCAAACACTCGGAGGTTAGATCCGCTAATGACTGTTAAACACAGTGGTCAGCATACATTCTCCTGCTGAGGGAGTTCTTAAACCACCAACTGCCACAAGCTGCAAGGGCAGATCCAGAGGATGGATCTAGTCGTGCTTCCTGCCTACAGCCCTGACGAAGCATCTCTTCCCAATCCCCACCAGAGATGGGCTATCGCACTAGCACTGCCCATGTATTCATGGTGTATTCATACCTGCTGTATTCATCTGAGTGTTGAGATACAATTAGAGAAGCAGGGGAGGGAGCAAACTGCTAAAAAGTCCTAACCAGTGCAAGCTACCATATTTCCCCAGTCTGCTGGATGCCAGCAGGGATGCTGAGATGGACCCAGCTCCTTCTCTGAGGTTATGGGTGCTCTGACATTTGCCTTTTCCTTTCCCTGGGCTGTTCCTGCTCCCACCAGCCATAGAAAAAGCAACGATTGATTGTTGCCTTTTCACCTGGGGCTGAAGGCAGGTGGGAACAAGGAGTCGCTTGTTTCCTCATTCTTTTTTTTTTTTTTCTCTCTTGAAAAAGTGTGCTAATTAACAGGGACAGGAAACCACTTACCAGTTCTTTCCTGAGCCATGTCAAAGCTTCATCGATGCTCTCAAAGCCACCTATTCTCCCTGAGGTAAGAGTCACCTTGTCCTGGGCAGGGCTCCCATTGAGATGCATCTGCACCTTCCTCAAGGGGACAGTGTCCCCCAGGGATTTTTTGGCCTCGGTCGCCTCCTCCTCTCCCGATGGCTGGGGGCTCTTCCATGCCTGCTCCTCCAGCTTTGCCTTCCACTCCAAGTAGGATGGGCGCCTGGTCTCCAGTCTCAGCTTCTCCGTCAATGCCTTAAGGCTCCTCAGGTGGTCATCAGGAGGAGCAGCACTTCCAGAGCCAGTGTCTGTGCTGTCCAGAGCCTCTTCTATTTGGATTTTGGGTAGAGACATCCTCTCTGGGAGTCAAACAGCATAGAGTTGTGCTGCAAAGGGCCAGGGATGGAGGTAGGAAACCCTCAGGGCTGGACCAGCTCCTGCGGCGTGACAAACGCAGCCCCTCGGAGGACAGACGCAGTGGTGGTGGTTTCTGCTCAAGCACCGTGCCAGCCCTGGATGAACACCTAGAAGAAAAACAGAGGCTTGGTTTCCAGTTTGAGAAGGAAAAGGGTGCGAGAAGGGAGAGACTGCTCTTGCTGCAGTGGAGGGAGCGAGGGCTTTGGGAGAGGCACAGTGCCAAGGTGCTCCTGGGGAGTGTTACCTCACCTCAGCTATCTGACTGCTTTTGGGGCAGGAACAGACAGGCTCTGGGTTTTAGGGAAGCTCTTGTTACCTACATCTCCAGTCTTAACTCAAGGGGCCATGAAAGGGTTGCCAAAGAGGCTGGGACATGTTCACAGACCCCTCTGGAGCTGTATCCCATAACCCAACGTCCTCTGGAGACAGCAATGGCTGTTGCTGGGGGTCGGAGTGTCTATGCGTGCTATTTTTCTGATTTTCTGGCGGGCAAACCTCTGTCTTTCCACTTGGGCAAAACAGGACCAGATAAAGTAAGACAACCCAAACTTCTCCCAAGAGTCTGGGCCAAAAGGAGAACTGGGAAAAGTGTTTTGTTTTTTTTTTCTTTTTTCCAGTGTTACAGATTTGTGTTCAGGTCTAGGTTTGCCAAAGGTGCCAATCTGCAGCCATAAGATTCAGCTCCCTCCTGTCCAGCAGGCTCAGGGCAGGAGCATGGTCCCCGGCCAAGTGCGGGAGTAACTGGGGTGCTGGCATGGTTTGGGTTCAGATGCTTGTGCTGAGGGAGACTTGGGCTAGTGGTTTCCATCACTGGCCATGTCCAGTGTGCCCATTGGGTTTGGTCCCAATGGTCCCCTTCAAAACACACTGGTGGAGGACTAACACAGAGGAGCCAGGAGCTTCCTCCCAGCTTCTCCTCCTGCCACCGCATGGGAACTCAGGGAAGCTGTGCCCAAAGCTGCTTTGCCAAACCATGGGACCTGGAGGGACAGAGGGCTCAAACAACTCTGCAAGAGTTAAGCTCAGGAGCTTCTGTGTTCATTTGCTGGTAGGATCAGATAAGAGACTTTCTCAAGGTCGTATGCTCATCTATGGCTGAGCTAGGAAGAGATTCAGAGCTCTGGTCTGCTCATCCAACACAAAACAAAATATTTTTTGCCTGCCTGGTAACATGCCCAGAAAGGCTGGCCAGGACGTATGCGGCTTTCTATCTAGATGCACTAAACCACAGCAATATGAGTTACTCAGCCATTCTTTCCCTGCTATTTACGCCCACAAAGACGTGTGTAACTCTGAAATCCAGACCATAATTATGCCTCTCCAACCTTTTCAGTAAGAAGATTCAATTTAAAATAAACCCCAACAGAGAGCAAGATTTATCCCACAATTGTGTGCAGGCACATGAGCTCAACAAGGAGTTGATAATATACACACAGACAGTCTGGGGGTGGAGAATTAGTCATGTTGCGGTCTTGTTCCTGCTCCTATTTATGTTAATGAGAGTTTTACAGTGAGCCGGAGCAAACACAGATACTATATCAGGTTGAAGCCAGCAGCTCTCATGCCTGCAGCAGCAACAATTTTCTTTATTTTCCTGAAAAATAACTCAGAACGGAAAAGCAGACGGCTGCCCTGTCACAGAGTCAGGTCCTGCACCAGCTCTTGCACTGGTGCTCTGCAGAGCTGAGGGCATGTCCATGAATTTCACACGCCTCCAGCTCCAGCCTACCAAAATCAATAAAGGCAAATGCGTAATGACTTTAAAGACCTCACTTCTGAGCTTTTTTTTCTGTCCATTGAGATGGAGATTGTCAGGGGTGACCAAAACCAGCAGCCCAATAGAGTCTGCTGCAGCTCCGCACTGGGCTACTGGATTTGCAAATCCAAAGATAACATTTTTATTGTAAGACTGACTTTTCTGAATTCCACAGCTACAAAGCAGAGCCCCCATAAAATCTTTTGTCTTGTGTCTTCAGCATGTATAAAATCCTCAGGGTGGAAAAGGCCTTTGCTATTTGAGCCCTGGGTACGCTCAGTTAGCATTTACAGCACTGGACCATGAAAACAGGACAGCGGTTTGGAGCATCCTCTTTGTCGTGATCCCGCTGCAGTCTCCATCTCCCTGTCAGTGCCTCCCAGCAGCTTTGAAGGGATTTGATTTTTCTGCCCTGAAAGCGGCACCAATCCAACCCATCCTTCACCTCCTCCCAGGTGCAACACAAAACCTCTCATTCACTCTGTAGGGACAACCCCTAAATAGGCAGTCTGTTCCCCAGCCTGTCCGAAAGCAAAAATGACAGAGGAGTCACCTGTAATTTCCTATCAATATCTTGGACTTGGGTCAACGATCTGCTGTAGAAAAAGAGATCTGAAATTGGTAAGCGTGTGAAAAATGTCTGTGTGCGAGGCTGTAATACAAACCTGTTTGCTGCCTGAGAGCTACCCAGTTCCCAGGAATAAGCCTGGCCTCTGGCTCAAATCAACAGACATCTCCCAGCCCCAGGCTCAGTTTCCCCCTGGGCTGGCCTGTGCAAAGGAATTTAAGTGATTAACCCTTGATTTATCTTCATTGTCCCACTTGCCAGGGTGAGGGCATTCATGCTGTGCCTAATTAGGGCTAACAGGAGTTCAGCACCAAAATAGGGTGAGGGGCTGCTCCCACCTCTACTAAGACCCTTTGCTCAGGGGTTTCTCCCTTCCCTTGCATGACTCCTATCAATCCTGAAGGCACAGGGCACAACAGGTCACTGAGACAACAAAAACCCCTTTAATTTAATTCTTGGGTTAGCTTTCCATTGGAGAAGTCAGCTTAATTGACCTACCCTGCAAACTGTAATGCAAAGGGATTAGCAGAAGCACACGACCAGGATGGGGAAATAACAGGACTGTCAAACTGGACTGGGTGTGAAGTCCTACCACGCCAAGACTCATGGAGCTGGCATGCTCCGAGGCTTGGCTTTTGCATGGTTGCAGGTCAGCAATGCAAACCATGTTCTCTTCCACACCAGACACACCTTGTGAAGCTCATGGGTTGTCCTATGCTCTAAGAAACCAGGTCCAGTGGCACAATCTGCCACCACAACTTCCCACTGCAGCCGTTCCTCCAGCCCTGAAGCAGATGCAGAAGACCTGTCCCCATCACACCCCCTCGGACATCCCTGCCCATGCATTAGAGCAGGGGATCAGGAGAACCACATGAACATTCCCTGAGAAAACGGGTGTGATGGGGTAAGGAGGCAAGGCAAGGTGTACAGGGGTGTGAGAAAAGCTTCTCTTTATCATTGCTGATGACGGATAACAATATAACTCAGATGCTGTTCATGGTTAAAAGGGAGATTGCACAAAATGATGCTAGGCACAGCCTTTTACCCTATGGGAGTTTTACATGCCTTGGAAGTTTTATACATCTGTACGTTCCCCATCAGCTCTCTGTGCCCTGGTCAGCTTTGAACATGAAGCATTCATGAAGCAGCATTTGTTGGTGTGTGCTGGGATAGGGCAGCACAGGTACAGCCTGATAAATTCAGGGCTGCAAATAAGGGTACACGGTGCTTTGGGAGGTCACATGCTGGGAAGCAAGAGGTCTAGGAGAATAAAGGAAAAAAAAAAGAAGGGAAAAACACTCAGGATGGAAATGGGAAGGAAAAAGCAGAATAAATAAAACAGTCAGCCAAGGCAGAGGAGTGGGAGCAAATTATCTTTCTCTCTTCACTATTGCTGGTGGACTTCAGCTTACGGTAATAACATTTTTTATTGCAGAGGAGCAGCAGCAATTGTAAGAGTTTCTATCACTCTGCTCGTCTAGTCTCTGAGAATTGAAAAAAGCCTCCGTATGAGACAAAGCCCAGGCTGAGGGAAGCCCTTTTGCAGGATGAAGGGGTGCCCACAGAGCCCATGGATGACGCTTCTGGCATGGGTTAAACATGGCAGAGGTAACGGTTTGGCCTGTCAATAACCTTCAAAAAGCTCTTCAGCCCTTTTTATGCCTCAATTTCCCTCTCACTGAATAGGCAGTTCATGCAAATGGTCTTCAGGAAAAAAGCTCTGAGGATCTTCAGAGACGTACAGAGATTCACCTCTGGTGTCTTCAGGTCTCTCCATCTCATCCAGGTCCCCATGCTCTGGCTATAATCAGTGCAGGGACACTCTCTACAATCCACAGAGTTTTGGGATGCACATCCCCTGACTGTTTGCAAGGCATTTACTCCAAGGATTTGCATAGGTGTCACCCTACGGACCATGCAGACACTCCTTGACCCTACGAAAGAAAACCCTGGAGTAAATTGTACCTGCGAACATCATCACCAAGCTCTGCAGGTCCCAGTGGGTCCGGAGCCTGAAACGGCAGGCTGAAGAAATACTGAGGTAGAGCGAGAGGTGGGGAGGATGGTGCCCAGTGTGTGTACTCCGTGCAGGGAGAGCTGTGTTTGCTTTCCTTCTCGTCACAGCAAAAAGACAGGGATGGGGTGGGGATGGCTGACCCCCCTGGGGGTCTGCAGCAGGTTGGCAGTGGGGCAGTGAGGAGGAGATGCCTCTGCAAGGGGGTTGTCATAGAAATGGAATAAGGGAGGATTCTGGCTGCTGCACGGTGGTGGATAGAGGCTCCAGAGCATCCTCTGGGCAGCCGAGACCCTGAGCAGCGGATGAGGGAGGGAGAGACCCATCTGCATCAACACTGCATCTCCCCAGAGGTGGTGGTTCCTTTCCAGGGAGGGTGCACAGGAATCACTCCTTTCCCCATGCCAAAGTGACCTCACTCAGGAGGGGAGCTGCTGTGCTGGGGTTGGGGTTGTGGGCTTGGGCTTTTCCTCACCCTGGGGTCCCCTGGCACAGCCCCCCAAGAAGCACGGCTGCAGAATGCTGCTCCACACCAGGATCCTGCAGTGACGGAGAGCAAATCGCTCCCCCAGCTGTTCCATGGACTTCAGAGAAGAGAAAATCTCCCTGGGTTATATTATCCAGCATTTGGCCACCCAATCCCTTTCTGCAGCACCTGAAATCTGCTCCTGTAGAAAACTGATCTGCTTCCCAAATGCCTTTCTCACCTGTCCCAAAGTGACCTTCAGCCTCCCTACCCCTAGAAAGAGAAGACTCCAGCAGCCTGAAGATCTGCCCGATCCTGAAGCCAGGACTCCCTCCAGGGCAGGGGTCCCTGCTGAAATTGGTGCTGCCAGGATCAGATGTTCTCTGCCTGCTCAGAATGGTTGGGGCAGGATGGAAGAGGGTCTGCTCGTGCAAGGCTGGAGGGGTCACGGCAGAGCCCTCAGTGCCCACTGGACATAGTGCCCATGGAGACCTCCTGGCCACACTCATACGGGCTACGAGCTTGTCCCTTCTTCCAGGGGCAAGATGATGACACTGAAATGACCAAGCTGAGCATCACAAGCACAGGTGCAGGTCCATATCTGGTGGCTCTATCTTCAGGCCTCCTTGCAGGGCTGCCCATGTTGGCTGTGTCCTTTCACACACAGAGAGACCTGACTTCTAGCCTAATACATGACAAAAGCCCACGGAGGAGACCAAGTTATTGTCCCTGGGGTTGATCCAGAATGCAATGCCCTTGCAGGGGTTTGGACAGGTGGTCACAGAGCCGCCCCGTGCAGTGGTCTGAGATATAGGTACTGCACCCAGCTTAACGGGATCCCGAGTGCACCTGGATATTCCTGTCCATTTACTGCCCCAGACAAACCCCCAGAAGACCTCCCAGACAGCTTGGATGCTCAGGGCAGCAGTGGAGAAGCAGCCCCTCCTGCTGCTTCAGTCCTTTGAATGTGGACATGGCATTCACAGATACATGGGGGAAAGGGGGAAGAAGTGGAGCTTTCCATTCACATATGACCTGGAGCAGGGTGAGGATTCTCCCTGGCATGTCCTTCTGCCCAAATGACCTCCAGAAAGATCCCTTAACACTGCGATGAAGGGACGAGGGGAGAGCAGTGCAGGGCTGCAGAAAACCCACCAGCCTGACAAGAAGAACTGAACAGAAGCGCAGAGATAAGAGGGGACCAGTTCGTACTCCCTGCCCTAAGGTACTTCCCCCTGGCTGATCTCCAGCATCACTAGCAGAGTCAGAACCTGCTTCAATAAATACATCTGTACCTTCCTGCCTAGCTATATCTTATCCCTCCTGCATCCCCTGCACAAAATCAAGCAGGCTCCTTGCGAGGAAGCAGGACTGAGATTGCTGCCTGCTTCAGATGGACCCTAGCAGCTCCATTTTCAGACCAGCTTAACTCCTCTTGATCAGCAGATTTCCAGCAGTTCTGTGGAAATCCTGCATGAAGATGGGCATTGCCAGATATTTGGCATTCCCGCAAACCAGTCTTTTGGTGAGTGGGAAGTATGTGCAAACTGGGAAGCTGGATGGGGTCAGTGTTCTCAGCCCACAGCCAAAGCCAGGTATGATTATTCTTAGAGGGAAAGGGATTAAGCAGCAGTAGCAAAGGCAAGTTTACATGCTTTTGGTGAATACACCCCCTCTACCCTAGTCATCTTCTGGTAAGGTCTGTTGAGGTTGAAGGGACCCATGGATTATGGGCAAGGGTTGCTTCTCCATTCACTGCCCCAGGGTCCTAGCAGGTTCTGGGACCTAATCTTGGAGGTGACACGCCTAACCTGTCCCCAGAGATGCCCCCAAAGGACCCATGGCTTAGCAGAACCAGTTCCTTCCCTTATTTTTCCTGCTGCCACCCCAAGCACTGCTGCATTTCAGCAAGGAAAGAGCAGATGGAGCGGGCAGAGACCTCTGTGCCCGTGCAACCAGGGTAATGAGAAGGGCTGGGTCTCCTTGGGAATGGGCCAGGTCAGGCTGAGAAATGCTCACTTCCCAGGAGACTAGCACAGGGAGTTATTTTTCCCTAAATGCAGCATGGAAGGCAGAAGGGTGTGCTTTCAGAAAAAAAAAAACAACCTCTTTCCGGCTTTGCTGGGCTTCATTCTGCCCAGCACTGAGCTCACCCTCTACAGAGGCAAGCGCGAGGGCCAGCTTCCATTCGGGATGCCGAGGCTCCAAGTTAAACTGATCGTGGGAGCGGGGTTGGCCCCCCAGGGATCCCCTAATCCTCTTTACATGCTCCTTGTCCCATCCAATTACCCGCCTTGGTAGCTGCCCGAGCAATAATCATACAACCCCTGTACTCAGACCTGACTTCTCCCAATGTTGAGCTGCACTTTGTTATTTAATATTAATTAAGGTGAACTGGTTGCGAACAGACCCCCGCTCCCTTCCCCCAGAAAGGATACGTTACTCTGAGGCTGCTTATTAATTTTTTTTTTTCTGCAGTGTCTCAGCTACATTTTGCAAACACCTAATGGCTGCAGAGCTATTGCAAGCCCAGAGCTTGGGAGATGCCAGATCCCTCCCATTCTGTTTTATTTTTTTGTGTCGTACAGATCCCCCCCATGAAAAGGTACCACTGCAATGGCCATTCAAAAGCAGAAGAGACCTGAGATGCAAATAACAGTGACAGCCCCAGTGTGCTGAAATGATGGCTGGCAGAGAAAAAACCCACAGCAGCCAAACCAGGCTTGTTCCCACTGAAAAGTGGGGAGTTCATAGGATACAGGGGATGAGCAGACAAAGCGAAAGGAATTAGGGGGACACAGCTCCTCACTGGAAACAAGGCACCTGGTTTTCACCCATTTTACCACCACCCCCCTCTACTGAGGTCGCTGATGTAGAAAAGCTCCGAAGAGCAGAGCAGGACCGAATAATACAGGGAGCATCACAGGAAACCAGGGAGTGGTCTCCTTAGCCCTGCGCGGGTGCCTGTTTTGGGAAAGGTGTCGGTCTGGACGGACTGGAGAGGGTGCGGGCTGTACGATTCGGGTGGTGGGGTGCGCGTCGCACCGGGGTACGCTGCCTGGGGTTGCACAAACGTTTGTGCTAGGAGGGGTGTGGGCTGACGGTATTATTTTAGCAATTAGCCCCAAGCTGTTATAAAGGGCTCTGAAGAAGTTCTGGGTGATTCCCCCCCCCACCCGCCACGTCCTCAGTGTTAACATGAGCTGCAAGGGCCAGAGCTGAGCAGGTGGAAACCTGCTCTGCTCAGCACACAGTGCCTGCTTCAAAAATCAAAGGTAGCTACGCCCTGTGAAGCCACCGCGCTTTATCCCATTATGTCTGCACTGCACAAACCGACAAACCTTTCCAGGGCTCTTGTAAATCTCAGGGAGGGGGCAGAGGGAGCAACAGGTGATTGTCCTGAAACCTGGCCAGACTCTTCCCTGTTACACCTCATCCAGTGCAGAAAAAGGTGGTGAGTACCCCCCCGCTGCTCCCAGCTGAGAGCAAAATCCACAAGCTTCATCGTAAAGGAGGACACAAACCCTGCTCTGATTTCCAGCCCGTCCCAATCAACAAGGAGCCACTCTGCCAGCCGTCCCCAGGGGATTTTGGCAGAAGGCAGAAGATTGTGGTTGGGGGGGTTGAACACAATACAAGCCCCCAGCCCCACCATGTCGTAGCCGGCACACCAGACCCCAGTGCTGAAGTTCATGGTGCATGGGGTCCCCATCGCTCCCACCCGATGCTTCCCAGGGACCTGCTCCTCGCTGCTACCCCTTTCCATGGGGCTCGAAAAGCCGGGGATCCCCCCAGGCATCTCTCAGACATCTCCCATCCAGGGTGCAGCGGGGTGTCCCCAGGGTGGCCGTGCTCCCCCGCCAGCCCCAGCACGGCCAAGCCAACGTGAGCAACAAACTTACCGGGGACCAAGTCAGAGGGAAGATCGCACGGACATCTTGGTTCCCTCCTTCCACCTCGGGTCTCCAACTTGGTATTTGCAGAGCAGTGTCACCAGTGCCTTCAGGAGACTGTCTCATCCTCTCTTGTCTCGCTTCAGAAATCTCTGTGTGTGTGTGGTGGTTTTTTTTTTTTTTTATTTAAGGGACTTTTTTTTTTTTTTTTCCCCAGTGGTTGCGTCAGGCCTGTTGCCTGGAGACAGGCGAGCTATTCCAGTTTGAGCTTTTCAGTCCAGATTTCCTCTCTCTCTTTCATTCATACCACCAAGCCCTGAACCTACCTCCCACCAAGCAATAACCCTAGAGAGACCTGAAAGGGAGGAGCTGCACAGCCTGGGTCCTAAACATCCTCCGACACCAGCACCCAAACGAGGGAAGAGGGCAAACGATGCCCTCGGCGTGGGTAACAGGGATGGATGAAGGGGTGCTGTCGAGGGCATCCACCCAAAAAGCTTCCAGGAGATGCCTGGAGAGCTGGTGTACTCCCAAAGGAGCCTGTGGCTCTTCCCAAAACGAACCGGGCTGGTGTTCCCGTGGCTGTTCCCGTTGCATGCCGTGGAGAGCTATGAGCCCTTCTCCAAGGAGCCTGGGGTCCTCTGGCACTCGGGAGAGCTTTGGGATAATGTTTTCCAGATGCTATGGCTCGCCCAGGGGTCAGGGGAGTTTTGCAAGGCTTCATCAGCATCTCCGGGAAGCCCTGGGGTGGGTATCTCCGGGCACCGTGGCTAGTACTCGCTTGCTGGCACCATCCATCCCTGGACTGAAACCAGCTCAGAAACCAGCTCAGAAACCAGCCTTTGCCTGTCTCTTGTACTGGGAAAGTGCCTGTTGCTCCCACGTCACCCCAGTGGGGCTGGAAACCATTTTAACTGCTTCCAAGGAGGGACTGATAGAGACATGTGCCCCAGCCGCTGGCTGACCGGGGCCAGAAGCAAAGGCAGGGGACAGAGAAGAAGCAAAGGCAGGGGACAGAGAAGGTTTTGTATTCCTTCACCAGGAGCTGAAGGTTAACCCCTGGAAGTCTGGGGACAGCTCTCAAAAGCACCCCACACCTCTCTCCCCATATGCAGCTATTGCACATCTGGTGTCTCTCGACCACTGGCTGTGTTTGCAAACCTGGTGGTGCAAAGGGTTAAGTGTTGGCATCAACACCTAACCATCCAGGCCCCTTCCCACATTCAGCTTTTGTGAGAAAACCCCCCTCACAGCCTCCTTTTTTTTTTTTTTTTTATACCCTTCCCTTCTCCTGCCTAAACTCTCCCTCCTCTCCCCCACAGGCATCAGGGAGAGATTTACAGCCCTTTCCTGAGTCCAGCATCACAACAACAGCCTTACAAACTTTATCAGAGGGCTGAGATTTCCCACCACCCTTCCAATGCCAGCCAGACCGGGGGTGCCTCAGACTCCCCCAATAATTTGGATGCTGTGTCTGTACAGCACCGAGCACAGGGGGAGCGGGCGCCCAGAGAGACACAGCAATGCAGACTGCAATGAGCGGAGAACAGCATTTGCACATTTCTGATGCAAATGCAATTTTTTTTTTTTTTTTTTTTTGCTTTACCAGCACCCTTTTTTGTCAGATTTCAGATGTGCATACGCAAACTCAGTCTGGTGATCAGCTCTTGTTGTGCTGAAGGCAGGCACCCGACGGCTTGCGCCCGCCCTTCCTGCGACTGCTGATGATGGAGAGGGACCAGGAAGATGGAAGAGCTGTTGCCTTCATGCTAAAATTATCTGACACAGACCTACAGCTGCATTTTAGCCCTTAGCAGCAAACGGGTTGTTCAACATTTCCTGCAGCATCTCATCAAAACAAAACCTGGGTCTGTGCCGATGAACCAGGCAGAATCAGGGAATGGGCATGGGCACAAGAGCCTGGTGAAATGCAATCTCTGGTCTGGTTTTGACATAGGACAAACAATCCTAGGACATGGCTCAGGAATAAGCAAGACCAGGGCCCCTTCCTGACAGACAGCTTGGATGCAGCTACCCACATTTGATAGCCAAGAGCATTTAATTGCACAAATGTGGCCAGACAGGGTCAGTTGGCCTCAGGGCCAGAGACCAGGTCTAGCACATGTTAGTTTACTAGCAGAAGTGTCGCTGCTGAGGCTGGACATGTATCTCATCGCCGTAGCAGACCACACGTTGTCACCAGCTCCCTCTTCTGTAAATGTTTATTTTTAATTTAGTTGTGTAATGGATTTCAAATGAGCTGCCATAAGACATCAGTGAAAGGCTGGAGCCGGGTCCCTCTGAAATCTCTTCATGGGTTTTGAATGTTTTGGGGCCTGACTTTTTCTCATTTGTCTTCACCCAAAAGATGTGTGGTGGGGAGCTGCTGGAGAGCAGCGACGCTCCCAGCGACGAGGGTCTAACCCCAACCGCCTGCAGCGGGTAACTGAGATTAGACGTGATGAGTCAAAATAAACCTGTGCAACACTAACACTGTCCATACCTATGGCTTAGCTTTTTTTTTTTATTTTTGCTCAGATTAAGCCATGCCTGTTACACTCAGAGATGCAGAACCTGCCAGTTCCTGGAGTTACGTCCCACAGCATCCCTGGGCACAGCACCTTTTCCAGAGGACACCTGAATCCTTGGGAACACTTGGATCCAAGACTGGGTCCCTGCTGAGATGTGATTTTGCAAAGCCCAAGCTGCCGGCTATAGTGGTAATTCCCTGCAGACTTTCTTGGGAACCCAGATCTCCTGTGCTGATATAAGCACCACAAATGCTCTAAGGTAGATGTTCCCTGTAGTCAGCTAAATCTCATCTGGGCCTTCAGAGCTGCCTCTGTATCACCAGAAACAGGCAGAAATGACCATTCCTCTACCATAACAGCAGTTGTTTGACACAGCTCAGATTTGAACCAGCTGCTTCTTGCCCTGGCTCCTAGCTTTGGGGAATTTCTCCTTGTAGGCATCCTGCCAACAGAGCATGGAAGAGCTGGACCTCCCAGCAGGGGAGTGTGGCCATTCTGTGGGACCATGTGCCAGGAGCATCTTGCAGGAGTATTGATGGTTGCTTCTCAGCTGGTCACCAAAGAAATGCACTTCCCCCAAAGCAAATTCCTTGGGGCTCAGCCTGCCCAGGCTGGGATGGGGCGAGGAGGCTGTGGTGCCCTCAACCATCAGTGTCCTATCCTAGCCAGGTGCAACCTCCACTCCCTGCACAGGGACTTGTACCAGAAAAGTCCTCTGACATCGTCCCAGGGCCACCCCCAGGTAAGCCAGTGAACCTGGAAATGTGGCAGAGGCACCTACAGAGGGCAGCAGGTCTCCAGCTAATCCTGTCCCCACGTCAACCCCAAAGGAACCGATGCGAGCACAGAAGACCTGCAGAGGGTTGTGGTCACCCGGTTGCTCATCTCCATAAGATGATCCCTCCATCACAGAGGGACCTGGGACTGGCCTTTTCCAGTATTGCTCTGTTTGGGTCAGCTTGTTTAAGAGATGTCTTTTCCCAGCTGGGTTGGCACGAGGTTTCTGAGCAACACAGAGGAAATAGCCCACTGCAAGGACAAGCCCCCTGAATCCATGTGTTTGGCCCGGTTCTGCTTCTGGATGATGCTGAGCATCCACCCCTCACCCTGCTGAAATTATGTGCATGCTGGGACTGAGGAATTGCCTTTCCCATAGAAAGAGTTGTCCACCCCTGTCTTCAGGCCCAGCCTGGAGTGTAATGCAGATTAATTGTCAGTTACTGGGATGTGGCACGGGGAGGAATTGGGCTCCTGGGTATCTGGAATAACATGGCAGAGAGTGCTGGGGCTGTTTCAGCATAAACCAGCTTCAAGCAAGAGGGAAGTTGGTTTTTGGACCATATATCCTGCATGTAGGTGGAGGTAGAGTAGTGATGTAGGGATGCAGGGGAAAGATAGTGGTAAGTGAAGAGCTTCAAGAACAAGGCAAGGGGCTGTGAACGTTTCACTGCTATTTGGAATAGTTCTTAACCTTGACCCTCCTCGTTCAAATACCATCCCTGTGAGCAATTAGGTTTCTTTCTCAATATTTTCAGAGGTTAGTATTTTGTTTTCCTTTGAATTTCCAAACCAATTGTATTGTTGGTCTGTCCATCAATGCTCCCTCCAAATGACTTGTAAACTTTCTGGTGAATTGTAGCTGAATTTGGTAAGGGGGGAGATGTTTCAAAGATGCCAAGAGGTGGCTGAGCAGAGGAGTGAGGACTCCAAATCCACTAGAGGAAAAGCTTCGTGGTCAGTACCACCTGGGTGTTAAACACCAAAGCATCAACAGGAAATCAGATTTCATAAGTTTCACCGTCATGGAACACTGTGATGTTTTTTGCATTGCATGTTGTCTTGGGGTATCAGCAATATTTTCTCTATGGGTTTCTCCCAGGTGAGTCAACATCAAAGACAAAACCAAAGGACTTCATGCCTGAAGTCTTACCAAAACCACGGTGGGAATTTTCAGCCCACCTGTTCTTCACAGGTAGAAAAAATCAGTTTGGTAACTCCAGAACTAACTTTGCAAGTGTGTATATTGAGTTAGCAAATTATTCCTCCCTCAAAATCCAAGAAAGGTCCCAAGCCCTGAAGAACTAGGAATCATTTCCAAAGAAAAACAAAACCTTTTCCAAAGATTTGAAGTGGCTCATTCGTAATGACTTTCCTTTGATAAACCTGCTAATCCAACTCATTGCAACAACCCATAGAAGCAAAAAGCATTTACAATGTCAGGACTGATAAGTAGTTCTCCATCTCTCCACTCTGCTGGAAAAAGGACTTCGGTTCCACTTTCACCCAAAATATTTGCTGTAAATTATTTTCCTGAACTGCTATTGAACCAAAAATTCCCCTTCCAGTCTTACCAGAAAGGCATCTTCACTGAAAAACAAAAGAGTGGAGTGATCTTGTGTGGACATCATCTCCTCAAACTTCAGTTAAAAAAAATTCTGTGATTATCCTGAACTTATTTCCTTGGCTTCTTGAGCCAAGGAAGGGAAAGGTAAGGAAAGCCCACCTCAGATACCTGCTTTACGTTGGGATGAATGAATGCTGAAGAGACAAGCTCCAGCATCCCTGTCCTTGTCACCCCCCTCGGTGCCAGAGTCACTTTCTGCTCACACTTATGGCAAGAGATAGGTGAAATTTCCTGGATTTGTAACTGATTGTCAGAAAACACAGTTTCACTTCAACACTTGGTGGTTTGACAAACTCAATCTGGACAATAGCTTCAGTTCATGGCAAAAAATGAGAGACGAATAATTGGTTTTGAGGTTTTTTTCAGCCCAGCAGTTTGTTTTTTCATGTTCCTAGTTCAAATTGACCCCTGTTGGGGGCATTAAGATGAAAACAAGTGAATTGTTGTTGCTTGTTAGATTCTTCTGCTTTGCTTTTTTTTCAGCCTAGTGAAGGAACCACAAAATCAAACTTTTGCAACCCTCCCAATGACCACTATTGCAGAGAGATCCATACTTCGGAGGTTTCTCCATCCTCCAGACAGCCATCAGCAGGAAGCTGTTATCTCAGCCAACGATGCTACCTGACACTGCAGGACCAAGACCCAAGATTCAACCTTCTCTTACATAAAGTTGTCACACCTCATCTCAAAAAAGGGTTGATAAGCAGCCGTTGCTCCACCTGCCTCAGGCAGGATCCCTCTTGTCCTGTTTGATGGAGCTTTGGCTGGTTTGTCTTTCTGCTTGTCTCGACGTGGCAGAGGCTCTATCCAAAGTCCAGCAGGATCAGTAGGTGACACACATCAGCTTCCTGGCCTTCAGGGGGGTTGGTGGGTCTGAAACCCTGCTGATGAGGGTGGAAATGAGAATGATGGAGCTTCACAGTATTGCATGGCTGGAAATAAAGCTGTGTCCAAAGACCCTTGAGGATAGCAGGCACCGAAGGACCCCAGCATAGTGAGAGCGGAGCCGATCCCTGCCCACAACAGCTCCAGGTGGGCACTGGGTGCTTACCCCCAGCAAAGCCTTTTGCAATACAGCAAGTAGCTAACTGCATAATATAGAGGAAAGGCAGATCTTACAAGATCTTACATACAAGCGATAAAGAGATACTAGGTTGTGCTGTTAGCTGTGTCCCGTACCTCTCTTCCCCCATCCCCCGTGCCTTAAATCACATCAGCTGTCTTGTACTCGCTGCCGAAAGGCAGCCAGCTCGGAGGAGGAGGAACACAACCACTCTCTTTACATGAGATTTTAAGCAGAAATAGAACCTCAAATGGAAAGTGAATAAGATTAAAGCACTGTAACCTAGATGATTACAAAAGGGGAAACTGTTCAGACTAGAACCTGATTGGAGATAAACTCTCCCAAAGGTTAAGCGCATGCAATAAATATCTCCACGCCAGCTATTGGCCCAGACTGCAGTTAGCTGTGAATGGGCCAATCTAGAAAACTCAAGAACCCATATTTCTCCTCCCATTTGCAGACCAGTTTTACACTCTGTGGCTCCAGGACATGACTTTCAACTCACGCCAGCCTGAATGAGGGTGATCTGGGGCATCATTTGTAGCGGGACGGTACTTTTTATAGCCCGCTGAGCCTTTGCGGGTAACGGTTCTTCTAAGGTAGACACTGTTCTAACATTAGTGCTAAATGAGCAGTGTGGTTATACTACCAGCTCTTAATTGCTATAAGTGTAACAAACCAGTTTGATTTGTCATTCAGCTGTTGTCGACAGGAAACCACTAACAGCAGTCAACTGACAACGCCAAGAAAAATTAGGGTTTCTCTTTCAATGTGTTCTAAGGATTAAAACTTATCAAGGCGAGCTGATGTTCTTAAGTACGCACACTGCAAGGGATTTTTTAACTCTGGTGGACAACTAGGATCAACTGGGATATGATTTAATCTGAACAAAGGAATCACCAGGTAAGTGCAAATTATTTTCTAGCAATTTTGCTTCATTCCTGATGCCTGTTTATTGCATGGAGCTCCACTGGATGCATCCCTTTAGAGCATTTAAAGATTTGGCCCATCTCTAGTTATTGTCTATGGACCTGTGGTGGGATGTTCAAGGGAATGGGCCATACTGCTGCTGCGGATCGGGGCAGGGTGCATCTCTTTCATTCCTTCTGGCAGTGTCTCAGTGCTGAAATCGGGGCATGCTCTGAGGTGAGGCTGGTGCTCTAAGTCAGGAGCTGACCCAGTGGGTTCTCTCCTGGGCACAAATCAACCTCTTTCTCT
The DNA here is from genome assembly GCA_026212715.1 of Elanus axillaris. Taxonomy (NCBI): domain Eukaryota; kingdom Metazoa; phylum Chordata; class Aves; order Accipitriformes; family Accipitridae; genus Elanus; species Elanus axillaris. The sequence continues at coordinate 26,514,881 of JANZLQ010000017.1, read as the reverse complement.
TAAAAAAAAAAAAAAAAAAAGTGGATGAAAGCCCTTTAAATAGCAAGGGGTGAATGAGTTTCTTCCAGCTGAATTCCTTGGAGAGGAGAGAGAGAGGGAAGAAAGTGAAATCAGGGACCAAATTCTGAATTTAAAGGGAAGTGGAAGTTTGAAGGCTCAGGCTCCAACTCAGCAACCTTTGCTGATTTGGACCCATGGATGCTGTGTACGGTGCAGAGAAGGGTTGAGGCTTTAATTCCCCTTCTGTCAAGAGGCGCATTTGGGGCTGAGGTTCTTTCCTTACTTTGCTCCATAGATGTGTTGGCTGGTCTCCTTGGAGGTAATATTTTGTTTTCACCGGCTCCTCCATTCAAGCTGCTAAAACCAGTAGCATGTTAATGGTAGTTATGTACAAAGCTTTTGGCAAACTGGAGATCTTCAACGGAGTTATAGGAAGGTTGGACTTACTGCTTCTCCCCCTGGTCACTTCCCATCCCCATACATGCAGAATCTGTACTAAGTCCGTAACTTTCATTCGTGGTTAAAATTTAGGCCAGACTCAAATTTCCGCAGAGCTCTAACTTGGAGCATGGATATCCCACCTTATTTGCTGTTCTACTTCAGGGAGGGAAAAGCAGTTGCAATGTCTTGGGTATTTGCATCTTCGACCTCCTCAGGTGTTTACTTGGGGCTTTGTGGCCAGTGATGCCTGCCAAGGCAATGGTCTTCAAGGTGCTTCAGTTACCCGCCTTGTGAAATGGGGACATTTCTTGCCTTTCTTGCAGGGCTGCTGTGGTGTTTAATTGATTACAGATCTTTAAGAGTGCAAAATCAGGACAAGGTATGTACCCTGTCAGCAGTGAGGATTCCTGCTGCACACAGAGCAAGTGCACGTGGTCCTTGCTTCGGTACGTGCTGGAGAAGAGAAGGTAGATGGAAATTAAGAAGAGAAAGGACAGCTGCAGGGCAGCGAAGGCACCCTCATTAATATGCTCCATTAGTCATTCTGTCAAGGTTTAAGTAATTTTTATCAGAAGATTTGAAGGCTGCAGAGCTTGTGATTTCTTGCCCACATTTTGTTTTTTCTCCCAGAGCTCCTGCAGGATTATCATTATACTGATGCAAAAAATCTGTGAAAAAAAAAAATTCTGGCCCATTCTTGTTTTGTTCTGCCAAAATAGGGTTACCGTTGCCCCTTGAGGTTATGAAGTCCAAGGCTGAATTTTCTGACAGAGGAGGAAAGACCCAAGACATACTTTAGTGAAAATTTTGCAAAGGTGCTACTGATTTTTCTTTATCTGCTTTTCTAATGACTTTCTGTGTTCTGCTTAATTAGCGTGGGGGGTTCTGGCATGCATTTATACCCTTGGCTCTCAGCTGAGATGCTGTGCTCCTCAGCTCCTGTTAAATAAGCCCACAATATCCCAGGCTGAGCATCCCACTTCTGCACAATTTGGGCTGTGCGTCCATTTGAGACAAGGATAACGGTATCAGCTCTTTTATTTCTGCTTTGTGACTTTCCTCTTGACTGACCTTTCAGCCTTTAATTCTCAGTGACACCTTTATGGGCACATCAGAATCTAAAAAGGTCTTGAGGCCATATTTAGTTGCAGATAAGGCTTTTTTTCATCTCAGGTGTGGAAACAGGTCACCATGGATTTCACAGGGCTCACAGCACTGTGCTGAGCAGAGTAGGAGCACTTGGGCATGCTATTACTTCATCAATATTTGTCTTCCTTCCTTCCCCCCATTCTTTCCATTCTCTCTATGTTAAAAAGGGAGTTTCCTTGCTGCTCTTCCACGGTTGAAGAGACCCTGGGGGCAACCAAGCGTTGACTCCATGTGGGTGAGCTCCCCTGGAGTAAATCGTTTCCTGCAGACCCACAGGGTTCAATCATGGGCAAGAATTTAGCAAGGTACCTGGGGCTAAATCCCACTGGAGCCCTTGGGAGCCCCAAAGTTTCCATTCACGGCTTCATTTTATGTGGTGCAAGTCAGCTTTCTCGTTAGGTCAGCACCACATTGCAAGATTAGAAGTAGCTGAGGGGCTTAAAAAAGGATGCAATTCCCCCTTGGCAGAGGTCTTGGCAACAGATTACAGCCTCAGGGTCCTGCTGCTTGTTGTGGAAGAAGTGGCTGCACCGCTGGACATCACTGTGAAACTCAAAAGAAAGTACATCCCTCTACAAAACAGGATATACAGGGTCATGGTTATTGTTTAAAAATAAATGCTAAGGCGCAACATATGCAATACGAACGTAAACCAGACCTTCAGTATTTCTTGCTGGACAAGCCTTGTGCTTCTTACAGGTCAGCCTGTTTTCCGTATCAGGATTAAATCCATGTGAATTCATTTCGCTGGCCAGCCAAAAATATCCCCCCAAAAACCAGAACTCAAAACACAGCAGCTCCTTGTGTTGAAATAAAAAATAGGTTTGTAATTATAATTTTTTCCAAGAGAATGTTGCAACTGAGCAGGAGAACAATGTTTCTGTGGTTTCACGGAGCAATTTTGCCTTTGTTAATGTTGGTCAGTTTTAATTCGGAAAACATTGTGGGCTTGCCTATTCAAACTTCCAAACCCAATTATGAATTCCCGAAGGAGAGGGACACAGTTGAGCAAAGGTGTGGAAAGTGGTGACCAATGAGGAATTTTTCCAAGAAGGAAGGTTGCTTCATTTGCTGGAGCCACTGTGAAGAAGGAGGCGATTAGCTTCTTGCCCACCATGGGCAGGACAAGCAGGTGTAGGTCTTTCAGTGAAGGAAATCAGTACTGATCGTTAGGAAGTCATTTTAAGGCTATGGGAATTGGAGGGCTGGGATAGACTGATGGGCAGCAGTGGGAATTTCTAGCACCGAAAGCTTTGAAGCACAAGTTAGGTAGTCTCTCAGATTCATTGTAGATCCATCAAGTTAATAACCTTCTAGGGGCCAGTCCTACATTTCTGCCATCCTGTGAAATATATGTGACTTCTGAAATGAAAAGTGCTTTTCAAAATCTCTCTCCTACCTTTCCCCTTCTTTGTTTATTTACGTATTTACGAAATTATTCTCCAAATTTGACCAAATCTCACTGATCATTTCTGCTCCTCTGGAAACTGTGAAATGTGTTGCTGATCAAAAATGTGTTACTGACCCTCGAGTCCTGTGTGTCAGGCACGTAGGAGACAGAGCAGAAATAGAAAACACATGGTTTACAAATGAATCCTTCGCTACTTAATGAGGGGAGAAGAGTGAAAAATTATCCAGTTGTCCGGGAAGTCTGGTCTGCCTTACTCTTGGTTGAACATGGAATACTTTTGGTGGGTGAAGGATGGTTGAAAATACAATTTGTGCCATCTGCTTAAGGGTCCTTATGGCCAAGAGGCAAAAGAGGTGATTAGACCCATGCCAACCTCCCCAGGGTCCCAATTTACTACATTCTGGTGTGTTCTTGTACACAGAAGTTCACAGCCTCCCCTTTTCTCAGATTCCTGTGCTTCCCCAGGTTATGGTGGTTAGTGGTGAAGGACCATCAGGTCACACATGGTATCTTCATAAGGAGGTACCCCTCTTCTCCATGAAACCCTAGGGTGGGAAAGAAAAACCTTAAACAAAATGCCGCAGGCAGAGGAGCTGCAGGATTTCTTTCAGTCCAGCCGCTTGCCTGCCCAACACCGGAGCCACGATGTTATCCACATTTATGTGAATAGCGGCTAATGGTGAGTGGCTTGGAACCATGAAAATTTGGAGTAGAACATCTCAAAATATGTGTGTGGGAGGATGATGCTTGAGAAGGGGGCTTTCAATAGAGGTTAAATTTGATCTATAGAAAAAAGGTGTCACCTGCAATACGCAATGGAAGGAGGGAGAACTAAGGTCATACTAAGCAAATGAAGAAATTGATATAAAATCTTTAACTTTACTTTTATCTCAAGAGTTTTCCCTGTCTGTCTCTTACGTATTTGGGCTTCACCATTTTAAAAGCACAGGAAGAAGACTGCAGCTGCTTGAGACATTAATATAGCAAACTTGCAAGGAGAAATATTCTTTTTCCAGTGAAAGATGCCAATATGCATGGTGTTTTTGTGACAGAACCTTTTTAGGGGTGGCGATTTCCAATGGAATGCTTTTTTTTCCTGGAAATTTTGGTGGAGAAGTGGGAAAAAACGTTCTGTATAAAGTCACTGGGTGGGCTGCCAATGAATAACAACTGTGCACAGAAGGGAATCATGAATGTGGGACTCTGTACAAGACAGGTCTTAACCAGGAGGAAAGAAATCCTAGTTGTTTAAACGCAGTACTGCATGGACATCAACCTGTCCTGCTGATGCTCGTGAGAGTATGGACACTGGCAAAGCAAGAAACTTGAGGAAATAAGATTCCTCCTGGCTCTGATGCAATAGAATTAGACCAGATCAAAGATGATGTAACTTGAGAGTGGATCAGCCCCATCGCTCCATCATGTGCCATAAATAATGACTTCTGCAATAGATCTGGCTGCAAGGTTTGGCCTCATTCTGCCGCATTTCTATCTCCTTCAAGCAGCATAGGGAACTTTGAATATTCTTTTAATACTGAAAGTCAAACTCATCTTCTAATTTTGAATAAGGGATTAAAAAATGGTGTGGGGTTTTTTTTTTTTTTCTTTACTAGCATCAAAAGGGAAATAATATTGACTCGGGATCTTGGCTGCTGCAAGCAGCCAAGAATAGACATGGTGCGAGCAGTGTAGAGGAAGCCTGGCAGGGAGGACCGGTGTGCATAGAAGAGAAGAATCAGCACCATCATGTCCAGCATAGGAAGGCTCTCGGGACCAAGGACTACACCCCCAGCAAGGTTTTGTGAGGGCTGATCCTGCCTCTGGGCAGAGGGCTGTGCTAGATGCTTCTCCAGTGACTGTTTTCTGCAAATGGTTGTACTGATTCTGGACAGTGGAAATCCACATTTCCATGAGGTCACCAGAAAGGTGTCTGTTTTAAAATGTTTGCATTTCATCTCATTAGTTCTCTTATTTATATGTGAGGAGAAGAAAAAGAAAAAAAGTCACTTTCTCCCTCCAAAAAGGCTTTTTCTAAGTGGGGCCAGACAATATTTATTTGTGGTCCCTACTAGCAGAATATCCCCCAGTTACCATCAGCCAAAGACACTGCTGCATTTTTATCCCAGTCCCTGGAGACAACCTTGCAATGCCCACAGGATTCAACAATAAATAACAATAGTGAAATAAGAGGGAACCCATCACCACCCTGCACTCAGGGTGGTCTGGTACCTGGGGCTACCCAAGGTGCCTGTGTCTGAGTGTCATCCCAAACACAGTGACATCTTTAAGGTAGTAAATTGGGGGAAAAGGGACAGCCTGTCTCTTGGAAAGCAGAGAGCCAACAGGCAGGCAGTGCAACCTGAGCAATCAGGCTAGGCTTTCCTCAACACAGTCCATGAGCTAGCACGGGATGGACACTACAAGGGGTTTGAATGCAGCCACCTAATTTTGAAGGGTGGGAGAACGAGCCCCAATATTGCTATTTTACTAGTCGAAACGCTGCCTCAGAGAGATCAGAAAGTCTAAGCGCTCAAAATGGAGGTTGGTGGGTTGGTCATAATGCATGAACATCTTCCAGAAGCAACAGCACATTGCATTAAATAAGCTTTTAATCTGCTAGAGGAATGGAAAGAGGGAGGTTCAGATGGTAAATTAGGTTGCTCATTCTTATCAGAGAAGAGAAAAACATGGCCAGACGATGAAAACAACATCTGGAGGGAATAAGCTACCCAGCTTTCACAGCAGCAGTGTAGGGAAGCAGTCCTGGGGGCCAGCTGGAAGAGGAGAGGTGCCTTCATCCCTCTTGGTTGTTTCAGATCAAAGCCTTCAGGTCACCTCTGCAGCAGACGCCTTAGCAGGAACACTTTTGGTTCAGTGTGAACTGGGTAAAACGCAGTGGGAGTGGGCGCTGCTGCAGAAGGAGGCTATGCAGCGGGCCACTAGTGTAGGTGTCTGGCTGTGGGATCATCCTGGTGGGCTGTGGGTCATCTGGAGGGAAGCTGCCACGTTTTCTGGTCCCTCTCTGCATCCTGTGGAGTGGTGGGTCCTAGAGGTCCCATGGCCATTTACCATATGGGCTGGACCTCTGTTCTCCATGCATGTCTTATAGAGAACTTGTAAAAGGTAGCAGAGCCAAGCCAGCCTTGGGATTGCACACTCGTGTAGAGGCTTGTGAAGGTACTGAAGAACATTTGGGGACTGACGCATGAAAACAGGGTGGAAACCACTTCCAGACAGACCCTACTCATCTGCGTGAGATTACAGCCTGTGCTTTCGGGTTGGGGAAATGGAGGCAGATGGAGCCCATCTGGAGTGACCCAGAAGGTGCATATGAGAGACTTTCTCTCTTTTTGGTGCCCTTTTTCACATGCTTTCTCAGTGGTCTCCCTTCAGCTGCTTTCAAAGGACATCCCTGGGCTGTTGCTTCATGATTTCTGAGTTAGCAAATTGCAGAAGGGCACTCTCTGCCTGGGCTTCTTGACTCTGGGTCTCATCTCATGGCCATGAGTCGCCCAGCCTGGAGGAAACAGAGGAGGCACAAGGATGAAGGCATGTGTCCCAGCTGACATGCAGGGGTGCGGCCAGGATACCTTAGGTACCAAAACACCTGCCTGGGGTGCAATAGGCAGACCATACCTTATCTAATCCTTTTTATTTTCACCTCTTGCTTCTAAGCTGCTTGAACTATGGCTGTCACTGGAAAGGTCTTTGCAGCAGCTCAGCTGCAGCTGCTGGTTTTCCCCGCTGTCAGCATTGGGAGCATGTCTCAAATCAGAAGCAGGTTTCTGTCTGGAGCTGCTGCGCTATCGCCCTATTTCCCAAGATGACTTGGCAGCCACTACCTTATTTCTAAGCCTTTGCTGGACTTCATGGTAGCTCCTCCTTCCTACCTCAGCAGTGGATGACAAGAAGCTTTCTAAAAAAGCAACTTCCCTTTTCATAGGAATAGGAAGTGAAGCTTGCTTAGCAAAAGGAGCTTCTTTGCTCTCTCCATCAAAGGATGAGCCCCTGCCCTAAGCTCAAAGTGTTCCAGCTAACCCTGAAGCTGTCCTTTCCTTCCCCAGCCCCAACCCGACCACCTCCATCTCTCTCCCCTGCCCTTAGCCAAAGGAGAATTGAGCAGGCAAAATGCAAGCTGGCAAGGGAGAAGTCTGACGAATCTGCAAGGGCTTCCTCATTTCTGTACCTCCTTGGTATGCAAAAGGCAGGTCTGACTCTGCAGCACACCTGGCTGAGGGGTGACGGGGCGGGTGTCTGTCCTGGCTGTCTTCAGAGTCACCCTCTGCTGACCCTCTACGGTAAGAGGCATGGCGTGACCCCCGAGCACTTGCAGACCCCTGATTATGGCCCAGACAGCCTTGCAGCCCTCCCTGAGGTTTTCTTCCTTTGTCCGGAGCACAAAGCAGTTGCAGAGCCAAGGCTGATTTCCACGCCATGCATCCAGTAGGGGTTTACAGGAGAGGGCACTTCACATCCCCACAAGCAGTGCTGGGGCATCAGGCACGTGCATCCTGGAGCAGCTGCTCCCATCTCACACAGCATCATGTCCTCAGCCAGCCTTGTCTTGTCCTTGGGTCTTACGGCTGGTAAAGGTCCTCTGCCTTGACCTCAGCTTAGATCTGCTCTGCGAAGCCTTTCCTCCTGTAAACAACATCACCAGCATGTGGGTGACCTTTAGGTTGTGCATCACACTCTGCGGATGTCAGCTTGTGTTTGTCCTTCTCCGTGAGAGCAGCTGAAGTGCAAACTATGTGAGGTCACTCCAGCCTCGAGTTGGCTGAGACCAAGAGTCCCTTCCCTCCTGCTGCCCCATATAACACAGTAATGATGTCACGCAGTTACCCACAGAGTTTTACACAGTGGTGCTTGGGGGCCTCATCTCTGCAACAGCTTAAGAAAATACATTGAAAACCCCCCAGAGAAGCCAGCTCTTTACACACCTTACGGGAAGCCTCAGGAGTCTGTAGAAACAAAACTTGCATGTTATACAACATTTACCTCCTAAGACAGGCGTTTCAGTCTCCCTATAGAACATGCTGAGGAAGAATGAGAAAGTCACTTCCTCAGAGTCACCCACAAGTCCCTGTCCAGGTCTTCACTTGTTACACCATGCTGCTACAGTTGAGTAGGTTCATAGAGGGTTGGAACAAGATGCCTTTCATCTGAAAAAAGGGTCTTTTTTTAATCACAGAAAGGAACTATCATTGCAAAGCCAGTTTGTTCAGCTGTTTCCTAAAATTTGATGGTTTGCATAGTGGAAACACAATTCATTCACAGTCATTGTAGCTGTTTTTAGTGACAGCTGGTAATAGCCTGTGGGTTTTGCTGGGTTTTGTGTCTAGATTCTCTTTGGGTTTCTTGCCTTCCTCACTGCTATTTTCATTGGCCAGGTTGTCTGGGAAGTGCAACTCCCACCCCCTCCCGCATGATCATTTTTATATTCAAAATAGAGCAAGGAATCCTTGGGGGGGAGAAAAGAGTCAGTTCTGACACAAAGACCTGATTAAAAAAAGAAAGCCCATTAAAAGCATTTGCAAAATCAGGCTGCTCCTGCAATCTGGGGGTATAACATTCAAAGCGTTCGGTCTCATGGATGTGGTGGGAGCCAGAGGTCTCTAACAGAGAAATTCTGCAAGGGTCCTCAGCCCCATGGAGCATCTGTCATGGGTCGGACCAGTGGTTCGTCCGTCCTCGGATCGTGTCTCCAGGAGCAGCTGCGTAGGAAGCAGGCAAGTCGGGAACATCCCACCCCCATCCACATTCCCCTGAGGGTGGGGAGGAGCCCAGCAGGTTTTTCTCTATTCTTTTCCTCTCTCCCATCCCTCTTTCACGTGATGCCCCCCTTGCCCTGTTTCCCTTCCCCAAGATCTGGGGGGTAGAGAGATGATGGGGACACTACCCAACGGCTGCTAGGATCCAGCCCCGAGGGATGGTTTGCAGAGATGCTGTTCCCTTGGTTTACTGCAAAAGGAGAGGAGGAAAAATAAGTGCCAGGCGTGCACACCCTGGTACTCCCATCCTTCCCTGTCCCCCCAGGGTCTGGCAGGGAAGAGAGGGTACATGTGTGGGGAGGCTGGCCGGAGCTGGACACAGCTGTGATGAGTAGGTGAAGTGTCCTGGCATCCTCTAGTTATTTCTGACATGCGTCTGGAGGTGTTCAGGTGGGGAATTGGAGATATACATCCTTCCCTAAAGCCTTTTGCCTCATCTGAGGATGGTGGGAGGGAGCATCGTTCCCTCTGAGACCCGACCCAAGGAGGGGTTCTCTGACAGCATCAAATGCCTGACCACCAGCCTGCCACCGGCTTCATTGCTCCCCTTGGGACATGGCTAACGGGTCCTACAAAATCCTGTCCTCTTGCTAGGAAAAGGCAGCCTCTGGGATGCAGGGCCTCCAGTAAGAGCCTTTTCCAGGGCAGAAATGTGGGTGAACACATAGAGGTGTGGAGGAACATCCCATACTTCCCTTACCTTCCCAGGGCTGTGAGGGCCAGAATGTCCCCACATCCCTACAGATCACCGTGATGTGCCCTCAAAGTGCATCAAGGATTATGGACAAGCAAGCAAGCATGGCCTGTGAGCAATTCCACAGGACTTAAATATCAGATAGGGGTGGCCTGCAGAGAGGATTTCTCCCTGCTGTGCTCCAACTCACCTGTAGCCCACAAGTCTGGCCCATACCTGCATTGGGCAGCAGATAGATTTGGGTTGAAATTTGGGTTGAAATTCCAGCCACTGCAGAAATTGCCATTGAGCAATGCAGTTTTTGTGATAAAATCCTCTCGCACCTGAAGAACCCCAGAGATGCTCCAGGTACCCAAGGAGATGTGCCTGCTTCTCCTGGCCCCATCCTTCTCCTTCCCCGCTCCGGTGCCTCCCACCTCCCAGTGCTGTAGGACCTCAGGTCCTGCAGAGCCATCCCCAGCAGACATCCCACCTGGCTGCTGCAAGGCCTGGGGTGAGCTCATGAGGAAAGCATGTTTAAGGGAGGTGGGATAAGCAGTCTGCCCTCCTGTTTTTCCCCCCTTTGGGACCTCAAAACCTGGCTCTCCTTCCTGGCCCACAGCCTCTTGCAGCTCAGCTGAGCATCTGCCAGGTTCCAGCAGGGCGCAATGCTCAATGTAAGCAGCCATTTTTCCTCCAGACAGATGTTTTGATTAGCAAAAGACCATTCTGGCAACAGGTGGCAGTTTTCTACTTCTGGAGAGAGCAAGAAGCTTTTATTATCTTTTTTTTTCCCCCCTGTCAAGAAACTTTTTGCATCTGCTTAAGCTCAGGGTGCTGGAAATCTGTGTGCTCCCACTCCCCAGCCTCACACAGAGCCTTCTCCCATGGAGTGTCCCAGCTCTCCAGAAATGCCTGAAACAGCCAGATTTTCTGCTTGGCTCATTTGCTCAGGCCAGGTTCACCTGCAAAGCATGGCCTAAGCAAGCTGGTAGATTCAGGGCATACTTAAGTTGCGATAGAAATGGCAAGCTGGCTAGGAAGCAAGAGAACCCAAAATAAGCCAACAGTCTCCAATCTCATTTCTGCAGAGTGTACCCCTCACCGAGGGGTAAATTGCAGGAGCACAGAGCTCCTGGATTTGTCCTCTGGCTGCCCTGGGCTGGCACAGGACAAGCATTCCCAAGACCAGTTTGGCCACGCTGGCCGTGCTCAAGACTGGGACCTGCAGCAGCACATCACCATCATTAGCACCTCACCAGCATTAGCTGGAGAGCCTGGCTGCTCCTGGGGTTGCCCTTCATGCTCCCTCAAAAACCTTTTACACAGGTCAGAGTGTTTGAAAGAGGCCTCAATGCAAGCACAAGCACAACTTGGTATATTTAGCCAACAAGGACGAGGGCTGGATGGGATCTGAACATTGCCAGTAGGGTATTCCCAGTTCTCCAGCAAGGGTGCAACATGCAAGTCAGACAACTGCTTCACTCCCCAGCAAAAACCTCGATGGTTCTTGCTCCAGGCTCTCCAGCTCTTCACAGGGAGTTTCTGCATTGCTGTAATTCCTCCTTACACAGCCTGGTCCTGCTGAGCAGCAGGTTTTGGCTATGAAAGTCCCCCTGATGTTAGCTGGAGACCCAGCACTGTGTGCATCATCACAGGAGGTCTCGCTGCCCTCCCACTTGCAGGGAGGGGTCTTCAGCAAGACTTTGACCACTGTGTCCTAGACGACGGTGGCCGTAACCTCCACCTTCTGCCTCTGAGAAAGACCTTCTACATGGTCAGTGCTCTTTATAGCACAGCATACTTGTTTTTACATGTCTTCTAACCACCTCCTAGCAAGAAAGCCACTAATTATTTTAAAAAAAATATATATAAAAAGAACTTGACCAAAACCCAGCAAAAGTAGAAAACAGTCACAGTAGTAAACTCTTTGGTAACAAATCTTCATTCAAGTAACTGATCTCATCAAGATCTTTAGTAATTCTCTACTTTTGTGTCTTGCAAAGCAATCTAATGGTGTCAGGTCGGGAAATGCAATGAAGAGCTATTTTACTGAGGGAAAGCAAAGCTTCTGGAGAGTTTAATGCATCTGGGATGTACCTAGAACTGGTGGAATTATATTTTTTTTTTCTACTGAATTTTTTTTGTCCTTGCTGATGCAAAAATGCAAATGTGAATAATTAAATTATTGTATCCAAACTGAATTGATTTTATCAATTCTTTATGGTAGGGGGAGGACTTGCAAAGAGGAATTCAGCATTTTAAACCCTTCATAATTGGATATATCTGCATTTTCAAAGTAATTTTTTTAGGGGTTTTAATGCAATTTCCTTTTAAAATGTGTTTTCTTAAAAAAGACATTCTGAAGTTTTAAAATGAAGGGAAGTATCTGATCTTGGTTAACTATGAAAAGACTTTGTTGGACCCACCTTAGAATCTGAATGGAAAGGGGGGAAATTTTGTGATTTCACTGGGCTTGGGGACTTTTTGGAGCTGCCCTCACAGTGAAACACTGTTGGCTGGCTTAGATCTTAACCTATTTTTCCATGGCACAGTTTCACGGGGGTGAGGTAAATGATGAGCCGAGACTTCTGCTTTTCTGCTAGATTCTGTCTTGTTTTTTTCCCTGCACCCGCCCATGCAATCCAAAGGCTGTTTGTCTGTGTCATCCACATCCCTGTTGCAGAAGACATCGCTGCACTCACATCAGAAACAACTTTTGAGCTCTCTTGCTCTGGTAGCGGAAACCAGGCAACCGCAGTATATCGTGTGCCCATGGTTCAGGGGCGCTTACTGTAAAGATGAGATGGGCAATAAACCCATGCTTGCAGTGCCTGGCTTAGCCCAGGTACCTCCATTCTGATCTCCTGCAACAAAAGGAGTAAGTGCATCCAGCAGGTCCAATTCGACACTGTCCCGTTTGCTTTAGCCCACCCTGAGCACTCAAAATAGGCCAAACACGGGTGCAAGGCAGGTCTCCAAACCCTGTGGTTCGCAAAGGCTTGTGTCCATCCCTGCTGGACCTTGGTCCCTCTGGAGTTCCAGGTTCAGCTTGATGGGTTGCTCCTGTAGCGTATGTTCTCCAATCGTCTTTGAAGATGGGGGAACGATAGGAGATTAAGTTACATCCTTTCCTCTCCAACATAAAGATGTCATCCGAATGCCAGCAAAAACATTGTCGAAGCAGGGCCTTGCGGTGGGATCTTCAGAAGACCTCCCCTTGGCCCATTGGTGCTGGAACATCTGTACCTTCACGCAGCTCTTGCTAGCCAAAATATCACCTCAACTACCCCTCTGAAGGTTGCTAAAATTACCTTCTGTTGTCCACAGCATGTTTCAGAGGTCTTACACAAGCATCCAGTGTGCTTGTGACCTGCACGTCTGCCCCACACAAGTTCAGAGCTGGATGCTACACAGAGCTCACCGTCCTCGTGTCTCCTGACTCCTTCAGCAAAGGCTTGCTTGACTCTCACAGGAAGACTTCTGCATCAAATGTTTTTACTCAAAACTTATCAGCAGCTAAGCTGGGCTATTTTTTGCTAAAACTTTTCAAGCATATGGAAAAATTTTGCGTTGTCTTAAAATTTTTTTGTTCAGTTTTGGTTCCTGGTTGCTTTAAAAAGAACTTGGTTTATAAATCTTTTTCAGAACTTGAGTAAAGTTGAGGAAACAAGTCTCCCCACTCTCAGTTATTAAAAATAAACAAACATTTTTAGATGTGAAAAACTGGAAATTCACAAAAGGAAATTTTCATGCTTTTCTGTTACCTTTTTCTCCCCAGTGCTCTTCTACTGGGAAAACACCAAACCAGCAACAAAAAAAAGGACTGGGAGAACTATCAGTTACTTTTCTCAAAGTATTTTTGTGAAGCTAATTTTAAAAAAACATTAATCAGAAGCAGAAACACTGTGGAACAATGTACATTCAACTCAGCCACCTTTTTTTTTGGAAAAAAAAAAAAGTTTTTAAAAAATGAAAACTCCACCAGCTGTGGGCTGTGAGCTCACTAGCAGCTCTCTGCATCTAACAACATTTCTCTGCGGTGCTATTTTGGGATTTTGTATAGCACCTGCCGGCATGAAGGATGGTCACGTTGGCTGCCGAAGGCTGCAGAGGCGACCTGGAGAGTGCCAAGGGTCGATTTCATAGGGACTGTGAATATCTATAGCAATGCTGATGTCCTGCACGCGTGGGTGGCAATGAGTGACCTTTGTGGGAGACTTTTCGCTGGTTCCATTTCCCACCCATGCTGGGACATGCTGTTCACTTCTCTGTGCCGCTTTGCACGGATGTGTCTTTGACGCATGCGTGTGGGGAGAAAGCTCAATTTGTGCAAACATGCACAGAAGTATTTCCAGTCTCAGCGTGGTGCAGAAGGGGTTGCAATGCCCTCATGGACACAGGAGCATCGTGGGGAGATGCACAGGTCAAAGCACGGTCGCTGCTCCCCATAAACCCTGTCAGAGGAGGTGGGATGGCCACAAGGCCCTGATGGGACTCGCTAAGGTGGATGTTCCTCCATGCCCTTTCCCACTCTGCCCCACCAGTGCCATCACTGAGAGCAACTTGAAACCTCAAAACATACATCCATCATCCTGGAGATGGCCCATCAATTCTCTCATAAGTTCATCCTGGAGACACGACTGGTGGTTGAAGCATATTGCTGACTCCTGCTATATCTCACGCCCCTAACTCTGTAAAAAAGACAGCAATTGCTACGTCTGTATCTCCCATTCAGGGGCAGACTCTATCAAGGACCACAAGATGCTCCAGTGACACAGTAACAAGGACCACAGATAGATGGCCAATGCATAGGTAGACTCTGTGGTTTTCATGGTTGGTAATGAGTGGTACCTAAAACTTGTCATCATCCAGCCTTGACTGAAAACGATACCTTCCAGTTCTCTGGGTGAAAAGGGAACTCCAGTTACTCTCGCTTACTGTCCTGGCAAATAACACCATTCAGAATCAGAAATTCTGGCACACAGTTATCTAATTTGCAAGTTGAAGAGTGGGTAAAGCTCAATTAGTAAATCATGTGCCATTGCATGACAACCGGATCTTCTAAGCAAAGCATGCCCTGGTTACAAGCTGAGGGGAGGCTGCCAGATTAAAATGAACTTGCTGCAGGAAATGGTAGCTGATTCAGTGGGCAAAACTTCCCCTCCAACTGTGTTGTCAGTGCCCAGAGCAGTGCTGAGACCTGGGTACAGATGGATGGGCCATCTGTAAACTCGGGTCAAAGAAAAGCTCAGAGAAGTTTGGATTCTGAAAACCTTGTGATTGGCGGGGGAGGGGGGGAGGGAATGTGTACTGGTGATCCTGAAATATTCTACTAATTCCTTCCATTTTGCTCACTTTATCAGTGAAAATAAAAATGAGGCAGAAGGGAGAAGATACTTAAAAAAAACACCAAACACCTTAAAATATTGGGATGGCTCTGTTAGAAACCTCATTTCAGAGTCCCAGTTTTTTGAAATATTAGGCATGTGCTAGAGAGCAAAAGAAGTTGCTTTTGCTAGAATTATTTTTTTTTTCCTGCAAGTATGGTTTTCTGGAAGCTTTTTTAAACACATCTGTTGGAGTCTGCCTATCGTGACACAGTGCCAGACTGACATTTTGGGGAACTGACTAACCACATTGGTTCCTGGACCTCCAGTCCTTGATCCTCCACATTCATTGCAGACCTTTAGGTATTTTGGCAAGAATAGGAGCCAATGTGTCTTTGCTCAGCTACAAGTATTTGGGCTCTGGGTTGTTTCATGTTTGGACGTGTAGCCCACACCTTTCAATGCCTTTTGTTCAAAGCAAAGGGCTGGGGCAGACTTTGGCACCGGATGGTGTAGATACTTCATATATTCGTGGCAACAGCACTTCTGTAATGCTGCCTCCAACTGCTCCCTACTTTTTCAGGGGGCTGAGCAGGCTGAGTTTGCTATGGTCTGGCTATCTTGGCTACCCAGACCCAATATTATGCTACAATTATCGACTAGAGCTGAAATTATATTTCTGAGCTTCAAGTTAAACAAGCCCTCAAGCACAAGTGTGGAAACTCTAGTGTGGACCAGAGGAAAGTCCATGGAAAGGGTTTGATTCATTTGCATCTAGTGATCCTTGTGTTGTCCAGGAGGTCTGAGACACACACATGGGGTTGGGAAAGATAATTCATGTTGTATGGGAGACCCACACCTTGTGAGAACCCCGGGTACATCAAAAGGTACTAGGGCATTGCACATGGACAACTGAGCCAAGCCCTAGGCCCACGCTTTGCAGGCAGGATGGATGCAAGCTACACCGTATTTGACTGCCTAAGCTTCTTGCCGTCCTCCAAAGCGTTGCATGAGGTCCCATGCGTTCGTGGACAAGATGAGTATGTGTCTGTCCTGCTGAACCACAAGGAACGGTAGGACTGGTACCATGCGAATAGCTACCACATCTGTGTACTGCTTTTGCGTCATGGGAGGGACGTGACCTATAGAAAGCAGTGAGCGGCATGAGTACGTCTCGTTCTTGGTCTGGGGACTATGTGACCCTCTTGAAGCCCCAGTACACCTGAACAGCTCAGCACAGGGATATTCCCCAGGATCTCTGGCACCTCCTCTTTGACCCTCCAGCATCACGTGCGTGCGGCATCACCTGGCTCTGGAGCAAGTCTGCTTAATGCCAGCTGGGGATCTCTGCACTGGAGAGTGGATATCTCCAAAGCAGGCATTTGTGTCCATTTTTTTCTGGTGATTTATAGTGTCTGTCTGAGCCTCATCTGCAAAGTGTGAAACACCAGAGTTGTGTGGGAACAGAAATTATGGGGTTCACAAGGTCCAAGCAGGAGGACTGTAGATGGGATGATTTTAGACTCTTCTCTCCATTGTCCCACTGCCCTGCATTCTCATCTTCTCCAACTTGTCCTTCAAGAATGAGAAGATCGTTTTGACCCTCAGTGCTTGCCCCTTTCCCCAAGAGCAGTCTAATTAAAAAGTAATTTCTGGTCTTCCTTCCAGGATGGGGTTGCTCGGGAGCAAAAATCAGCTGACATCCAATGAGAAACACACTTCTGGAAGCAACTCAAAACACAAGAGTAAACCTCCTCCCGCCCCACCCAAGGTAAGCCGGCAGGTTTGTGTCCTTTTGGGATCCTCCACAGCTCAGTTAGTGTCTGGACTGATGCAGGCAGTACTTGTGTGTGCCAGCAGGAACTTGAGTACTTCTATTTCCTAAAATTTGGTCACCAGTTGGGAAATGTTGTTCAAAGGGCAGAAGTCAAATGTTTATGCCTGGCTTGCCCTCATGAGCTTCTTAATACGGGGTGTACTGTTCAATCACGGCTTCCTTGCTCTGCATTTTTCCTGTCAAAAAGGATGCCGTTTTCTCTTTGGGGATATATTATGGCTGTGAATTGTCTGAGTGAGCTTGGGATGGTGGTGCTCTAAAAGGCTATGTTGTGTTGAGCCTGGCACAATTACTTGCATGGGCTGGACTGGAGAGCAGGGCAGGAGACAGGGAGAGAAGGTGCAGAGGCCACTGCCCTCTGTTCCCTGCATCGCTTGGACACAAGTCTTCCGAGCTGATCCCCATATCTTTTAGACAGGCTGCTGCCCTCAGCAGTCTGCAAGCCAAGCTGATGTTGCTGACTTGCAAACACCAAAAAGATGGGTCAGATTCAGAGTAAGATTCGAAGTTGCAAACCGCAATGGAAACTTTGCCATCAGGGAGGACAACAGGTTCACTAAAGAGGGTCTACGGCTAATCTGTGTTGGGGTGGGCTCAGAACCAGGACTGCTGAGCATCTCCTGCTGCCTTTGAATTTATACGGCCTCCGCCTGCATGGACGTGGATCAGTAAGACACTGGGTCAGGATTTAGGACACCTCAAATGACAAATGTCTTGCTTAAACTTTGGAAATCACTTTATCTATCTATCTGTTGCTGTAGGGAGGACATGAAGTTGTTTTCTCTTTTCTTGCCCTTATCAGCACAGCAGCCAGCAGCCAGCACAAAAGAAACTCTAGGTGAAACTGTCATGTGAAAACCATCTTGGGTCCTGAGCTCTGAGAGAGGGGAGGAATTGCCTATCATCGCTTTTGATGACGGGTGGAGAGGTTTTTCACTCCTTTAGTTTAATTTCTGAGTTCTCCCATGGTTATGAAGTCTGGTTTTCATGAGAGCAGATATCAGATTAACCAAGATGATATTCTTTTCCTAAATTTCCTTCTCTCCCGCTCCCCAGTTGGATAGGGTTAAACCACGACAGAAGTCCGTATTTCTTTCACTTAAATTAGAAAGAGCAGTGGGTGATCAGCTGTCCCACCCCACAGTGCTGCTAAGAAGGAGTCAAAGGGTGGCACAGACAGAAAACACTAGATGTTTTTAATTCAGCATCTGTAGTTCACTCCTTTTGCGGGTGTATAAAAATAACTGGCAGTGGTCGAACACCCACTGTAGTCACTAGGTACTATACCTTGGACTGATCAAAGGACGGGCGTCTGAAGTTGGGTAGAGGCCAACAGAGCCCACCAGTCCATTTCTGCAATATTAAACTCTCAGCCCACAGAACAAGGTAGTTGCATCCCAGCTGCTCATTAGCAGTGGTCTATGGCCAATTGGCCACTCTCCGGGTCTGGGCCAAACCAAACTAGGGACCTTGTCAACGTTTTAAAAGTGTGCCTAGATGTGTTGCAGTACCTTGCTGGTGTTTAATTTGCTAATATAGTTACTGCCTCTGTTTTTTTTAACGTATCCCTGACCAAAGGATATTCCATGAGCCTTAGAACAATTATGGCAAAGAGTATCCCCGGTTTTCTGCTTCAAATAATATTGCAATTGCAATTTCTCAATGGGACCATTCATGTCTCATCCCCCATTGATCTGAAATCTGGCATCAGAGAACAAGAGTTAGACAGACCAGGGTTTGAACGTGGGTAGCAGATTTATGCTTTTATTCAGAGGGGAGCCAAGGATTATTCAAGCTGACAGTTAAGACAGCTATGAACACATCACGGCAAAATGTGCTAAAGCCATCATGACACATATGGAGCCAGATGCAGGGTCTGTTGAGTGACTACAGTGGGCTCTGGATCAGACTCCCACTCATCTATGAAGCTGAGGGCAGGTCTTCCTGCAAACATAGCAAAGTAATAAATGTCTTATTTTTTCTTTCTATTTCTATCAAAGGGCAGACAATTTATCAACTTCTCTCATCTAAACCAAGCCTCTGAACAAGGTAAGATTCTTAGTTTATTTGCTGGTTTCTTTGTCTTCCCATGGGGTTTTGCAAGGTAGTGGTCTCCCAACAGCAGGTCTTGAGAAGAAGCCGTCACGTCACAGACGTGCGGTTTCTGTGTCTTTAGCATTGCCAGGCAGGGAGTTTATCAGTGTGTTCTGGAAGATTCAGTTTGCATCACTAACTGTTTGTAGCTGCCAGTTTCCCCTGCTCATCAAAGAAATTAAGAGGGAAAAGCAGTCCTTCTTCATTGGTTGAGCAAAGTGAGATCTGAGACATCAGCTGCATGAGATGTCTCCATTTGCTGCCCTGTCTGCAGCGTGACAACTTGTGTGCGCTATATCCACTTAGCTGAAAATTTCAGAGGAAATAACAGGCAGCAGAGAGCCCGGAGAGATTACAAAGAGAATAAGAAAGAAAAGAGTATAAAATAAGGATACACAAAGCCCCTGCTTGGAGACTGTTTGTTGGCTTCATCCACCTCTGCAGCTACCTGCGGGTCAGAGATGGTGTTTGGTGGGTGATTGTGTTTTAGCAAGAAGCCCTCTGCTACCTCTGCCCAGCCTCCGACAGCAGCTTGTATAAAGTTCTGTCAAAGAACTTTTGCAGATGAAGAACAGAGAGTGATAGAGAGCATTAGAAGGGGGCACAAAATAGAGGAAGCTTGGAAGAAAGCGGTTAGCAACACACAGAAGTTCCTCGCGTGGGTGAAAGTGTAGGATTAGGGGAGACAGGGCCTGAGGAAAGAAAAAAGTGGAATGACAAATAAATAGGATGGGTTGAATGGCAGACCTACGTCTTGCAGTCTTATGGGTGATGACGG
This sequence comes from Elanus axillaris, assembly GCA_026212715.1. Taxonomy (NCBI): domain Eukaryota; kingdom Metazoa; phylum Chordata; class Aves; order Accipitriformes; family Accipitridae; genus Elanus; species Elanus axillaris. The sequence continues at coordinate 26,495,397 of JANZLQ010000017.1, read as the reverse complement.
AGGGTTTCTGCCATGGGGCAAACAGAGGGAATCCCGCAAGATCAAAATGTTCTTCAAAACCAACATTTGTTATGGAGACCCAATTTGTGGGAGGTGTAGCTCTTCAACCATGTGAATCGGGGTGTATTTCTGTGGAAGTACCATTTTTCCAGAAACCATGCTTTCTTTTGTAAAACTGCTTTCATGGCACATTTCCAAGCAGTCATGCTCTCCTACCTCCACAACTGAGCTGATATTGCCAGTTTTTCACGGGGTTTTTATCAACCTTCTCACTCTGGTGAGAAGCACAACAGAAGTTATCTTCAGGGAGGCGGCTTTTACTTCTGCTTCATGCCAGAAGGCAGAAGTGGAAAGACGTTTAAAAATTCATTAAGTACCACGTTAGCCATTTTCAGCTCTCAAAACTGTTTTGGTTTGTTAGGTTCATTTCCAGTTTTGGAGGAATATTCATACTGACAGTCTGGGGAACTTCTTATTTTTCTCTACCAATGCCTGAGTTTCCAGAAATGATGCCAGAAATGACAGTGCCACACACTCTGTCCTGTGTGGCAAAATGGACTGATAGGAACCATGCAAGATATTTGAGATGTCCGAGATATTCTCATGAAAGAAGGCAATTCAAATGATTAGATAAAGAAAGCACAAGATCCATGCAATTTAATCATATAAAAAAATCAAAGAGCTGAATTATTACCCTGTGGGAACACTTCAAATTCAGTCAGACAAAATTATTGACTATGGAAGCGTGGCATGTAATATAAAATCAAGAATTCTTTTCCTTTGGGTTTTGGGGGTTTTTGCATATTTTTTTTTTTTTGCATTCCTTGCATTTTATTTTTTTTTCTGATCTCAGTGTTGTGCAACTTGTTTCACAGTTTCAAGCTTTCACACCACTGTCTCATTATTTATTTATTTATCTATTTATCTATCTATCTATCTATCTATCTATTTATTTATTTATTTATTTATTTATTTATTTATCGTTAACAAAAAACTAATTCCTCCTGTCATTCTTTATCTTAATGGAAGGAACACTGAGGCAGGCAAGGAGTGCATAACTGGATTGAACTGCAGTGTTGGCAGCATCGCCAATCCGCTTTTCTATTTGGGGTGGGTTCTTCCATTGTTTGAATCTCTCATTCATTTTAACATGGCTCCCTAAGCTCTCAAGATGTCTTTAAGGTCTGTTCTACACATCTCTGGAGTCAAAACTTACCTTTAATTCTGCACATGTAAAGCCCCCAGTACTGCAAACTCCTGGCCCACGATGGTGGTCCCCAAACACAACAGTTCCATTACTACAGCTGCTGCTATTCGCTTGCATTGAGTAGATAAGACGTAGCAGAAAGGTAGAATAACCCCTGCCCTCGCCCTGCCAGCTGCTCACAGCTGGATTTAAGTATCCCTGATGGAGAGAGCTGGTCATTTTGGGTGCTTGTCTTCAGGCGTTATAATAACCTACGATTGCACAAAGAATTGGTCTCTCTGCAAGGTCGTTTCTTCTGATTGAGGAACTGCAACTTCTTCCACCTCTTTTTTTGCTTTTGGTTAACCATAATATGAATAGGACTGATTTTCGGGGGGTGGGACCTTAGCGTGCTGTGGAAATTGAGGTCTTTTGAGGCATCTCAAGATTAGCATCGAAGCTTTTAGTCGTTTTTATTGTTTTTCCTTGAATATGGATTTGAGTTCGAAAGGAATGCTGTCAGAAGTGTGATTTTGAGCTTAACTGGGAAAAGAAGGTTTTGTTTCTACTGAAAACACTGACTTTTCAATGAGAGATTAAAACGTCTCATCAGAAATGGACATTGCCAATCAAAAGCAAGAGAGGGAAGGAAGATGAGAGGGAATTGCCCAGAAAGTTCAGATTTCCTCATAAAAATATTATGAGCTTAGGTCTGACATGATTTTATGCAGAAAGCAGAAATTATCTGCAAAAACATTCACCATGTCAAAACATACGGCAGAAAGGTATTTGACAGAAAGCACTCTTGCAGTGCAAGCCCAGATCTCCCAGGAGACATCTCCCATGCTGTCATCACACCTGGGCTTGCTGACCACCTGCGAGATGGTCATCTGCACCTGCATCTCCACCAACAGCATCTAACGGTGTTCCTCTTGCTGACAGCAGCAGCGAGGCCAGGGTGCCGCCAGCAGCTGTGTGTTTTGAAGGCATCCTTTTCTACCACGTTTACCTTCATGAACCAACCCATGCTGTGCTGAAACAGAAAGCTGGACCCATTTTCAGCAGCAGTAACTCATAGCTCAGTGCACCCAGCCAGCCAACACGTGTGCTTGAGTTGTCATTTACCCCACGACCGTCCTAGCATGGCCCTAAACCAACTGATGGTCCTCTGGGGGACCCTGGCACCGTCTTGGCCTGGCTCCATAGCCGTGACGTGGTTGCAAAGACCTTCCATTCATGACGGAGCAGCGCTGGGAAGACTGATTGAATCATTTCTATTAAGCCATCAAACTGGCACTCAGCCTATGCAAACCGAGCTGGTATCTAACTTTCCTGACAGCAACTCTGAGCCAAGATGTATTTGGCTCCCAATCAAAGTCTCCGGGCTGCTAGCATTATCTGTAAAGCAGTCACTCCTAGCAGCCCCGACGGCTTCTCTGCTGTAGAGTCACTCGTGACCTAACTTGATCAAATAGGCCAAGAAAGTATTATCGATGCTGTTTCTCAGTGGGTTGACAGACTCAGAGACAGGAAGAGTCACTTTCATCATGAGGCGGCAAGTCTGCCTGGCTTGAGCAGAGAGAGCTTTTCTTCTGGCTCACTTAAGTGTGCAGTGTTTCTCAACACGTATTTTGAGAAGGGGATAAGAGGTGTTCGTAATATTTTTTTAGCATATAAAACCTTTTTTTGTCCTTGCTATATTTGCTCTTTTGCGTTCTCCCTCTCTCCTTTTTGTTTTTGGATTTGTTTACTTGCACTTCTGGCAGTTGCTTCAAGATCAAAACTACATTTTTCATTTTATTTTCTGGAATACACAGCCACTCTGTGCTTGCATATGTTTACACATTAGCTTCTATTTTTTAAAGCAAAAATGTAACCACTGCATTATTTTATTTTCAAGACAAGCAGGAGAGTGCATATGGATGAGCACATTCGTTGTGGACACCTTGCAGAAGGCATGTGCCCAGAAACCTTTCATGTCAGATAATCTGGGTGATAACAACTTTCTCAAGGAGGCAACAAGAGTTTGGGTGCATCGCTAATGCCAAACACTTTGAGATCCCTCAAGGGAAAGCCCCCAACTGTGCAAACTATTTTAAGACTTCAAAGCATTCTCTCTTGTGACTGATCATCCTTTTCCCCATATGTAAGGGAGAGTGAGGCTCTGCTGAAACCTCTCATGGATCTCTAAGTTCGTCCTCACAAGCCTGAAGGGAACTGCTCAGGGCTTCGGTTTACAAAGCTACATTTCTTCCCATGCTAACCCCTTCTCCTCCCTCCTCTCCAATAAATTGCCAGCGGAGCAGCAGCCAGGCCTTGCACAGACACAAACCCCAAGTCGCCCCAGAGATGTGTTATCTTGTGATGACAAAGGGCCAGTCTAACTCTCTTGCTGGTGGCATTATTTGAAAAGGTCACACAGAGACTGTGGCTTGACAGTCTGTTTTGAAAAATGCTAATAATAGACTATCCATCGCTCTCAGTGCATTAATTAGGATGTGTACAAGCTAAAACCTTTCTGCAGCAAATGTTCTACTTTCTTTTCTTCTTTTTTCTTTTTCTTTTTCTTTTTTTTCTTTTTCTTTTTCTTTTTCTTTTTCTTTTTCTTTTTCTTTTTCTTTTTCTT
>JANZLQ010000017.1:26480244-26491485 GCA_026212715.1 Elanus axillaris | reverse complement strand
TTTTTCTTTTTCTTTTTCTTTTTCTTTTTCTTTTTCTTTTTCTTTTTCTTTTTCTTTTTTCTTTTTCTTTTTCTTTTCCTTTTTCTTTTCATTTTTCATTTTCTTTTTTCTTCCTCATTGTATTTTAGTTTATTTTTTGTGTTCATGTGCATGTGCTGACCCTCTTTATAAAGTTTGATCTGCCCCAAAATAGCTGTTCATTTCTGCTTCAGTAGTTGCAAGCCTGCAGAGCACATGTGAACGGTTGCACAACCTCTCCGAGAGCAGCACTGGTACAAACCAGGCATGCAGGGGTAGCGATTCAGCTCCAGCCCACGGAGATCTGCCCCGGAGTGGGTTGGCAGCCTCGCAGCACATGTACCAGGCAGCAGCTTTGCCATGCACAGCACGGCTCGCATACACCAGAGAGTGAAAGTTCATTTTGCCATGCCAAAATTTAGGCTCAACCAACGTGTCTGGAGTAAAAGCAACATGGTAGGGTAAGGAAAGGGGCTACAGACTTGCTCCACAGCCTCTGCTTAGAGGGGTTACAAGCAAAATGGGAGACACAGAGCACTGGTTTTGTGGTCTGGAGCATCTAAAGTGCATCAGGGCCAGGAGAGGGAAGGAGATCCTGGAGCATCCACCACCCCTGTGGGAATTGCAGCTGAGCAGAGCAGCAAGGCACTACTGAGCAGCAAGGCACTGAAAGCAGCAGCGTGACTTAAACGTGGTGGCACGCCTGCAAGGAATAGTGTGTAAAAGGGATGACAAGATACAAACTGAGACGAGAGCATCTGGAGGGAGAGTTAAATCCTAGCAACGGGCTTGAATATGGGAAACTAAGACATCTTTATACCTTTTTCGATCAAGAAAGCCTCATCTTTTTGAGTCAAATCCCAGAGCCATCCTTAGAAATGTTGCTATAGCAGTTTTCATTTACCACCGTGTAAAACTCAAGCCAAACACTGGCAGGTTATTTATGACCCTTTTTATTCCACACAACCCCTTTTTTTCTTGTTGACACACTGAGTTTTGTGGATGGGGGGCCTGGAGTGTTTTAAAAATACATACACAGGAAAAACTTTGGTGAATCAGTGTTAGTTCTTGAGCAGAGGTCATGGTTGGCAGGAAAGCTGGGTTGGTGGAAAGTTTGGTTTTGGGGGGACAGCGGGGTGACAGCCCCTGTCTGGGAGGGGGTGAAATGCCGTGCCATACACCCCGGTGTGCATCACTCCCCCAGCAGGGAACCAGCTGGATTCAATGGTGCTGCTTCTTCTTTCAGATAACTTGGTTGTGATTGCACTGTATGATTTTCCTGCCTCAAGTGACCGTGACCTGCAGCTGGTCAAGGGGGAGAAACTCCAAGTTCTCTCCAAGTAAGTGACCTTCAGCCAGAGGGAGGTTCAAAGATGAGCATGGTGAGGCTTGGAAGGGTGGGATTTTGGGGCCAGACACTGATTTGCAGTTCATCAGAGCTGAGCCTGTGTCTTAGCTTTGCTCCAGAGTGTGACTATGGGTACAGCTCTTCTCTCTGCAAGGTGGGGAAGGTATGACACTTCCATGGGTTACAGGTACTTTGGGGCTGGGTAGCATCCCTCCCTGGCTACTACTGAGACCTTCTTCACTGCCGGTGCGCGTGGGCGCAGGAGTAGCATAAATAACAATAACCTAGCTCCTGTTTCATATTTTGTGCTGATCGTGCTTTTGCAAAGGATGTGGGTTGGGCGTAGTCAGAGGAAAGGACAGAATCGAGCCAGAGAGGTGTGTGGTTTCATTTAATCTTCTTCTCAAACTCATGAGAGAAAAGTCCATAACAGGACAGAGGTGGGCTTGGGTTCCCATGTCATTTGGCCTTGTAAGGCTGCTCCACCCTTGACGTCTCTATGAGGTGGCCTCCATAGGTGACATTTCTCACCCAGATGCCATGGGCTGGGACCCATGGCGCAGGGGAGACTGCTGGGGGGGGGGAGGCCTTTGGTCATGCCTGGGTGGCTGAGTTAGTGGTGGGAGAGCAAAGCAGTGGGGTGTCTGGCAGACAAAGGAAGGAGCAGAAAGGAGGAGCTCCAATGTCCTATGCAAAGGACAAAATAAACCCATGGTGACCTCAATTTCTGTCCTCTCACTTGGGGTGCATAGCAGAGGTTTTGGTCTGTGGTCACTCTGCACTTCCTCTGCATTCATGGAAAGAGATTGTCACCTCCAGAAGCCCCTGAGAGACCAACAGCCTTCCGCCTGGTGGTGGTACTAGGAAATTGAGAGGTACATGTAGTTTATTAAGGTGTGCTGATCTATTTGCAGTGCTCAAAAAAACCCAGAAACCGTGCCATACCTGCAGCTTTAGTTTGTCACGAAACCTCCTCTGAGCACTCACACTTTCTCTTCTGATTTCTTTGCAGCGAGGGTGACTGGTGGCTGGCAAAATCCCTCAGCAGTGGGAGGAAAGGCTACATCCCCAGTAACTTCGTTGCACAAGTAGACAGTTTGGAAGAGGAAAAGTAAGTGTGTAGGTTTATGAGTGGTGAACACTGATGCAGTGCCCTGTCTCTCAACAAGCTACGGGAACAGCTTTACTTGCCTTCAGGAAGATGTCACTGCTGGGCTGGATGGCAAGAGGTCTTTCATCATCCCCAGCGATGCCACCCAAAAGTTCAGAAATTTTAAGCACCATGTCCGTGCGGAGCAGGGAGGATGAGGTTGCTACAGGGAAAGTGGGTAAAGACTCCTGTCCCATTGATTGCACCCACCTTGGAAGACAAGGATTTTTTGGGGAAAGAACATAAAGGTTATATTTTCACTGGTAAATTAGCAGTGCCAGGGACCGTTGTCTGGCCCTGCTGGGCCTGTCCACCCACATGCATAGCGTTAAACTTCCTCAGCCTCCAAGACAGCGTCCATATGCAAACTGGGACTGGGGATCACTTGGGAAGGGTGCACTGATCCAAGTCTCAGATGTGCCAGGGACCACACCAATAATTTAACAGGGCAGACAACGGAGTGCCAGTGCCCAGACCCACAGCCTGGTGCTGTTTATTTCATTAGCCCAGCTGCAGTCTTCATGTTTGTCTCCCTGAAAAGAAGGTGGTGAGAAAGACTGGAGCCAAAAGGGTTTATTACACCTATAATACAAGCAGAAGAAATTGTTTCCATGACTTACTCTCCTCTATGGCATTCAGCTATAAATGATCAGCCCCGCTTGCAATCTCCTCTTGGAGGGACACAACCATCGTTGAATCCAGCAAATATTTAACAGTGCACAGAAATGTGGTTGAGACATAAATGCTCTTTGTACCCAAAAGGTACATTTAAATGGCTATGGGCACCCTGTGCTCAGCCTCCAGGCCACACACGTGCCTGCCTGGGTACTGCTCAGAGCTCACTCACTTGCCAGGTGAGCCATGGGTCCCTGCGTGCCTCAGAGGCTGCGCTCTGGCTGAGCTTGCACTTCTCTCGTGTACAGAGTACTGCACATACCATCTACTCTCCACTCTGGCTGAATTGCTAAGCTGTGAAACAAGCCCAAAGTGACTGAAATCTGGGGTTAATCTACTGAAAACAGTCTATTACTGCCACTTTCCAGCAGATAAAAAACTATTTGCTGACTAAAATAACCCTTAGTTTCAGAGTGTAATGGTAAAAAAAAAAAAATAATAATGAACTAACTGGAAAGAATTTTATTTTTTTTAGAGCTTTTCCTTTTCAAGCAACGATTTTGCCTTTTCTGTCTCCCAGGTGGTATTTTAAAACTCTGAGCAGAAAAGATGCTGAACGGCTGCTGTTGTCTTCTGGTAACAAAGTTGGCTCTTTCCTTGTCCGTGAGAGTGAAACCAGCAAAGGTGAGATACACAGAACAAGGGTAACTCCTCGTCATTGCCACAGCCTGGAAAACCCTTCAGACCTGAGGTGCAAAGTTCAGCTGTATCAGTATTTCTTGGATCTGGCTGGGCGAAATAGCCCTTGCTAGGCTCAGCAGGGCAGTAGAAGTGAGCTGGGAATTTGGAAGGCAAAGATTTGCTCATGGTCTACCTGTATGTGTCGTTCAGGCTGTGGTAAGGGTGGCTCTTGTCACTATAGCTCGTGGCAGAGATGCATGAACACAGATAAGCAAAAAAGACTTTCCAAAACAATGTGTAGGGGTTTTCTTTTCCTGGAGATACTTCTACTCACTCTTGAAGAAACATTTCTCCTGCTTCCAGAAGAAACTTGCAGAATTTTAGAAAAAAGTCTTTTGGTGGAACATTTTCCCAGAGGAAACATGTTTTTCCTGATAGTCTGTAGCAGGGGGGAATTGATGCAAACCAGGACTTTTGGAAGGAGGCTGATGAGCAGAAAAGGTTGACTTCATCCACTTTCCTTCCCTATGAACGTCTGGCTTTTGCAGACATGACCCAATGAGGATGGAGCATTGTGGTCACTTTTCTCAGACAGTGGATATAGTTATTAACCATAATACTTAACCATGTAATTGCAACTTCTTTGTTTTGTGCTGTTAATTTGAGAGTCTGGAAGTTAGTTTAAGTTGTCCCATGGGAATGTCATGTTGTTTCTTTACTACTTTTCTCTCCTTGCACCCTATGGATCAGCAGGTGTGTTTACAGCATAGAGGAAATGATGCTTACGGTGGTCCCATGGTTCTGCTCTGAATCAGCTCCTTACAGTAGTTCAGGAAAGTACTTTAGTCTTGCAGTGCTTTTGTTTCTTTCCTGTGAAATGGATATAGGAGTCTTTCCTTGCCACATGGGAAAAGGTGGTTTGTGTCTTCCTAACAGATCACAGGAGACTTGGAACATCCACCCATGGGACCTTCTTTTCCTTGACTTGCTTCCTAAATGCTTCTACAATGCCCTGGCCAAACAGTAAGAGTGGGAACAGAGAGACTGATCCTCCATTTTAAAACTAATTCTTGCCTACCGTAGCTTCTTCTCCCTTTCTTGTCTCTGTTTTCCCCCATTCACATGGGAGGTCTCCAAGGCGGCATCTGTCCCTTCCTCCATGGCTACATCATTACCAGTAAATTAAATAGTGCCAGAGCCTGGATACGACAGCTAGGTCATCCACAGTCCCTGCACAGGTTTTTGCATCAACCAGGCACCATTCCCAATAGTTAATTTGAGTGCAGTCACCCGTTTTCAGAAGCTGGGAGAGTTTCATGGTGTGGATGTGACCCCAGGACTAGAAAGCAGGTTCTGGCATGGTGTAGTTTACTCACAGATGTAGTCTGAGCCCTGGCTGTGCTGCAGACCTGACCATTTCAGCCACCTCCAACAGCAGGATTTGATAACTAGAGTAAAACTGGAGCACTGCACTTGAACTGGTGTGATATCTGGTATGCTAAGTGGGGCAACAAGATGCTCATCTTCCTGTAGCACTCTCCCTCAGGCATCAGGCAGGGGTGCTGTGTTAGTATTATAGCACCCTACTTCGGCTTTCCCCCCTGCCCCATGCCTGGGCTCACCTCCACATGCCTCTGCTGAGCTGATACCAAGTAGGAGGGCTGCTTTCCATGAGGTTTTGCAGTTTTCAGAATTTTTAGGGGACATTCAGGTCAGGAAACATTGAAGAGACTTGTTCCTAAGCATTTCGCTTTACAAGTCCCTTGTTCTCTTGAATGTTGGTTTCCCTGCTACCTTTGTGGCACCTTTGAGATGATCAGTCTTGGACTAGTCACTACATGCTGCTCTTCCATTTATCCCCTTCCCACTCTCCCCTTTTTTTGCTGGGATATTTGGGTAGCTGGCATGACTGTGCATTGCACCCAGGCTTGGGAGCAACACACATACTGTGCAGACACTCGTGCGTCGTAGCTGAAGGACTGGGAAGGAGTGAGGGTCTCTGTCCACACATGATCCTAGTCTCTGTGGCTTCTCTAGGTGCCACACATGGATGGGATCAGACCTTTCCCTACAATTGCCCCTTACTTCTGCTAGCCATGAGCTGCAAACACAGGGTGAAACAATTCCCTGCAATTCTCTGGAGGGTGGGTGGGTCTAGGTCACACAGGGCTTCGGCAGAGCTGGTGGAGTCCTGAGATTCAAGGAGAAATAACTATGCTAGACCCAATCTTTAATGCTCTGGCTCTGCTGTCTAGAAACAGACTTAGCTGGAGGTGTGTGATATTCTGCATTAGCAGATGTGGCATGTTCCACTCCATGGAAGGTCCATGTTAGTCCCAAATGGTCAGAGATCAGCTTCTGCACTGAAATGTGAATCTCACCTGTGCCTTTTCTGATATTTAGTTTTCTGTCTTATAATATGGCTGTTATTGCTTCAAGCACCTCATCCTCTGAATCATCCTAAGTGATCAGCTTCTACCTGAATATCCTTAGACTATCTAAATGGCCATGGTGACATCATTTGATCTGTCTTAACCGCAGCTTCCTCCTCTCTAAAGAGAAGGGGAAAAGAGAAATCCCCACATCTCCAAATGTGCCGTGAAGCTGAATTTGCTAATTTAAAGGACCCTGTGACCCACCATGAGGTGTCCAGAGCAATGTCATGGAATTAATCCTACCCTTCAAACCCCACAGGTTCTTCCTGTTTTCCTCCTCCATGACATATATTTTCATTCACTTTGTACATCATCAGCAACATTTGACCTTTAGGGCCAAGCACTGAGTCAAGCTAAGGACAGTAGCCCCCGTAGCTGCATGCTACAGAGGGTGGTTATCTCGTTTTGGGTTGTCTCAGCCACAGTAGGACACATTCTACACCCTGCATAAGAGCAGCACCAATTCACAGCTCATCCTAAGCAGAGTCTCATTTTGCTCATGATTAAAGACATAGAAACTCTGCAAACCTGGGGGCTTTGCTTTCAGCCAACATTGTGCAAAGGCCATGAAAGGCACATTCAACATCCCTGGAAGATGGGTCCTTGTCAAGACAGTGTGGGAAGCAGTCCAGCAGTACAATCATCAGCGGAGAGCTAGCCTTGCTGAAGATGCTAGAAATAAACAAATCTTCCCTGAAGTAATAATCATTCTGAAACCTGCAGGAACTCAGTCACACAGCTGTGCCGAGTCACGAACTCCTGGCTCACAGCAAGACTGCTGCGTCTGTGCTCCCGGCAGGAGGGACCTCGCAGAGCTCAGCCGCCGTATCCAGCTGAGCTCCCGGGTTTCCCATTGGGAAGGAGTTAAGAGCCGGATGAGACCTGTAGGAACAGGAGATGACACATGTGGTGGGACTCAGTGTGAGATGCAGGCATCAAAATGTAGATATCGCATGTGGCAGTTGCCTGAGCTCCCACTGCAGCCAATGGGGCTTGATTTGGTTGCCAAATCCTGGATGTCCTAAACTCACCTCCAGGTGCTCCACCAGAAGGTATGGTTTTGCACCATACCTGCCAAGCCCATGTAGATGTCCCAGAGCATCTCAAGTGGTACCAGACACCCATATTCAGGTGATTGAAACAGCCCCAAGTATGATGTGAAGTTAAATCCCACCCTTTACATCTTCTGTTGTTCTTTCCCATACAAAACTTGCCACCCTTTGAACAGAAAGGACGTGAGACCCCCTTGTAAGATGCTTTGGGGATCCCAGACCCAGAACAGGAGGGTCTGACACCCAGAGCTGCCCAGGGCAAGATTTGGTTGTGCTCACATTGCTCTGAACTGGTGTCGAGCGTAGGTGTGGACCTCTGTGTGTCAGCCCAGCTCTGTGCCCGGATGTGATATGGGACTGTAGGACAGGTGAATGTCCCTTGTGGCTGAGGAGCAAGAACTCCTTTCAGCCATCCTGGCTATCACTGGGGGAGATTAGGAGTCCTGCCATTTGTCTGGCTCCACTTAACATTTTTCATTGCTGCTGTCACTGAGAGAAGAGAGAATTGAAGCTTTTCAGCCCTAGTGCTTCGCCTTTATGCTGCAGCTCCCAAGGGAACAGTAACCAGCCACGGCGAATGACAGGGAAAGCTCTACAACACTCACTCCAGCACACTAAATTCTGACTTGGGGTGAAATACCGTCATTAGCTCTAATGGCAGGATAAGTATTAACACTGTTAGTAGGCAGCTGATAGATTGGCCTGGAGGTTTCCCGGAGCCCCTGTCACCACTGCATGCTGAGCATCACTGGTCTGAAAGATGCAGGAGAGTTTAAAGGGTTGGCGGGGTCTGGAGAGGAGGTCCTGCAGGACAGCAGGCATTTTGGGTGCAACCACGTTAACAAACAGGTCAGGTCTCCTCTTTGTTGACTCTCAGGCCCCAGGAACCCACTTGCACACATGGTAGTCATTAATTCCTGCGCTCCCTTCTGCAACACTGTCTGTCGTCAGTACAGCTGGGTTCACACCACGTTTGGCTGTTTCCTCTAGCAGGCCTTGCATTGTAAAAATCCCACACGTACCCTAAGCCACGTTCCAGGCATGCAAAGCACCCTCTTGGACTTGTGTCATATAAGCTCCAGTCTGATGGGCCGCAGCCTGGCCTGCACATTATTTTAATCACTTTGAAATTAAACCAACACCATCATCCTCAACAACAATCCTTTTTATTATTATTATTGTTGTTGTTGTTGTTATTGTCATCATCATCATCATTATTATCATTATTATTTGCAACTTCGGGCCACGTAGGTACCACAGAGGAGCCAGAGGAGGTCTGAGGCCAAGTGCTAGGGAGTGTAAATGTGGCTGATCAACTCTAGCAGGACTTGTGCCGAGCACTGTGGACACAAGTCCTAGCAACACAACTAGTAACACAACTAGTAACACAACTAGTAACACAACTCTGCAGCCACCACAAACCAAAGATCACCCCCTGGGAAAGACACCCTTAGCTGTGTAGTGGCCTTTGGTCACTGAGACATGGACTGCAAAATGAGCCATTCCTTTACCCTTCCCTCAAGTTTTTTGCTGTCCCATTTAAGATGCTTCAGGGCTGTTTCTCAGGTGTTCAGCTGCAGGACTGAAAGAGCCAAAAGGGCTTCTTAGTCTGTCTTCTGCCTGACACTCACAGTGAAGGAAAGAGTTTCAGAAGAGCATTGTCTGTTGAGGAGCCCACCATGTTGTCACTGTGTGCTTCCAGTCTTGAAGGTTCCCTGGCTCCGCATTTAAACCAGCAGGTCTTCCAGGAGCATTATGCCACCATATCTCATAGTCTAGTCTCTGCAGAAAGGGAGTCCCCCCAAAACTACTGCTAGCACTCAGAAAAATTTAGACTCTCCCAAATTCTGCTTGTAAAGATTTATAATCACTGCAAACAGAGCAAATATCCACAGAGGTGGTTTTCTTCTGTTACTTTTTAAAAACGCAAATGGTTTCCAGCCACAGTGTAGGAACTGCTGGTGCTGTGATGGAGAAACACCAGCCGGTGAGCATTATGTTAGTAAACTTTCCCCTCGCATGCAGAATTAGGGTTTCAGAGTCACTGCGGAAGGCCCCACTTCTGCTTATGATCCTACATGACAGATACATACTTTTTAACACATATAGCCTTGCCTTTTCAAACATTAAAAAAAGCAGCCTATCAACCCGGGTGACGTATTAGACTTTTAACAAGCCAGCAGGCTTGTAACAACTTACTGTGGAAATATGATCCAGACAAAGGGGAAAAATAACATTTCTAAGCTGTACTGAAATTTACACTGACATAGGCTGGAAGTTGCTGCTCTGTAGCAACATCTAGTGATGGGTTTGTGCTCAAAAAAACAACCCTATGGTTTAGATGATAAACTCCTTATAAGGAGAGAATAGCAGGTTGGAGTGGTAGATCACTGAGTAGCACCTTTGAGATCAAAAGGCACATAAATCTAGATGTGAATCTCTAGATATGGTTTAGCCACAGTCACAAGTTTGTGGCTGAACAAGGGAATTCTCCTGAATCCCCCTTCTATCCCTCCTTCTGTACTTCCCAGCTGAACCACTGACCTTGGCGCAAGGTTATAGGGAATAATGGGGACATAGGGACGTTGGATAATGCTGAGAAGGGACATGTATCTCTTGACCTTATCTCTCCCACAAACCAAAATCCTGGTTATGCTGGCAGGGTGGTTCAGCTCCTTTTCAGTCCTGTGTTTCTACAGACTGGCGAGACTGCAGTCACTTGTTTCATCCAGATGAGGTGACGGGGCTGTCAGAGCTCAGATGGGAGTTACAGAGCTGTGGCAAGACCATCGTGACCTAAGGAGTGGCTGATTGCTCTGACTGGAGATGTGTTATTGATTGCCATATTGCTTCCTTGGGGCTGTTGGCCATGGCACAAGCAGGTCTTACTCAACAAAGCCTCAACAGGCCCAGTTAAGCTCTGATGAACCTTTATCCTCTCCACTTACCTTGGAGAGAGGAAAGTTTGTAGCTTTGCAGCCTGGTGGGACTTGCCCTGAGAAGGCATCAGCAAGGGCTGTGAGACATGTCTGCAGCTATAGGCAGCTGAGGAAAGAGGAGGTAGCTGGTCCCTGAGTAGGGTGCTGCTTGTCCTCACAGGTCCTTCTTCTGCTCATTCTTCAGGTGCCTATTCCTTGTCCGTGAGAGACAGCGACTCTGCTCACGGGGACATCATCAAACACTACAGGATCCGCTCCTTAGATGGCGGGGGATATTACATCTCCCCCAGGATGACTTTCTCCAGCTTGCCAGAGCTAATCCATCATTACAGCCGTAAGTTGTTTGCCTTCCCTGATGGGTTTGTCTCCTAGCAGAAGGTGGGTGTCTGGACAGAGGGATGACAGGCTTACTAGCCACCACCACCACGCCATCCACTTACATGAGCCAGGCGTGCTCCTACAAACAGAACTTGGGCATCCATGTCCTGTTTTTCTTCCTGGGGCATTGCGAAGGTGAGCTCTGCCCACAGCCCTGTAACCAGTGAGCATGTCCCATCAGGAAAGGAAAGAGTTGAATGCTGAAGGGATATGCAGGAGGGATGCTTGGGAAGCGGGCTTTGGACAAGCTGGACAGGAGAATTTTCCCCTCTATGGCTTTTTGAGCTTTTTTCTTTTATTGGGTCCATTCGGGTGCCTTAATCCCCGTGGCTGAAACATTTGTGTGGTTGTGGAGGTTTCCCATGGGTTGACTTTTTCCTTGCCTGTGCAGATGGAGGAGGAGGTTAGCTCTGCCATCCCATTGAACTGTCCTGTGCTTCATCCTCATACAGAGAAAGGGGATGGCCTGTGCCAGCGACTCACAGCTCCCTGCATATCCCTGGTTCCCCAGAGACCCTGGGCACAGGACGAATGGGAGATCCCACGGGAGTCTCTGAAGCTTGTGAAGAAACTTGGTAGTGGGCAGTTTGGGGAAGTGTGGATGGGTAAGTATAATCCCCCCCCC